>CM040425.1:85759078-86359078 GCA_022702705.1 Papilionanthe hookeriana x Papilionanthe teres
ATTCACCTTGGGCAGCCTTTTTCTGCGAGTGACCGGTAGGGGATTCTACTTTGAAGGAGGTGGGGTTGGAGTTATAATCCTCGACCAATATGTGATTGTTGACCAAATCCAACAACTCAGCTAGCATCTTTGATCGTTGTAGGCCTAAAGTGTACTTAAAAGGTCATTCCTTTAGCCTCTGAGCTAGGGGGCATGAGCAACAGCGGGCTCCAAGTCCCGGACCTCTAACATTTCCTTTGAGAAGCAAGTGATAAACGAGTGCTGGCTTTTACGTTGTCCCTGTCAGAGCTGTAGAAGAGCATGTGAGTTCTTTTGGGTCTTCTAGGAGTTCGCAAATTGCATCACCATCATCCACTTTAAGTTAGCGAACGACATGATTACTCTCATCGGAAATCCATTCAGCCAAGCATGGTAAAAAAGGATGACATTTCAGCATGTCGGTTATCTTTAATAGGCACACGAGTCATTTTGTCTCAAATGTTTACATCAATAAAGTTTAAAGTATGTCAAATTTACTTTTGTTACAAAATTTCATTTTGTTGCCATTTAAAGTAGCAGTTACAATGACCATGTTGGGTCAACCAAGTTTATCTTTAACAGTAGACTTGGGTGCCTGTGTGAGATATTCATCACTCCTAAATTTTTACTACTCATTAATATCATATCATATATTAAAATTTTTATCACATAAATTTAAATACTTAATAATAGTTTAATATTAACCATACCTTTAATTCAGAAGTAATATTTATAATAACTTTAAAATGTTTTTAAAGAGAAGACAATTTTAAATTTAAGTACTCACCACTCATCATATTTTAATTTTTAATTTTGCCATCTTATTTTTTCGATTTTCATTGTATTATCAAGACAATAATCAGTGCTTGGTTTCACAGTGGTTATGACCTTTTTGGAGGATCAAGTTGTAAAAATATTACGTATGGACGAGCTAGTTACGAACTAGGTGTAGATTGATGGTATTGAGATGGTATTGGAGTTCTATTGTGATGAATACCACATACCACCGATTCGCTCCATTGGGTGACATGTTTTTTAAAAGGGGCATTTACATACATACAACACAATTCTTATGAATATACATATCGAACGCCTTAACATTCATATTTACATGCATACTACTCAAATATTTAACATCACATCAAAAATACTACGTATTATTATCTTTTTAAAAGTAAAGTACGTATTTTCATGCATAAGTTTAAGACACCAAAGTGTCAGAAGTGTAAATATCAAATTTTAGGTGTTTAATATGTAAATGCATAAGAATTGTTTGGTAAATATGCAAATTTTCTTTTTTAAAAATTATATCAGATAAGAGTTCCTTGTCTTGGATGTAAATTAGATAAGAAAGCTTATGAAAAAAGTGATAGAGTGGGGAAAGAAAATCTAAACAAAGAAGTTCTATGATTTCACTGATTATCTGAAGTACAAAATTTGAGCAAAATGATTGAATGTCTATGTCTGAACTTTTAAAGTCATTATTTATAAAAGTTTGGGTTGAAGCGCAAAACTATAGGGAATGTTGTTTAGGGTATATATTTTGGACAGTGGTGCGATGGCAGTGCAATGTCGTATCGTACTTTGTGGTGTTTGATAGAACAAAAACAGGAGAGCGAGAGAGCGAGCGAGCGAGCCAGCATTCAACTTTGACATAGAGAAAATGATATATCTGTCCTTATTTTTTAATGCGTGAAAAAATATCTTAGATGCACTCATCTTCTATTATTTAGTGGAATATTTAATGCTAGGACATAGGTGAATAACACCGAACTAACGGGTGTCTTTTGGTTGTGATATTTGGCGTGTTCATTCATCTTCAAGCAATTTTGTTTAACATTCTATCATTATCCTAATAGATGGCATCTCATTTGGTTGTCAAGGCTTCGACTATTAAAAGATGAAATAGAAATTATATTTATCAAAGAGAGCTTTACCAAACCTCGAACAGATTAGGTCGCCCTCTATTGATCAAGGTTAAGTGGGAGATTATGGATAGGCAAGTACGAGGAGTTATTCACTTGTCCAAAACCATGAATGTTTCCTTCAACATTCTCAATGAAGAAAATATAATAGGTATGATGATGGCATTATTAGATATGTATGAAAAGACCTTTGATGTTAATAAAGTATGTCTTTTGCACAATTTTTTTGATCTTTAGATATCTAAAGGTGCCAAGCATAAGATCGAGTTCAATTCAACGACTTTCATAATGAAATCAATGCATCGAGTCTACTTTCATCTTTATTTGAAAGTTTGAATAGAATAACAACATCTATCAACAGCATTTGTGGATCAATAAATTTGAAGTTGAATAAGCTTAAAGACCTCATCCTTAGTGAAGATATCAAATAATTTGATGATAAATGAGCATAAAGAGCTCCACCTTAGTGAAGATATCGGTCTCAAAATAGAAGCAATCATTAAGGTAAGGTAAATCCAAATCATGAAATAAAAGCAAACATACATATCATAATACAAGTAAATCTCCAAGTCATATGAGTGGATGTTAGCACTATGAAAAGCTAGAAAATATGAAAAAAGGCCCCAAAAAACAAAAGAAGTGAATGTTGTTATGAAATAAATTCAAGACGTGTTAATCCTCGGTGCAAATAGTCAAATGGAGTCATGGATATTGAACTAAGGTGCATAATTCTAAATTCCTCTTCAAGAATTATTGGTAAGTTACTTCACAGGCAAATATGACAGAGTAAGCATTGCTGATGATAAGCACTTGGATGTATTGGGTATTGTTAATGTTATATTTCAAATCATAAACGGTGTCCCATAGAAGTTGAGTAATGTGGCCTAATGAAAATTTTGATTTTTATATAACTTGCAGCAAAAAAATGTAATATCAAATTCAATGCTGACACCAAGAAGAAGATCAAAATGAGCCATTGGTGATTTCCCTAAGAATTTAGATTGGTATACTCCACACGATCGCAAATATCAAAATAATGGGAGCTAAAACATGCTTGACTACAAAGACTAAAGATTAGACACCAAAGATTAGAGCATATTTGGCACAAAAGATTAGATCACACAAGTGAGCAAGGACTAAAAATTCTTCATTCTCAAGATAAATTTTGTATTATGTAGAACTCTAGGTGGCTCAATGTATTATGTCACAGTCATAGACATGTGCACCAGCGAAGTATGATTTTATATTATTAAAAATAAATATAATATCTTTAAAAATTTCGGGGTGAGATGTAGAAGTCCAGTTGAAAATAAGATTAGTGCAAAAATTAAATGTCTACGATCCGAAAAGGCGGCAAATGTTATGTCATAGAATTAAAAAAATTGTGTTGCAAGTAGGACATATATGAAGAGCATGGTTCCATAAACTCAGCAAAATAGAGTAGATAAAAAAAAAAAAACAAAAAAAAAAAAAAAACAAAAGGCTAAGAACAAGAGACTACATGCAGAACTGCCAAAATATATTAGGATGATGCAAAAAATACTGTAGTATACCTCATCCTTCCAGGTTCATTTATAGAGCTTAACCTTGGGCTACCTAAAGAACCTTGAACTATAAAAAAAGATATGTATCTCACATTTGAAAATTTTTAGTTGCCTTTATTATACACACATTGATAACAATATAAAATATAAATTTAACCCAAAACCAGAGAAGTGCTATTTAATTTATTAAGATACTAATGAATTTGACTATACATTTTGGGATGATAAAAATAAGAAACTACTCAAAAGCAATAATGTTATTTTCGAAAAAACATAAATGCACAAAGATAGACAAAGCAAGCTTAAAAAGGAAATCTAAAATCTCCTGTACAAAGCAAACTTAATTAGAAGACCCAATAAATTCTAAAAGAGATAGGAGACACCTGAACATGATCAAAATCAACCTCAATCAAGCACTCCTATGACAAAAGTTAGATCACAGAGAATTCCAAACCCATTTAATGATATTCTCCTTCTCTGTATTATTTAGTAATTATGGGACTAGATGAATCTAAATATCATAAAGAAGCTACGCAACTTGAAGACTCATCTATGTGAGATCTAGCAATGAAACAAAAGATAAACTCTCTATAAAAAAAATACCAGAACATTGATTATGCTACCTAAGGAAAAGAAAGCTTTATAAAATAAATGAATCTATACAATCAATGACTAGCACAATAAAAACAAAAGTTACACGGCGAATAGTAAAAAGCTTCCAACATGAAGAATATGTTGATTTTATAGAAATATTGTCTCTTGTAGTTTTAAACTAATAATTATACAACTTGTATTGAATATTATAACAACCGAAGGCTTGCACCTAAAATAGAAGGATGTTAGACTTTTTCTGTAACGATCTAAAGGAAAACATATATATGGTTCAGTTTGAAGGCTTTACCGTACAAGGATTAAAAAGAAAATCTATAGATCGAAAAAATCATATATTGTTTGAAGCAAGCTCTACATTAATGATATTCAAAGTTTGATGCATTCATGCGCAAGATTGACTTTCATAGTGTAATATTGGTCATTGGTCATTGTTGTGTGTAAAAGGCACTGAAAAAGATTATAGTATTCGTCTTTTAACATGTTGATTATACAGGCAGCATTAGGAATATCAATGAATTTGAAAGAAATTTGTAAAAGAAATTTGACTTGAAAGATCTTGGAAAAGCCATGAAAATTCTCAGAGCAAAAAATAGATCAAGATAAAGCTGCAAGTATTATAAACTTATCAATGAAAAAATATTGCATAGGATCAATAAAATGAAAGCAAGCATGGTGCGCACGCCACTTGCAAGTCACTTCAAGCTCTCAAAGGAGCAACCATTAAAGACAGATAGAAAGACTATATGGTCAAAGTTTCTTGTTTTTGGTGCTTTGATGGATGTAGAAAGATTTGTACAAGATCACGCAGTTCACATATATTGGAAGACGCTAATTTATATATATCAAATCTAGTAAAGGAATACTACAAGGCTATAAAGTGAATTATACACTACCCAAAAAAGTTTAATCAGTCATTCACTAGAATTTAAAAAGGCTAACTTAAAATTGCAGGAAAATGTTGATGCAGGTCTGGGAGCAGACCAAAATACATGAAGCACTATGATGTACATGTACTCATCAAGTGGCACGTGTATCAGTTGGGTACCACAACCACAGAAGATTGTTGTATTATAAAAAATAGAATATAATATACAGTTGTTATTGAACCCAGTAAAGACATTGTTTGGGTAAAAAGTTCTCTAAACGAACTAAATTAATCACAAGGAGATATTTCTCTACTCTATGATAGTTAAAAGTGTCACTCACTTGACAAAGAACGTTGCCTTCCACTCCCAAATACCATGTATAACTCAAATACCACCTTATATGCAGCATGTTTAAAAATATTATTTTAAAGCTTGTCAAAATCTAAGGAGCAAAAGCCCTGATAATATGCTAATAGAAGTTGTACTCAGTGAAAAGTCGAGGCTTGCAAAACCTCAACAAACCCTTATAAATTAAAATATGTAGAGGTTGACTCAAAAAAGAAAAAAGATTTTCAAATACTATACCATTAAATACATACATAAATCTCCAAATGGGAGATTACTATGATATAAAAATAAAATTATCTTTATCTACTTCATACAAAATCTCTACCTACCACCCTCTAACTAACTCTTATAAATTCATCAACTACCAACCTCTACAAAGCATTTAGATTATCATACCCACTATTATCTACTAATAAATCCAAGCTTACCACTTACCATCTTTAAGCACTATGTAAGAAGATGGCTTCAATGTGTTGGTGCATCCTATGAAACAAAAGCAAATAAAAAGAAAAAAGAGAGAAAGAAGAGGGGCTTAAGCTTTCAAATATAAAAGAGAAAAATTTTGACGGTCGAGAGCAAAGAGAAAAAAAGCCTCTCATAGTTGAGAAGAAAAGATGATTGATATATGATGTTCAACCTACACTTTTGCAATAGGTGATCACATTTTATGTTTTTAACATAAAGAAATAGGTAACTCTATCCTTATTCTTTAAATTTAAAAAAAAAAACATTGATGAATTTCTCTTCTAGTTTTGAGTGAAATATTTGATCTTCGTGTGACCTTGATGTAAGTGAATATCATCAAATCACGTAAAGATGAGCATCTTGTGATTGTAATGTTTGGTGCATTTGTTCATCTTTTTATTTAATTTTACTAGACATTCTATCACTGCCATAATAGGATGCATGATATAAGAGGCTTGCAAATTTTTTTTCTTGTAAACTGGCTCTAGTTTTTCACCAAATCATTACAGAACTAACAATATCATGAGTAAATGAAACAAAAACAAAAAACAAAAACAAACAAAAAAAAAAAAAAAAAAAACCAAAAAAAAAAAAACAATGAAAGACAGATATTCATGAATGACATTTAATTCAAAATTTTACAACACATGCAAAAGATTATCTAGAAGCATGCTTGAGCAAAGAAGGATGCATTTGAACAAGGATAAAATATTAGATGCATGCAACGCACCAATGGACAATGATTAACAGGCAAGAGAGTGTAGGGAGAGAGTGTGCATACAGGCGTGCTCGCCTATTATTCATTGTCCATAGGTGTATTGCACGCATCTAATATTTTCTCCCGAACAAGAGCCCGAATAAGATTAAGAAGACTACTTTCTAAGTTAAAAAATCCTGATTTGCCTCAAAATCAACAGAGCACTAAATGCACCACCAATACATTCGGATTTTGGAGTAATATAAAAGAACAATGACACTAGCAGATATGCCCTCGGTTCTTCAGGTATTGTATGTAATATTACATGTTTAGCAGATATCAATTTCTGCCAAATCCATCAAATATTTAGATGTTAGGCTATCTGATGGCAAAAATAAATTGAAAAAAAAACATAACCCATTGATCTTTCTAGATAATATTACATTGTTCAAGTTAGAGAATCGTGAATCTGGTGTATTAAATTTGATTGATAAAATTAATATCTTGATTGACAATTATCTAGAAAGAAATGTTATGTAAATAACGCTGAACAAGTCAGACCATTAATCATAAAACTCGACGAGCTCCATTTTAATTGGAATGTGTGACACAGGAGCAAGAAACCACTCCCAAATGGTCTTTGGAAGAATTGCATTAGACAAATAAATTTTAGCTTCCAAACTACGAGATCAACATCAAATGTTACTTCACAGCCTGCACATCCAATTATATATAATTATTTTCAACAGCATCGATTGAATCAAATTGCCTTAAAATTTCATCCGCAGAACCACTCAACAAAAACATAAAAAATATTCGCCCATGAGGAACAGAGATGGATACAGAATTAATTAACAAAGACAAAAAAGGGTCCCTGCTATTACAAAAGGATCGGAAAGGGCCAATAGTAAAAACAGCGGCGTTCACGGATACCAGACATCAGATCACGCCACACCAATGGCAGAGGAGGAGGAAGGAAGCGCATGTTAGTTAATTAGATGGAGGGGCACATACAGGGGAGAAATTTGGAGCGAAGCTTGGCTCGTCGCTGCAGTGATCAGAGGAGTTCTGTGAAGAGCGCACAAGAGGATAATCCTTGGAATTCTCCTCGATCTCGTCATCGAAATCGCTGGTAGAGAGATTTATGCAGGAGAAGCGCTCGAGAGAGGCGAAGAAGGCGGAAGTAATGCTTGTGCCGACCCAGGTCGCCATGCTCTCGAGCTTCTCGTAGGATGTGTCGCCTCCATTCTCCACGCCAGGCTGAGGGTTCTCCATCGGAATGTCGCCGCCGGGATAGGAATCGATGGAGCAGTCGTCTACGGGATGAGGTGGAGAAGGATGGGGAGAACCGGAGAAGAATACAAAGCGAGCTTGAGGGAACTCAGTACTTCTATACTTATATCTATTTACATATGTCACACTTTTACGCAATTATTAATTTTTAAGAAGTCAAAATATAAACATAAAAGGTTTAGATATCGGATATATAAATACATAATAGTTGTGTGTTAATATTTAAATTTCCTTACTTAATATTTAATATTTTTTGTAATATCAAAATATTTGATGCGCCATCAAATCTCGATGTAATCTTTTAAATAATATTCAAATTTTAATAAAAAGTTATTCTGAGCTTCGATTTCAGCAAACTTATAATCAACCGACCATTACGATGATCGAACATAATGATATAAAAACTAGTACAATCCGAGTTAAATCAAGCTATGATCAAGTCATTAAACCATTTTAAGAAGATTTTTGGACACATTTGAAAGGTCAAACAAATATCGACACTAGCAAGTTTATACTCGAATTGAGCGCTCGACAAGACGAATCCAACGAACCCAAGTTCACTCAATGCTGACATCGTTAAGTTATCAAATACTCATTAAACGCCGTCTAATCAAGGAAAACCCTTTGGACCGTCCGATCAAAATAACTGCATTAATTGCACCCAAAACACTATAAATAGACTCTCAACCCTCATATGAGAAGAAACTTAAGCCTAGAGAGAGTCTAAGGCCTTGAGGAGAAGCTGCAGCTTAGCACCACCACCGACTGCCGTCGACCACCGCCGACCGCCGTCAACCCCCGTTTATCGTCATCAATCACCGTCAAACGACGTCGAACACTACCGTCCTCCGTTGACCTCCGCCAACCGTTATCGACCACCGCTAATTACCATTGATCATCACCAACCAAACACTATTAGTCAAAGCTGTAGTATGAAAAATATAATTACTTTTTCCCGTAGGGCTGTCAAAACGGCTCGTTGTTCGTAAAGTCTCGCTGTTACGTGCTCGTGTTCGGCTCGTTCGCTAAGCTTAACAAGCCTTAACGACTCGAACACGAACAAAGATTGCTCGTTCGTTTCGCCGTTTTACCGAAATACTATTCACCAATCATATATATATATATATATTAATGAGTAATATTTTTAGAAAAATTAAAAGATTTATAATCAATTAAAGTTATTAATTAACTATACTAAAAAGTATTAAATTAGATTCAAATGATGTTTTAAAATAAACTATAATTCCTAAATCTTGCTTCAATCCTTGACATCTTATAGTTACGTGATTAGGATTGTCAAAACGACTCTTTGTTCGTGAATATCTCGTGTTCGGCTCGTTAAGCAAACAAGCCGAACACGAACACACTTTTTGGGCTCGAAATATAAACGAGGCTCGCTCGTGTTCGGCTCGTTTACACTCTGAATTCCCGTCTGTGAGACAAGAGATTTTTATAATCATAAATAAGTAGTAGATTTTTATAACTGGGTCAGGTCCCGTGATTTTTCTCTTTACGGATTTTCCACATAAAAACTTCTAGAGTCATCACTGTTTGTTTTCTCTTTCATGTGTGTGTACTAAGTTTTCGTACAACGCTAAGACGATAATCCGTTACTCTATCGCCGCGAATTTTCTAGCACGCATCAATCTTTAAATTAGATAAAAAAAATATCATCAAAATTAATTTTTTTAAATAAAATAAATATTTAATATTTTTTATGCGATTTATATATTAAAATACTATTGAAATAAATATAAAAATTTGGGTAATTAGATATATAAAATATAAAAGATTTAACGGTGTTTATATAGATCTCCCTAGAAATTATTTCATATACTTTCAAGCGGGCAAGTAGATGTAGCTAGCTCGAATCTATCTTTATTAGTAAAATAAGGCTTGTTAATTTTAATTCAAATTTACAATGAAGCAAATTTTGATTTTATTTTAATTTAGGGAGATTTATGTACATGTCACTAAATTCTTAGGTATTAATATACAAAATGATGATATTACATTCTTTGTCATCTCTTTAAAGGGGTCAGTATTAGATATTTCTGATATTTTACATGTGAGTCTATCGTCCAGCTACTTTCTCACTTGGTCAGCTAGCCTTAATAGGCTTCAGGTCAGTAGCATCAATTTGGTCAGTTGAGCTTGGTTGGTATGGGTCGATCAATTGATACGGCCGGTTGTCAATCCTTAGTCGTTGATGAGAATAAGAACTTCTGGGGCTTCCCTTGGATGGTCGGTGATACCGTGGAACCGGGTCTTCCTTAGGACCAATTCCATAGGAGGGTTGGCAATTACCTCTGGTCTGGTTTCCTATAACGGTCAGCTCGAATGTTCTTTTGCCTTGCATATGGCCAAATGGTTCCAACTTAAGTTGTTCAATAGACTGTTTGTTCGCATCATGGCTCGATCATTTTTTTTTTTTTGGTTGTTGTGGGGGGGGGGGTATTTTCAATAAACAATTCTCATATTTATAAAAGACATGATATAAAATGATGACATTACATTCTGTCATCACTTTAAAGGGTCAGTACTAGATATTTTCTGGTATTTTACGTGTGAGTTTATCGTCCAGCTACATTCTCATTTGGTCAGCTGACCTTAATAGGCTCCAAGTTAGTAGAATCAATTTGATCGGTTGAGCTTTGTCGGTATGGGTCAATCGATTAATATGGCCTGATGGTTAATCCTTAGTCGTTGATGAGGATAAGAACTTATGGGGCTTCCCTTGGATGGTCGGAGATATCATGGAACCAGGTATTCCTTAGGAACAATTCCATAGGAGGGTTGGCTATTACCACCTGTCAGGTTTCCTATAACGGTCAGCTCGAATGTTCTTTTGCCTTACATATGGCCAAATGGTTCCGGCTTGGCTCGTCCAATTGTCTTTTTGTTCACATCATGGCTCGATCAATTTTGGCATTCCTGACTTAGCTTAGACTATTTCACTTGGTCGAATAAATATGCTTCATGATCTGGTAGTAGATCCACATTCACCGTACTCTTCATTTATGAAAGTTTAATATTGTAAGGATCAGCGTTGACACATTTTTCATGCACATATTTTAGTTTTCTGATTATCTTACTTTTTAAAATTGATGTTGTGATAAGAGTAAGAGAATTTATTTAGGTATGGGCGAATGTTTATATATGAGGTTGCTTCTGCCGGGATATGTCGTGGCTGAAGCGACAATACACCCACTTGTAAGTATTTTATCTTAAACTAATTTCTGAGCGTCTCACTATAATCTAAAATGTCTTTTCTCGAAAGAAACTTATTTTTCTTGCTTCATTTTCCATGTTGATGTGATCTAGAAGTCACCTCATTACAGAAACGAGTATGTTATTTATTTGAAGGTGAGCACAAGTTCATATGGCAAGTTCATGATGACCGATCTCAGAAAAGACTAATAATTTGATTCCATTGAGCCTTCCCGCTACCCCCAAAACCTAGTTGATCTGATTTAGTCTTCCGACTTTGAAGAGGCACTTATGGAACAAACCTTGTCAAACCTATGCTAAACGACTAACAAATACCATTTGATCGTATGCGAATCTTCTCATCTTCAATCAACCATCCTTCATCGGAAGTGACAACAATACTTTGATATTAAGTAGAAGTTGGTAGAATTTTTGCTAGTCTCGCGAAGGGGGAATGAGTCTAAAAATATCGAGTCCCTCAACAGTGAAAAACCATGGGCTAATAATGAGTTAGTTGATGTTGTAGTGGTGCATACCTCTGTTACTATTCAAGCCTCCTTTAAAATTCTTGGCATCCTTTTGAAGTGTTATCTAGAAATATCCTTGTCACTGTACTTGGTGTGCCAAAGTCTTACCTCTAGAGCGATTTCTGCATTGCCCTAAATGCACTTCCCGAAGGACATCATTTGTCTCGTCTTTTTTGAAGCACCTCAGATGCAACGAGGTGACTGACCTTCATAAAAGGTTTCCCTATATCATAAGGTATGAACATGCCTTAGTCTTGAAATGCTTCAGATTGGTTACTTCTTCTGAGTCCTTCCCAATTTCAAGGAATAAGATGTATGAATCCATCCAACTATTTGTATATTTGGCTCCTATCTCCATAATCGGCTTCACATATGGTCAATCAAATAAGCCTCTAAGGTGTCCCCTCCCCTATGTGGATGCACTTAGATAGAAGGCTCGCTCTGGAGATATGTTCAATCTTGAAAAATTCAAACTTCCCTATCTCAATCTTGGCTTTATCAAGGTACTTGGACATCATCACATCCATAACATTGAATTGCTTGTTCACCTGATTGACGCTCAATCGAGAGTCTAATTTACCAGTAGATGTCGTGTGCTCATTTCGTAAGCAAATTGCATTCCAACAATTAGAGCTTCATACTCGACTTTGTTGTTAGTGACTTTGAATCACATTTCTATCGAGTGGTACATATGATCTTTGATTGGATTTTTTAGAGCAAGACCGAGCCCCATCCCAACTCGACCGAATACTCTATCAATATGCAAGAACCTGATATGTTTGCCAGTCTTGCCACTTCTTTGTCAGACTCGCTCGGATCAAAAAAGTTAGTCGGGAAGCCAACTATGGCTTGGGGCTTGATGGCGATTCGAGGCACGTAGGAAGATCAAACTCGATGAGTTCTGCCTCCCATTGAGAAATCAACCGGAGTGTTATAACCTGATAAGGACATACTTGAGAGAGTGTTTAGTGATGATTCTGACAAGGTGCATTTGAAAATATGGTTGAAGCCTACGAGCAAAATAATGAGAGAAAATATTAATTTTTATATAATTGAATATTTGAGCTCAGCTCGAAAGATTTGGTTGGCATAGTAAATCAAGACTTGTTTTCTTTGCTCCTCTTGGACTAAAACTAAGTTGATTGTTTTAGGTCTAACCCCCAAGTATATGAGAGTTCTTAATTATACTTTGGGCTTTGAAGTAGTCTTGGTGACGTGAGGAAATCATTCAATCTCTGAGTATTTGTTCACATTCATCCCACTAGATGAAGTTCTTCACTCGCCTCAATGTTTTGAAAAAAAACAATGCATTGTCTCCTTACTTTAAGATGAAATAGCTCAAGGTTGCAATCCCATCGGTTAGCTTTTAAACTTTTTTGGAGGACGACATGTTGATCAATGCTTGAACCTTTTTTGGGTTGTTCCCTATGAGGTTAGAAGATAACTTTAGAATTTGCAAATGCATACCCTGAAAGTGCATTTAAGAAGATTGAGCTTCATATGAAATTCTCTTAAGGTTTCAAATCTCTATATTAAATCTTTCATGTGTTGCTCGGATATTTATTTTTTATTAAGATGTCATACACACACACTTTAACATATTATTATTTTTTGTTTGACAAAAATTTCATCCACATACGTTGGTAAGTAGTGCTAGCATTTTTTAGCCCAAAGAGCATTATAATTTTGTGATGCACTCTTTTTTAAGTGATGAAGTAGTATTTTCAGGACCGACCAAGTGCAACTTGATTTGTTGATAGCCAGAGAAGACGTCGACGAAGCTTCTTATGGAAAGACTAACTGCTACATCTACGAGTGCGTCAATTTGTGTCAAGGGGTAGTTGTCCTTTGGGCAAGCGGTATTCAAATTAGTGAAGTCGATGTACATCCTCTATTTACTATTCAATTTATGTACCATGACAAAATTTGACACTCATGTCGGATACAAAACCTCTTGGATGTAGACGACCTCCAACAATTTATGGAACTCCTGAATCGACTTAGTAAGTGTGACGGCTGCCATCCTCGTCTTTTGCTTCATTAGTCAGGCTGTTGGATTAACATTCAGATAATGGTAGGCAAAGTCAATCAGTATTTTGAGCATCTCCAAGGCAGAATAGGCAAAAATATCTTGGTGGCTCTAGAGGGTATCAATCAACGTGTCTTTGTGACATGCATCAAAAGCTTCACTTAGCCTAAAAAATTAATAAGTGAAACCTTCAATTATAGTGATCTAATGGGTGATCTCACTGATCTCGAGACCTTGACGCCATGCTACTAGGGCAAACTGACCCATGGTTCAAAACGGGCATGGGAGGCTGAACCGACCAGCCCTAATTAGGGTTGGGAGCTGTTGCCACTCAAGGTGACCCCTCATATTTATCTTTTTATTATAAATAGATTGTTTGTTGTGTTAGGATTTAGTTTTTGCTAAGATTTTTGTTTGGATAGACGTCGACATCCCTTTTTTCACTTCTAAGGTTGTATCTGAGGACGAGTGGTGCGTCGGTTGTATCTCGCTTGAGGTGGTGATTATCCACGACCTCCCCCTCACCTACAACCTCCCTTTCACTATCGTTGTCGCCTTACTTGTTGCAGTTCACCCCAAAGACATAAATTATGTTGTCCATTGCAGCCTCCAAGCCTTCCACCTTTTCATTACCTCCCTCCCTTCCTTCTTCGTTGTAGCTTCCAATCCTCCTCCCATCAACTGTTATCTTCCATGCGGAAATCATCTTCCAAGTTCTCCCATAACATCCTCCCATCCTCCTAGAGACTGCCACCTACTCCTCTAACCTACTAGACAATCAACGCAATTCCTTTCATTGGCTTTCCAGCTGCTGCCAGAACCCACTTCCAACCATCCTACCCTCACAACCACTTCCATTCTGAGCCCTACTTGTTGTCCAGTAGCCATCCACCACTCTTGGCCTTGCCATATGGTGTCTTTTTTATATTTGTTGTCATCTATTTCCTATATTGGAGAGTCGCCTCTATAACTTATTTGAATTTCAGTAATAATATTTTCATTTTATTTGTGATTTGGGTTAACTTTGGTATCAATTAGTATCAGAGCTAGCCTAACCCTAATCATATTCAAGGGTTTCCTAGCATCCACCCCTACCCAAGCCACATCCACCAAAATTTATTTCCTATTCCCAAACTGTAGAAAAAATTTGACCTAACCCTAATTTCCCTTTACTGATTTTGAAAATCAACAAATATAAATCAAAAATTTCATCCTCTTTCACCTCCCAACTCTAAACCCTAGTCACTAAGGAGATAAATGCTAGAGTTCTACCAGGAAGAGATACAACGACAGATTCGTTGACTTTGCAGAGGCTTACGGGCATGGAGGATGAAACCCATGGGAAAATTACACTTGATCGTGACAGAAAAAGTCGATGGCGTGAAAGAGACTAGATTTTCAACCCCTTTCATAGGGAGGATTTAAGTGATGAAGAAGACATGCCACGATGCTTTGAAATCCAGTATCAGAGGAGACTGAGAGAAAATGATATATATGGAGGTCACATGGATTTTGGAATAAAAATGGATCTACCAGAGTTTGATGGGGGTATGGATCCCGATGACTTCATCGAATGGTTGCAATCAGTTGAGAGAATCTGAGTACAATGATGTGTCAAAAGATAAAAGGGTAAATTAGCAGCCATCAAATTGAGAAAGAGAGCTTCTTTATAGTGAGAAAATTTTAGAGGCAGAGGAAGAAAGAAGGCGACGTGATTACTGAGTGGGAGAAGATGATGAAGGTGGTGCAGAGAATATACCTACCTCCTCATTTCTGACAGGATATATTTCTAAGACTCCACTACCTACAACAGAGAGATCTATCAGTGGAGGAGTTCAAGATGTAGTTTGACTAGTTACAGATGGAGTGTGAGTTGGTCGAGCTAGAGGAACATTACATAGCCCGTTATCTAGAGGGCCTGAAGCCAACTATCAACAACGTAGTGTAGTTCTTGTTGGTCGCTGGGAGACATCCAAACCTTAGCCCTAAATTTGGAGAGACAATATAATTAGAGCAAGCAACCGCCACCATTCAGGAAACCACTCACAGTTATAAACATTACTAGGAGCAAGCTTTAGAGAGTTGAGAAAACTGGTTCGGATAAGGACAGAGCCACCCCGAGTGACAAGAATCATGAGAAGTATAGCACACCTACTACAGTCTTACCCCAAAAATGCTCTGATGCCACAGATTTAGGCACATCACCTCCAGTTTCCTGATAAGCTGATTTGTGTTATTTATTGAACATGGAGCAATGGAGGAGATTAATAACAAGGAGACATCTGAAGAATAGGGTGAGGTATATCATCATCCACCGGATGAGGGCAAGATCTTGTGGTTCAATAGATCATTCATATCGATGATACGAAGGATCCACAATGGCTTTGCCACATTATATTCTACACCCGCTGCACTGTATACAATCTCATCATCGATCAAGGAGCATCAAGAACGTGGTGTCTACACAGATGATGGAGAAATTAGACCCGTTGACTCAATGTCATGCCTAGTCATTTTTTTTGACGTGGTTGAAGAAGAGAACAAACTCAGCATTTATAGGAGGTGCCTAGTGGGGCTTTTGATTAGAAGCCAGCTACACGGTCATGTGTGGCGCGACTTGGTACCCATGGATGTCTACCACATTTTGTATGGAGACCATGGCAATTCGACTGTAGGACTACGCCCGATGAGTTTAGGAACACATACTCCTTCACCAAAGAGGGGAAGTGTATCGTCCTTCTAGATTCTGTGGAGTCCGAGCTCAAAGTACCATTGTAAGCAAAGAAACATCAGTATGAATAATTTGGTGAAGATAAAAGATGATGGGACTGAGACGTTGATTCAAGTCACGGGCAGTCACGATAGAGATCGTTGTAGGGTAACACAATCGATATCTTACCATCATGACCACCACCATTCAGTGAGGCTCAGTTTTACCCTCACTTCAGATCAGGTTAAGTTGGGCTTGGATTATTTTGGGAGATAATACAACCGACAATGGGATCTAGGTACAATTAGGATTGCAGACAAAGAACCGAAATCTTTGACAAATAAAGTTGAAGCTTCCTTAATCCCAAGGACTAAAGCGGGGCTGCTAGGGCTGAACCATCCCATGATTCAACAAGTGAGTGTCGGTTAAGCAGGGAGACTGAACTGATCAGCCCTAATTAAGGTTGGGAATTGCTGCCTCCTAAGGGGGACCTCTCCTAGTTAGTAATCTTTTTATTATAAATAGGTTGTTTATTATGTTAGGGTATAGTTTTACTGAGACTTCTGTTTGGACAGCCACCAGTGCACTTTTTCCTTTTAGGGTTTTATCTTAGAACAAGTGGCACTATGAATGTACCTCGCTCTGAGGTGGTAATAATCCCAACTTGTCGTGCTCTGAGGTGATGATTATCCCCATCCTCCACCTCACCCGCAACCTCCCTCCTGCTGATGTCGTCGCCGCACTTAACGCAGCTCACCAAAAGACAACAGTTTTGTTGTCCATTGCAGCCCACAAACCTTCCATCTTTCCATTACCTCCCTCCCTCCAACCCCCAATCCTCCTTCCATCAGTTGTTGCCTTCTATGAGGAAACCACCTTGCAAGTTTTGTTGTAACCTCCTCTCATTCTCCCAGAAATGTCGCCTACTCCTCCAACCTACCGGACAACCGCCACAACTCCTTTCATCAGCTTTCCAGTTGCTGCCAGAACCCACTTCCAAACTTGTTGCCCTCACCACCACCTACAATCGGACCCTTACATGTTGTTCAGCCGCCATCCACCTCACACGTCCTCTCCCTTTGATGACTTTTTATGTTTGTTGTTATATATTTCCTATTTTGAAGCGTCTTCATTGTCACATATTTAAATTTTAACAATAATATTTCCATTTTGATTGTGGCTTGGGTTAATTCCGGTATCATACCCTATTATTGTAAATTGTTGAGCTCAACTCGAGAGATGATGTTTCCAACCACCTAGAGATAGTAGATGCAAGGCTGCTCGAGATTGCCCAAACAATGATCACCTCTCCATAGCCTGGGAACTTCACAACAACATGGTAGGTTGAGGTGACTACCATGAAGGAATTGAGTAGGCGATGATCAAAGATGGTGTTGTAGGTGGGTGGCGAGTCAACCATGCTGAAGTCCGCCATGTTGGTAAACTGCTTATCATTTTCTCCTCATGTCACCAACAAAGAGATGGTTCCTAGCATCTCATTCCTCTCACTAGAAAAATCATAGAGTGGCTCAGCCCCTGCTATCAGACATACAGTTCTAAGGCACATATTTTCGAACACTAACTTGAAAAGGACATTCATAGATTTGCCAGTGTTGATTGTTCACAGGTGTCGATGAGGATGCTACCAATTTGATAGTTTGCAATGAACATGGTTATGACTACAGGGTTGTTGTAGGGGTTACCCTTAGGGGACAAGTCATCTTCGGTTGAAAAGTATGGGAGAGTGTGGCTTCATTTGGGAGAAAAGACAATTGTGTATAGTTCTCCCGACTGAAGCTTATTTAGGTTGGCTCGGTGGGATGAGTCTCTACCTTCTCCAAAGATGGCAAGAACAATGGCAACGATATGAATTTCATTGACTAAAACTGGCTAGTCTGATATTTACTCCATTGGAGCCTTCCCTTGCTGCTAAGTTGTTGCTCTTGGTGCCACAAATTCCTTCAATTTGTTGGCCTATATCGGATCTTCTATCAGGCCTTGAAGGTGTCAGCACTCCTACGTGTCATGCCCATGATCCCCGTGGTAGGCACAGTACTTCTTAGGGTCTCGAAGAAGCTTTAATCTTCATCAATGATGCCCTCTTGCAATAATATTTATTTTGTATGGCCTCTACTATCTCAGCCATTGAAATCCTCAATGGAGTTTGTTTAGGTGTTTCGTGGTTTGACAGTAGGCGCCCGACGTACCAAGATGGCCGATAGTCGGAATATTGGGCCTAAATCCCTTGATAATTTGTACTAGTTGCCCTATGAGCCTCGGGCAACTGAGTATCTTCATATCGATGAAGGACAGAAGGTCGCAAATCACGCCTAGGCCTCCACCCTTCACCTTGGGCGGCCTTTTTCTGCAAGTGACTAGTAGGGGATTCTACCTGAAGGAGGTGGGGTTCGAGTTATAACTTTTGACCAACATGTGATTGTTGGCCAGATCCAACAACTCAGCTAGCATCTTCGATCGTTGCAGGCCTAAAGTGTATTAAAAAGTTCATTCCTTTAGCCCCTGAGCTAGGGCGGCATGAGCAACAACGATCTCTAGGTCCCAGACCTTTAAGATTTCCTTTGGGAAGCAAGTGATGACCGAGTGCTAACTTTTATTCTGTCCTTGTCGGAGTTGTAGAGGAGCATGTGAGTTCTTCTGGGGCTTCTAGGCGTCCTCAAATTGCATCATGAACATCCGCTTCAGGTTAATGAACAACATGATTACTCTCATCGGAAATCCATTGGAACCACTTGGGGGGCTGAAGCATGGTAAAAAAAGACGACATTTCAGCATGTCAAATATCTTTAACAGCCACACGAGCCATTTTGTCTCAAATGTTTACATCAATAAAGTTTAAAGTATGTCAAATTTACTTCTGTTAAACTAAATACATAATTTCATTTTTTTTCCATTTAACGTAGCAGGTACAATGCCATGTTGGAAAAGCAACATGTGGACCAATTCTAGCCTTTTGGCATTTAGTTCTCCCTATTCCATAGGCAAATTGACTAAAGTTAGTTCTTTAAAATACAATATTTGCATGAGATAAATTTACAATATTTTAATCTTAAAAAATTAACTTTATCATGGAAAATGCCTAAATAGTTCTTGCTCATATGACCTAATCTTAGAGTTTGTGGATTTCTCCATTAGGGGTGGCTCCCATTGTTCCTATGATTTTTGTGGCATATAAAGTCTCTTGTTGCCATTAGTAATTGCCAGGATAACTTTAGTCACTTTTAATTATTAGTGTTGAGAATGGCATGAAATCCTTTTGAAATTAAAAGTCCAAAAGAGTCCATCTTTTTGCTCAAGCTAAGGCTATCCTCAACTTTGTTTAGCTTCCAAGTGCACATATTTTTCGCGCCCAAAATATGCCCAAAAATATTTAAGAATGCATCTTCATTAAGAAATATTTATCATTATCGCATCTTCAATAGCTCGACATAAATATTTGTTTGGCGAAGAATGAAAAAAGAAAAAAAAAAAGTTACATGAATCTATGTCACAAAAATTAACCTGACACGTCAATACGACTCGAACTCGACTCGAAAAATCGAGGTTAAGGTTGACCCGAATATTTTTCGAGTCGGATTGGAGCCAGAGAATTCGAGCCGTTTATTTTTCAGGTCGGGTTCGAGTTGAACCCAAAAACCAAAACATAGACACGAATAAGCACACAAGTTCGAGTCAGGTTCAATTTAGAGGATCAAGCTCAGGTTTGCGGGTTAGGTTTGAGTCTTAGTATTCGACCATTTAATTATTCAGTTCGGATTCGGGTTGACCCTATTCGGGTCGGGTCATTTTCGAGTCAGATCCAAAACCGACCCGCTGGCCTGAATTGACACCCCTACATGAATCCAACATCCGTGCCTTTATTAGATTATTTTCTACACTAAGTATTAGTATTTCTTCCATGTCTACTGACATTATTCATTGTCATTAACTCTTCCTTTAACTCTTGTCCTTATTTGTGTTTCTACTTCAATTTTTTATTATGTGGTTAGATTTGTCATAAAACTGACATCCACTAATTGTAAGACTTACTTTCATTGTGAATTCACTATTGAATTGTCATGAGATTTTGTTTCATGCTGTTGTTGTCAACATTTAAAACAAAAAATGCTGTATTTAACCTTTTTCACCTTCTTATTCCGGTAAGTGCTAACAGCAATTGCAAGAAAAATGGCCAAAATAAGACCAGCACAAAAATGGGATAATATTAACTTTTCAATTCCTACAATATCAACACCTCAAATAGAACTCTATCCTAAAACAGCTCTCACTTCATCTAAACTACAGTAATTAATAATAATAATATGGTTTACTGAAAAATTCTTCAAGCAAACCATTGAAAAGGGTCAATTATAAAGATTCTATCAGTTTACCTTTGCTTCAGAGTTCAAAAACCTCCATTTAAGAGCAGGCAACTTCAAGCTCTTCCTCTGGAACTCATCTTCTTTCTTCTTTCAAGGAATTACTACTGGCAGCATTTCTCCTCGCGCAACAAGCAACCAAGTATACAGCCAACTGAGCAGCATAAAGAGCAGGGAACGAAATTAGAATTTAAAGTATTTTTTTCTGTCAGGACATAGGAAAGTAACACTTTCGTTCAAGCAGAGAAAGTTCTCATTCACTTGGAAAATACAGCAATATTAACATGAGCCGGACGCAGCATTTAGAATTATAAATCAATATTATAACATAAAAAAGATGGCATGATTTATAAACATAGGAACAAATAAACTAAAATTATTAATCAAATGAGGAACTTAATATCACCGCAAGTGAGAATGAACTTAGTATGGAGAGAGAGAATGAGTTCACCGATAAGATTGATTGGTTATAAATGTGGGCTCAAAAAATTTGCACCCCGGCCTCCTTCAAAATGATGTGTGTTGGGTTCCGGATTATTTTCAAAAGGGAGATTAGGTTGCATATAAGACCAACTCTGAGATTTTGCTTTTATTTTGGTGAGAACATTTTCAGCTTGGATTCTAGATTTTCCACAAGTATTGAGTCCCTGTGATTAATTATTCCTTCCCATAACTAGAAAACATTTTTGATTAAAGCTAGTTATTTAAAATTTGATCGTTCGGAATATAGTAGTTGTAGATTTAGGACAAAATTATAAAAATTTAACACCATGAACTTAGAGCGAGTGGTGGGGTGAATAATAATGAACTCGATCAAGATCTCAAGATTTCGTCGTCCCGAGCTTGTCATTGATCGTGGTCAATTTAATCAGAGAAGGAAGTCGAACACAATTTGAATAAATGATACACATCATTAACCATGGATCGTTTCATCTGAAGACACCTTATAAATATGAGGTGGATGCTAGTCTAAGGGGACTATATAAATTAATAATAATTGGTAGAGAGGATTTCATGCCCTATCAAAAATACCCAAATTTATGTCTCAAATGACGAAGGGGCTATTAGGGAACATACAAGCTACAATGACGATGGTAAGATAATAGAGTTATTTGGTGTCAGACCCCGTGATTAAAGGGCTTTAGTCGTAATCATTATCTTATAAAGCCGAATATCCAAACTATGTCGTAATCATTATATTATAAAGCCGAATATCCAAACTATGTGACAGATGGCTCATGACACATCTTTACTGGGATAGATGATTTTCAGAGCAAATATAGTGATACAATTAATGCGGCATTGGCTCATTATAAGCTTGGGTGGTTGACTTAAATTTTGTTGCCCTCAACAAATTAGTGTGGAGGATAGACGAGATTTGTTTTAAGCTTTTAGTGATTATTTTATATGAATGCTTGAATTTTAAATTTAAAATAATTTTAATTAAATTTTGAGAATATTTTGAAAATAAGAACATTTCTGACTAAAATTTTCATTCAACATGGTTATTATCGGGGTTTTAGATAGCTTTGTGTCAGGGAGAGAAACACGGAGACCAATTCGAGAGATCCGAAGCGAAACTTAGAGTAAAAATGCACTAAACAAAACATAAACATCAAGATTTAACATGAAAAAAACCAAATAACAAGAAAAAACAATAGTCACACCACATCAAGAAATTCACTATGAAGAAAACGAGTTGAATTGTACAAATTAAACCACACTCAAACCTCACTATAATTTGGAACACTTTAAAAATTCTCTCCACCTTGTGCACGGCAAAAATTAAAATCCAACTTAACGCGCACACTTCCAATTAGCAGAAACGAAACTTAAAATGAAGAACTGCACAAATTTGATTATTGTTGTCGAGGCGTAACGATAATGGTGTTATGGTGGTCCAACTGGGTCGAGGTTCACCGTAAGGTCATGCTCTCGAGCTTCTGAACCTGGACTGGTCATTGCGCCACTGGGTTGTTGAGACGCTCCCCTCTGCGTGCTAGATTATTGTGCGCCCAGGTTCTAAACCTGGGCTTAAGCGTTGTGGAGCCTTCTTCTGGGTGTTGGGGCGCTATATATAGTAAAAAAATTCAAGGGCAGTACCCCCCAAACAAAAATAGAGGGGAGCATCCCCAACAAACTCACTGTCAAGCTTGATCGTTGATTGACTGTCTTGCTTACAAAGAACCGGGTTCATAATTTGACAAATGATTAGATATTTAGTTGAAAATTTATTGTATGGATAATCCTTTCAACTCTATTTTAAACAAAGACATTCATGTCGCAACACTGCAGAATGACGTTGCAGTGCCCGCAAAGAGATTCACCAGCGCCTGATGCCACCCACAATCATGATCCGAAAGGCATTTACCGCGTGTAATGGCTCCATTATTTGTCATCACTTGAAAAGCACCAGAAAATCAGACTAGCGCTGACCTCCAATACCACGACGTTGGATTAATAACAGGTAAAACATAAATGAATTTAACTGTGTTTGACCAGGTCTTGCCCTAGCATCGTAGTTCCGAGATTAGGCACCGTGGCGCTACATTAATTAGGCCTGAGTGAACATTTTGTAGTGGGCAAAAATCAGACCGTTTGGCTCGCGATCAAACTTGCTCAAGGCATAGCGTCGCGACATCAAAATTTTTATAAATATGGATAAGTTGTAAACAATTTTTGTTTGCTCCCCGATTCACATCCAACAAATTTCTCTCATTCTTTAGTTTCCTCATTTCAAAAGACCAAACAAGATGGCTCCAAGAGGATTGAAAGGAAAGCGCTCAGTGTCCGGTGGCTTCGACGCCCGTTGCAAAGTAAAAGTGCGGCCAAGTACGAAGAGGCCCTTAAACATTGTAAGGTCATTCTGGAGTGCGGATTCTCTAGTATGGGTGGCTCGGTAGAGCAAACAATTATAAGCTAGGGTTTGGCTCATTTTGTAGCCAACCTTGATCCAGCGATGGTCCCCGCGGTCCATGAGTTCATGGTCAACGCCCATGAATGCACGAATCATTGGGCTTGTATACGGGGAAATTGGGTCCATTTCGATCACTCCACCATCAACACAGTGTACGGGCTAGTTGGATACACCATTGTGGATTCCTCAATAATGAAACCAACTTTGAAACAGTTTTGTGTTATTTAATGCACGTGAATTCCCGAGTTAAATTGAAAGAACGAGAGGAAATCTCCTAAACTTTCTCGCTTGCGCCCTCATCCTTAAATCCAAGGCCTGGCATATGTTCTTTCAGTTGGGTTGTTACTGACCTCACACATGAGCGATGATTCAGAGAGAGCTGACGATCAATGCTTGTTGAATTATCGTGATCTCAATCCTATACATGGCTGGCTGCAGCACAACGATAAGGATTGAGCACCCAACGTTGATATATGTACTTCGCAAGAGAATTGGTGTCGAGGGAGAGAGAGAGGAGAGAATATCCCTTAAGAGTGCTATCACTAAAGATAGCATCCAATCCTTTAAGAGCTTGTTGACCTCACTTCTGGTTGAGGTCTAGTCTCTCTTTAAAATAGCCTAGGGTCTAGCCATAGGACTCTCCTGATGACTTTCTTAGAAAACTAGTCTTGGAACCCCCCCATAAAAATTCAAACATTTCTCATTTCACTGGGAGTTTTCATATGCTTAAGGCCAAACCTCCAACTTTTAGAATGAAGAGATCAAACATAAGGAAGCCCAAGGGAAGTCTCCTATAGGTGGTCAAACCTTAGGATTTACCCTGGGAGGTCTGGACCTTACACAATACACACACTTTACACCCACAACACTAAACAAAGCACATCCTACATTGATCCCCTACTCTTTTAGAAACTCATGTTTGGTTAGTACCAAGCTAAATGTTTGGTTAGTACCAACACATAGAGGACCAAATGAGGGTTGCCCTTGGCCCATGGCTTAACATAAACAATGTCATACTACTCACCCCTAATCAACCTTAATTTTCTCAAAATTCCAATTTTCGACCCCATGCCCCTAAATCTACCCAAAATACCCCTAAACCTCAATTTCACCCAAAATTACCCAAATTACCTATTTTCTCCAAAAGCTATTTCAAAATATTCCCTACCAATCAAGTTAACCAATTTGACCAAAATTTACCAACATTTCCAAAATAGCACCAAAATTTGCAAAATTATCAAAATGCCCCTCCTAGCCCAAAAATCTAAAAATTCCTAAAAATTCCCAAAACCTCCTAAATATTCCCAATTTCATTCCTCTCAACTACCACACGACTCAATTTGACCAATTTGACTCAATTTAACCAAACGCCCCAAATTTGACTCATTTAACCCAAAAATGTCAAAATCACCCCAAATGTCCACCAAATTGACTTCAATTCCCCCCAATTTCAATCCCAAACCAAAATTCAACATCCTAGCCTCAATTTAAATCAAATCCAAACCCAATTTGACCTACATTTAGACTCAATTTCAACCCAAACTCAAAATCTAAACTTTTGACCAAATGACCCGTTTCACCAAAATTGGATCCAATATCAATCAATTTCCCCACAATTTGAATTCTAAACCTCTCATGACAGTCCCTTAGGCCAAATGCAACATTCAATTGCCTCTAATTTGAGCTCAAGTCTCACCCAAGTCAACCCAAATCCAAAATCCCTAATTTTGCCCCAAATTAGATACATGACCAAATCACACCAAATTGAATGTCCCAATCCCAAAATTGCCACCCAATTTATGTTGGGAACTCTTCACCACACCCCCTAGACCTTTTTGAACAATCAATTCGGTCTCTACCTCACTCTAGCCCAACCTAGACTCAAGCTAACCCAAATGTCCCAAAATTGAGCAAATGACCAAATCCACCTCCCAAATCAATTCAAAACCACTCCAATCCATTTCTAAACTCTTCATGACAACCATACACACCAAATTGCTCAATCATTGGGACTCAACCCAAGCTCAAACCCAACATAGCCCAACTTGAACCTAAAATGACCCAAATCAAGCCATACCCCAAATATCACCAAATTTAGCCAAATTAGTCAAATTGACTCCACCATAGCCAACCTTGGGACCCCAAGGACCAGCCAAGACCAACCAAAACAAACTCAAATGAGCTATGGACCAATGGTCCTTCACCAAGGTCAACTTTCCCTCACCTTTTGGTTAAACCCATTAATTCAAGCAACCTCCATTAAACCAACCACTTCATTGCACTGAACCCCTCTCTTACCTCCCATCAGCCTGCCAGCCACCTTCCCTGTCCTTGCTGGCCGACCTAGCCGCCGCAATGGCTGAGCAAGAGCACCCCCATACCCCTTTAAACCAAAAATTGAGTCAAGCCTAGCTATCCAACTCCAATTGGCCATGGCACTACTCAGCCCTCTCCATAAGCAACCTAAAGCACCCACATTGGCACCCCAAGATCCACGATGCAGCCATGGTTATAAGACCACCTCTTCACAGCCAAAGGGGGGTGTTGAAAATTTCCTAAGGAGACTCTTCCAAATTGTTTCTAGAGCTTCCCTAAGACCTCTTGAGTGCAAGCCCACCATCCTCCAACCCTAATCCCCACTGTCCAGAGCTAATTTCCCCACTGAAATTTTAGCTGAAACCAGGATAGTTGCAATTGCATCTCCTCACTGCCTAAAACTCCAAACTAACTTGCTCTTCACCATCATCAGAGTGAAAGAAGAAATTTCCCCATAAAAGCCCCATCACAGAGAGCCTCTACACCAAACTTTGATCAACATCTGAAATCGGCCTTGGTCGAATTCAGTTCCAGACATTTCACCAGGGCAAGAGGCTTCATCTGGAGATTCGTTGGGACCAATCAAAGCTGCCACAACTCTCTGATTGAAGCTTCACTTCTCAGAGCAAGGTATTGAATTTCACCTTCTTCCCGAGCTATTTTTGATCTTCCATGCATGTTGGGTTGATTTCAGGCTAAGTTAGTCGTATAGATAGGTTCGTCTAAGTCAGATGAAGCTCTTGGAACAAACCCCATGCGATTTGGTTGAGTCTAGCTCGAGTTCTTAAGTCTCGAAGATAGAGGGTTCACGAGAAGAACTGGGTGAAGACGATGACTAGGAGTCGTCGGATCGCGCGTGTATTCGATGGACGGCTGGGATTGCGTCGGATGGACGTTTGTTACATAAAGCGCGTGGTGACTTGGATGGCGGCACCGAATTAGAGCGCGACGCGTGGGCTTTAGCAGCTGCCGAGAATGAGTTGGCGCCGCGTGGATCAGTAGAAAAATATGAGTTTTCTTAAATTAATTAAATCAGTCCAACTTCAAAAATCCATAACTTGGTGTAGAAAAAGCAGAAAAATAAAAGAAAAATACTCTAGTACTCAGTAAACAGAAGAGAATAATGTGAAAACTATTTGAAATTTATTTGATGCATGTTTGATTTTTAATGAATTAAATACCCTTTTGAATGTTTTGATTCTCCATGCACTTAGACATTTCACCATAACTTGATATTTTGGTATGTTGTTGCCTCTGTCTTCGGGAATCTTCCCTGATTTTTCTAAAGTTAGAGATCACTAGACGGAGAGCTCTATTTTTCATATTATCATGTCTGTTTTGGTATACAAATTGTAATAATTAAAATAATGATCAGAAAAATACAAAGTAAGTTTTAGTATGTTACTTATGACCAGAGGAACCTAGGAAAAATGAAAACTCGATTTAACTCATCAAAAATAACCCTAATGGTGATTAAGACCCAAAACTCAAATAAAAATAAATTGAATTAAATATAAATGTAAATAACCCAAGAATAACTCTCCACTGTAATTTAAGGTTATGGAAACTCCCCAAAAAAATTCTAAATTAATTGAAGTTAACTTAAATACTTGAATGAATTTTTTAAGCTAAATAACACTTTTGGCATTTATATAATTATAATAATTAAAATATACCTAAAAATTACCAAATTAATTTTGTGAGTTCTCTGTGATCAGAGAAGTCTCTTAAAAATAAAGTTGTAATTAAAATAAATTTTTCATTTTTAAGCATTATTTTATATGTAAATAATTAAAAATTAATAAAATTATTGAAAATGTTCCAAATTGTCTCCTAATCATTTAGGAACAATTGCGGTAATTTTTCTAACTCTATAAATGAAGATATTAAATTTTAAAGGGTTAAAAATTATTTTTAAAGGCTAAAAAAAATGAAATTTTCTTAATTTCTCACTAAGATAATTCTAATAATTCAAAGAAAAATCAGAAAAATATGAAATTTATTACTCTGGGTTCCCTGCCCTCAGAGAGATTAAAAAAAATATAAAAGTTAATTTTTAACTTAAATAATATTTTATACTTAATTAATACTTTAAAAATTGAAATAATTATAATAATTAAATTAAAATTCAAAAAATCATGAAATTTGATCTAAATGATCTTTTAGTCTATGTGAACCTCCAATAATTTTCTCAATGACAAAAACTTTGTTTTGATTAAGTTATTGAATTTCTCTTGAAAAATCCTACTTTTGTATTAAAATAATTGTATAAATTAAATTAAATCTGGAAAAATCACATTTTCTTCTTTAATGTTTTAATTGACTCATGAGTGGGGTGATATGAAAATTTCAAAGTCATTTGAGTTAAACTTAATGAATTATGAAGTGATAAAGCTTTTAGGGGTAAAAGTGTAATTTTGAAGGATTTAGCCTTAATCAATATTTAGACTTAATTAAAGTGGGAAATGGGTAAGGAATGATCTTAATTATTATGTTTGAATGATTGAAACATAAAGAGATGGATGGTAGAAACCCATCTCATTTTTGTCACATTAAAAGGATAAGCTTATAATTTAATTAATCATTATAATTTAGAGGAAAATTAAATTAAATGATCCTTAATGTTAGGAGTTGATTTTTGGAAGTTGATAATCCACTAATTTAATACCCCTACTTGATGTTTAAATGATAATTCATTAATTTGATAAGAATCATAATTATATAACTTAACTTTTCTCTGATTACAAAATATACCCACTAAAACCTTAAGATTTAATAGTGAGCTATACTTAATTAAAAAATTTATTAATGAATATTAGAAAAGGAAACACAATTAATTGTAAGAATTTTTTTTGAAACACTACAAACCCATCAAAATTGATTAAATTCTTTCATAAATTAAATTATCTCTAAAGGCCTCACTTACATAATTACTAAGTGAGATATCAAGTGATATTTATCCCACTTTTCGGGGTAATCAAAATATTAATTCACTAAGCATAAGGGTATAAAACAGATAAGTCATTCAATAATTATGATAAGTCCGAAATGAACTCAAGGAAGCTCAAAAGGATTATGAAATGTCTAGGTATCTCCTAGGCTCATCTCACAAATCTTTTGGACACCTTGTAGTCATATTTATTAAATGAAGAGATCTCTTAAATGAATGAATAGGATCCACCAAGTTATGACATGGGGTTTTTAGGTCTGTGAAACGAACCTATCTGTATGTTTTACTCTCCTGTAAATTATAAATGTTTATTGCAAAAGATACTAAAGTATCAGGTGGAGGAACGAGAAGACTCGTTAGGTACACTTTACAACTTTACAGTACCTTCTTTTTAGCATTTACTTTCACTTTCATGTTAAACAACAATGTCACCCTGCATGAAAACTAAAACGTTTAGGATAGCCACAAAATCAAAACTAAAACTAAATTAAAACAAAAAAAGATAAAATTTACCGTCGCAACAGTCAAAATTTAAAACAATTCAAAATTTAATCACAAACAAAATGAAACCACAATTGCAATTAAATTAAAACGTCTCTATTGGATGATCGGGAATACCTCGGAGGATGCAACTTACGGCTGCTAACGGGATTTCCCATGGTATAAAATGAAAGTATGGAACTTATTAAGTTGAGTTTAATAAATTCATCTGGACTGAGTTAATCCGAAGAAAATAGTGGTGCCGGAAGGAGGGAACCGTGGGATCCTAACCGGTGTCGCTATAATCAACTTAAATATTTCCCTAAATAAGACATTAAGACACCTCAATTTAAATATTTCTAAAACACAATACTTCACTTTTTTTTTTAATTGACACTTCTTTAAACTCAACCTGCTACGACGATGAGCTTGGAGCATGCATAGTGGGCAGCACGGCCATCTTCAACAGCAAAACTCCTTAGAAATAAACAAGTCATGTGACTTCGAGGTAGCATTGCTCGTGCAAAGCATAAATCCTCACCTTATCTCTTTAGACTCTGCATGACTATATTGCTGTAATATAAGCCCTAACTCGCCTTAGAATTCGAGGTTGTCATCGGATATGACATAAACCCTCATATCATCCAAATCTATTCACATAGTCGATGATCAGTTGAATGTAAGCCCTAATTAATTAAAATTGGCATGATGAAACACTAAATAACTATCTCAAATTAAAGCCAAACCATAGGATAGTTCGGGAAAACAATAAGATCTCCCTTGGATCTGTCTTCCCCCTAGTCTCCTCTTCCTTTGGATTCCTACAATAAATGTTTTAAAATTTGAGTCATTCACCTATTGAATTTCCTACTATCCACATTCTCTTGAAGAAACCATACATTTTAGAAGTCATGAATATAAATGTTTCTTGATTTATATCAAGAGTTTTCTTAGGTAACTTCGGTCATCTAAGATGTAATTAACTATAAGGGTTTGCCTTTATAGGAAACTTAAAGACACGAGATTAATATAAACACTATTTAATTCTCTCATATTAGATAGGAGAATTTGTCGGTTAACATAAATGGTTTGCAGACTAAACGAATGTCATAAATTTTTTAGTTTATTTGATCAAGTCTCGCCACCAAGCAATGTATTCATTCTTCGGGATATATACATGTCTTGCGGCGACGTGTTCGATTATTTAAACTATTGATTATATGAGATATGTTTGATTTCATATTTTTAAAAATTAAAAATGATATTTTCTAAACTATATATATATCCTAAATCAAAAGCGGGTGTCAGAATAACCATCTCGGCGGCCAACAATCACAACCTAAAACCCTTTCCACGACCGACAGAGCTTCGAGGAAATAACCGCCTTCTCTCCTTCTGTAGCGTCTTCTCGCCCCCGCTCAATCGCCGAACAAATTCAAAAAGCTTTGGGGTGACATCGCCTCACTTAGTCGGAGAGAGTCAGGGAAATGACCCCCTTCTTTCTTCCTGCAACGTCTCTTCGCCTCCACTACACCGTAGAGCAAATTCAGGAACTTCGGTAGGACGTCACCTCACTTATCTAGAGAACGGACTTCCTAGATTGCCACAAGGGACCTATTGAACAGTAGCATCACTAGCAGTTTGCCTGGCAAGACCAAGTCTTCAGGCAATATTTTGGTGCAAGCCAACCCAACTACCCCGAACCGTCTCCTTACTCCTAATTGAAGGCCAGACTACGCAGCAAAACAGGTCGCGACGATGAGGAAGATGAAAGTGATGATATGTCAGCTGAGTAGGAGATAGCGTCTTGTGTACTTTTCTACATTTTTTATCTTTTGTGTCCTATTATATCTTGTACCCTAATATATATTTTAATGAAATTTCTATTTCAATATTCTTAAATCTAGATATGTATATTTGCTCATGGCTTGAATTGTGAAAAATGTATTGATCACAAAATTTGCCTAAATTCGACCTAGTGCCACGACACAAACAATCAGCACCGTGGTGCCATAGCCTTTACGTCATAGCGCTAATACCACACGTCGCAACAAAGAGGCAACCTAGGGTTGCCTATTTTAGGACTTAATTCTAACGGGGCAGTGACGCTAACTAACACCACAACACCCATCAATGGCACCTCGGTGCCAATGCCCAGAACTGGGGCAATAAGATTCTCCCATAATTTACACTCTTTGGTTTGATCGATAGTGTTCTAATGCCAAGACTTGGCCCCGTAACGCTATCAAGCACGATTGTGGATCACATGGAGCTTCATTACCAAGTGATAGAGCCCCGATGCCAGGTAACAGAACTGCAGTGCCACAAGACATTTACCACATCAGCAGGAATGCCGATCACATGACATTTACCACATCAGCAGCGCCTAGCCACCTTGTACTAGTGTTGTATGGCCAACACTGGCTATCTGACATGTTCAGTAAGTGGTGATAGGACCATTGTCATGTCGGCTAACATGGCATCTGCCACATCAGCAGCGCTACAACACCACTGTCTGGCATCATGTTGTAGCACAAAAAAACAAATTTGTACCTATTGAGACGCCGCAAGAACATTTCCTAGTTGATAGACGCTTGCCACGTGAGCAATGCCATGGAGTTGTGACCTAGCGCCACGGTGCTAGCTGACTTTATGACCTATGAAAGGGGTAGCCTCGGGCTACCCTTGGGGTTGGCTGTTTCGATTCCCCTTCCCACCTTTCAACCTCCTTGTGTGAAACCGAGGGCTTCACTTCATCTTTCCCATTTCCAAGGAGTTTTGTTGTCGAAAGAGTTGTGCCTCATGATGGAAGCATTCGGATGAAGCGGCATTGGAGCTTAATACACAAGGGACTACATCAATGTTCGCGAAGGATGGTATTTACCGAAACTCTAGCTTCCTTTTCATCTTTCTACAGCTTTAAGGTTTTGTTAGGGGCTAAGGTAAACTGTTATTAGAGGAAAACATTAGGCTAGGTGCCTTTCTTATTCTCCTACATTTTTCAAGCGATCAAATGGATTTTCCTTGCACTTTTGGCCTTAGTGCATCCCTATTTATTTTTGGACATGGCGCTTGGGTGCCATTTTCTGGCGCCTAGGCGTCACCTTTTTTTTGTAGAATAGAGCCACGACATTGATTCTTCAATGTCACAGCGCTATCCTACCTCAAATTGGCTTAGCGCCAAGGCACTGCTTGTTAGCCAGCCGTGTAGCCTTTTGGTCGCAATGTAAGCATCGCGGCCCAATCAGACCTTGTGGCTAACTATCTGGAGTCAAAGTGCTAGCTCCCAGCGTAGTGGTGCTAGACCCCGGGCCCTTGTGGCCAGGCATTGTGATTATATTTATAGTCGCGAAAATGCACTCTGTGTCTAGCGCCATGACGCCACTCTATAGTGTTGCGACATCATGACTTACTGAGAAATGTTTCTGACCTATCAGTACCCAAACTGTTAGTTGTTACTTCATTGGGAGTGTTTTATTTTGTGTTATGTGTTGACTTCACATTTTTTTTCTTGTTCTTCGTATGTGTTCTCATGTTATGTGCATGCTCTTTAGAATAAAATATTTTCTATAAAAAAATCCTAATTAAAATTTTATATTAAAAAAGTTTAGGATTAAAATTATATTAATTTTAAAATATGCAACTTTATTTTCTAGCATATCTCTTTGGTCTAGGTTTAAATAGTTGCATTTGAATAGATATTACCCAAATCATTTAATATGGCCTTCACAACTACAATAGATAATATTGCATTCATATTACATATCCCGAGAGGAAGTAATTCTTGCCTCTACAATTTGAGTAGCTAAGCATATTTTTCTGGATAGGTGGTTGTCTAGCACAATTACGATGTTAGAGCATTCTCGACCCAAATGGGGTTATAAGTCCTTTGCGGGGTGACTCAAATTTGTAGTAAAGTCATATGTTTCTTTCCCCTCTATAGGCATCCTCGTCATACTCTTGATAGGTAAAAGCCTTATTTCCACATTTTTTGTTGAGTTATAGGAGCTTAAACATCTCTTTCTCATGGCTTTAGGTACATTGAAGTACTTCGGATGATGCACAACGAGGGTTGCCGACGAGTAGTTCATTGACATGTTGGATCAACTACCTTCACAACTTGATAGACTTAGGGTCATAATAGCCTGAGATGATAGATCAATAGAGTCCTAATTAAGCTATCTCTATCCATCTAGGAATTCCTTACCTACTTTTGACACCTCTTTTGGGCCCTTTGTACTCCTTGTTAAGTCTTTTGTAGTCATTCCATGGGTCATCTTTTGTTAAGAAGTGGGTATTTGTCAGATTATGGTCATTTACCTTTTACTTGACAGCCTAATCTTGCATTGACAACAGGAGGTTTCCCCTACATGAATCATGAAACCCTCCGTGGTACCTAATTGTAAGTAGACTTTTTAAGAGCAAGCATAACTCCTTGTATCGAAAGTTTTCCTAGATATCCCCCAGGATATAACTGATCACAGTGATATGTGTCAAAGGAGGTCTCATTGAAAACACAATAAAAAATAAATTTGATTTTGCTCTAGTTTTGAATGTGATGATTCTTGTAAATCTTTTCTCGTATATTTTCTCAGGATGATAAAAGTTTGATACACGTTAGACCGTTCTGCTTTAGTTTATGTTACGAGGATTGTTTTACAAGATATCTTCTTATTCATCCTTTTATGTTTTTCATTTTATTTTCCTATTTCAGTTATTTTCTTCTCTCTCTCTATCCCTTTGAGATCGAGGCACCCTACGGAGAGAGATCTATATAAGGCAAACACGAGAAAATCCCAAAAATAGGGGTGTAACAACTTGCTTATTTTCATCATAGACATTCCTTCTTAGGTAATTTTGATACTTCAGATACGCTTGTGCAGTCCAATTTTTTATCGAACCTCGTTTAAAATATTCTGATGATCTTCAAGGAGCTCAATTTGTGCAAGTCATATTCAATCCCTATCATTGTCATCAAACTTGCTTATTTTGTTCATAGAACGTCCCTTGGGTATTTTTGATACTTCAAATGCTCTCGTGGAGTCTAATTTGCATTTGAACATCATTTAGGTAGCTTCGACGGCAATCTAAGTGATTTGGACTCGACTTGCGCGTCATTATGTTTGCCCTTCATACTAGTTGGGTGACCTCCCTTAGGCACTTTAACCGCCATCCATTGTCATTGATGTGTTCAATCGTGTTCCAAAACTTAGCAAATATAAAGGTCGACAAAAGAATAATATAAAGAGTGACAGTTTTAGTATAATACATTTCTAACATCTCCCTAAGTAATTTAGTGCCCAAAAATTGTCCAATATATGTCTTTAGAACACTGGAATTTATTTTACGAATTGAAATAGAAGATGTCATAGTGTCCAACATGATATTTTGAATAATACTAGTGAAGAAGTGCAAAGGGATTTTTTTGTTGTAGCTATTAAATTTAGCTTTTTACATAGCTGTCATAGTTCTGTTTGGCTACAACTTTTTTGTTGCTTTCAGAAATTATTGATAAGAAATAGCTCGTTTATAATCAAATCCGTTAGGGTGGCCATCATAAAAAAGTTGATTTATGATTTTTTTTTTCAAAATGAAAAAAATCTAGATTACTTGCAACATATTAAATAACTTTTTGTTCTCATGTTGGTTCTACAATCACCATACATAAATCCACAATTGTCCAAATCAAACCGAACAATCCGATACCACACAACAACCCTTTAGAAGTTTTAATGCATCATAGCTCTCATTTCGCCTGAGAAATAAAATAATCAAACATGCAAAACGTAATACAAGTGCTAAATAACCACACGAGAAAAAACAAAGAAACAACAGTCAGTTCAAAACAAGAGTTCCATCAGGATAAAGCTAATCTTACCAAAATGACGAACAAAATCACATTGAAGATTGCAACCACTCTCCATTCCATTTTCATGTACTGTGCAACACCAGCCCTAACATGATGGCAAAACCAAGTATATATTATATTTCAAGGAGAATGCGAGGCAGATTTTAAAATATAGGTAGTTAGTAAACTTGCTTGCAAGAATCACAATCATAGCACTTCACATTACGAGCATTCTTATAAAGCTGGCAATCTTTGCTGGTGCTTGTGGGATGATAGCTCAAATCATAGTATGAAGCATTTATTGCAGGGTACCCACACCTGACCAAACAACAACGGATACATGAAAAAGGTTAAACTAGTTTATACTTTCATAAACTTTAAGACTAAAATGATCTCCTGGAAATAATCAAAAGACTATTATTTACACTTCTTATTCCAGAAAGTTATGTTCCAATTGAAAGTGCCATTTGCATTGAATAAAATGATCAGATATTGCATGGGAGATAAGTAAAGACAATGAATGAAAAAATGCCAGTTCACGTGGAATCAGAATGTGTGAAAAAAAGAGGTAAATTTAAATACATACCTATTGACTGTCAAAACAAAATAGAATAGGAGGAAAATAATTAATCAAGACAAAACTTTACCTGCTCCAGCCAAACTTATTCGCCTTCATCCAAATAACTGTTCCCACTCGTCCTTGGTTACAAAGTGGCATGAAGAAATTTTCCTATCCTCCGCTCTCACTTCGAAAACAAGCCCAATACAAACGAAAACCCACAGCCTTGCCTCCTTTCCATTTGGTTTAGTTGAAACCACCTCAGAATTCCCCCGCTCTCTACTGCACAAGCCTTCCTTTCCCTGTGTTCACGTGATTCAAAGACCACAAGCGTCTCCTATCCCTAAGTCTTCTTCCGTCTTGAAAAAACCCACACCGTATCTCTTTGAACTCCTCGTGCTCCAGAAACTACAACGCCTTCTACTCATGCAAGCCGCGATCCTATCTCCAGCCACATAAACCAATACTTTCATTTCTCACTCGAGGTACAGTTGCGGTTAGAGCCAATCAAGAAGGTAACGACAGGCTCGTGCCATTCAGAGACCTCTGAAACTCCTAGTACCGAAATCTTTTGCACCTTCACGTGACCAAAGTTGCCGCCTCTCCACGTCGTCCTCTCCTTTGCTCCATTTCCACTACGCGAAGCCGCAAGCCCGCCTCCCTATTCAAAATTGTTGAAATCCTATGCCTACTCCACCCTTTGCTATTCTCACCAAATGGAAGAAATATTACCTGTGGGCAATAGGCATGGATAGGTGCGGATTTGGTGGTATTGTGATGATACTCACAACAATACCACCACAATATCATCAACTTCATACGTATGTTATCGGCACATAATAGTTCATCAAATGCCTCCTTAAAAACCCAGGTAATCTGCAATGCCATAGCTTGCCTCTGCCCACGAAAAAATCCCAAACTCCCTCTACTGCACTGAACTAAACTGAACCACCCTCACCTGAGAGCCCCACTCACCTAAATCCTTTTCCAATTTATCTTCTTGTTTGCGCCTACTCGAGTCCAAAACCCACATTCAAGCCTTTCCTTCCCCAATTTATTAAGAAGTGTTTTATGTTGTATATTGTATTAGAAAAAACTAGAAAAAATGTGTTATATTTATTTATTTCATTGTTCGTCCTCTCGCCGATTATTTTCGTCGCCAATCTCGCTCACAATGGTAAAATAAAAATGGGTGTGAGAAAGAACATTTAAAAAAAAAATCATTTGAGGAAGCTCGACCTGTTTTTAGAAATTAAGAACCGTTCGGAAAAATTGCATATTAGTATGAAAATATTTTTATAAAATTCAGAAGATTCAAAATACCTCTCTTGAGAAATGTGAATATCTGTTCAGAGAATTAAGTATTGTTCAGGAAAATAAAATACATATTCAAAGAAATGTTTGTGTCATTTATCTTTTTTGCAGTTACATTGAAGGCCTACAACGTCTTTTAAAATAGTGGGTTAAATACATATTTTGCTCCCCAGTCGCAGTGTCTCGCGGCACTGACCAGGGAGTCTTTTAAGAAAAATTGAAAGGTTGACACTCTCCCCATGCCTCCCAATAAGAATTAACGCTGGGAGATTGCCAAATTTTCATGTGATTTGAACTTGAAATTAACTTAAAGTTTTTGGACTATTCGAGTTAATAAAATAATTTAAAATATGAATAATTTGAGCTTAGAAAATAATTTGAATTTGAATTTTTAAAATTTAGGGTCTTTAGGTTTGAAAATAATTTAAGTTCGAGCTTTTAAGTTTAGGCTCTTAGGCTTAAAAATAGTCTGGATTTAAGCTTTTAAGAAAGGCTTTTAGGGTTTGAAAATCAAATCAAACTTTGGGTTTTAACTTGAACTCCTAGAGCTTAAACTTGCAATAAAGAAATAAATATGAATAAGGCCTAACCTAAAGACTGAAAATTTGATTAAATTAGAAATGTTATAAATTTGAGCTAAGATCATGTAATGGTAAATTGAATTAAATATGAAATATCATAAATTGGGGGCTAAATTGGCATTTTTATATGCTAAAATAAAGACTAAATATGACAATTTCGCCATCGGATTCGCAATATAACTGCTAACGAATAAAATCTAATTCATTTACAGCCTAAAATGAAATTATTAGCCCAAAATCATCATATTTGTTGCAAATATTCCAAGCTCTGAATGAATTCAAAAAATACATAAATTTTATAATTAACATCTAAGCCAAATGCAATAACTTGAAATTTAAGCCCGCACTCTTAATACTTATATAAGTAACACTTGAGATATTCTTTTGAGTGATGAATGTTTTACGGTGTTTAAATAAATAAGTCAATTATGCATAATTTCAACGTCTTACATGTGTCTCTTACACTAAGTCTCATATCAAATTCCAATTTTAAAAGATCATGCAAGTTGCTTAAAAGTATATAAAATTCTTGAATCAGTCAAATATATAATTTCACGACTCGATCCCAGACTTGGAATACGAGAACAAACAGTAGGACGATGGAATTAAATTTTCGACATTCATTCTCTATAAATATCATTTTACAAATTAAAGTCACTAATCAAATTAAATTAAAGTAATATATCTAAAATTACTTCATTGTTGGTTGTCTGTGTCTTTTATAAATATTTTCTCGTCTACCTTTCATCTTTTAATTACTTAATTAACCTGAAAAATTAGTTTAAAATAACTGTGAGCCAAACAAATCAGTGAATATTCATACTCTTAAACTACAATAATATAAGAAAAAAGAAAGCAATATGCATGTCAATTAAACTTTTAATAAATCAATACAAACATTTATCTTATATTCACATATTATGAAATAATTGATGCATTAAAGTTTTACATATTGAATGATATGAAATTATGAATGATATAAAATTATGAATGATATAATCAACATAAAGTGAATGAATATATATGTTTTGATTGTGATGGAGTCAGCTCTTGATGGTACTAGTAGAGAAACGCTGAGATACTCGTGCACGTATATAGAAAATGAAATCGATATTGAAATACCTTAGTGCTGCAATTTTCAAACGGTAATCTTGAGACAGTTGTACAGATATAGAATAATATTTGTATGATATTGTTATAGTAAGATTAATTGATAACATGTTAAATATTTATATTGATTTATTAAAAATTTAACTGGCATGCATTTTGCTTTCTTTTTTCTTGTATTGCTATAGCTTAGGAGTATGAATCTTCACTGACTTGTTTAGCTCATTTTTGTGTTTTTAAAATAACTTTTATGGTAATCTAAGTAACTAAAAATGAACTATAGAAGAGAAAACATGTATATAAGATGTGAATAACTAGTAAAGAGGTAAATTTAAATATATTGTTTTACTTTACTTCAATTCATAGTTCTTTCATTTATTAAATAGTAACTGAATATAGAAAACTCAATTCACATCGTCCGACTAGAACGAACAACCAGGCCCCGGGTTAGGTCCTGTCTTAGTTAATTCCAAGTCCCAGGACAAATTGTGACATCCATCGTTTCTCTTCCGCTCGACAAGAACACTATGTTCCATCATTCATCTCTTCCATTTGATCATATCTTAGTGCTCTTTGGTTCAACTCTTCTGCTCAACTAGAACATTCCATTCTAATAGTTCGAATAGATCGTAGAATTGTTCTCTTTGGTTGGTTTAAGCAACAAACGATTCAACCCTTATGATTGATTTGGCTTGCTGTAGCCGCACTCTCACGAGTCAATAGCTTACAAATCCTCTCGCATTTTGTTGAACTCACGGAAACCAAGAGTTTGACATCTCCCTCTAGTTCATGTTTGTAATAACCATTTTTTTTAAAATTTAATAAATCTCAACAACTTAAAATGTACCTCAATTTTCGCACCCCTCAGACTTCAATCAAGGTAATTTTATAAAATTCAATGCATTAAATCGAGCAAATTGATATAAAGCATTATATATTAATTATAAATAGATTGAGATATATAAAATTTAAAAGTTATAAGTTTTATTAAATTAGTTAATGTTAATTAATTCCAAATCCTACGCTAATCCCACAGCTTCACTATAGCCAACTGACACTCCTTTGACTTTTATTCCTTCGTTTGTCAAATAGGGCAGACGCCCGAACCCCTCTCTCCTTGTTTAGTTCGCGCATGTCAGTAGCATAAGGGGCCGCGACCCTTGCTACTCCTTGTTCGGCTTGTGCATGCCAATAGCATAAGAAGCCGCGACCCTTGTTATGGTGCAAGGGCACGGTTAGCCGCGAGTTGCAGGCGAACCGAACAGGACCTGGGTTGGCATAGCTCACAATCCAGAATCTAAGGTGAAATTCAATGAGCTGTTGAGTCCTGCGAAGAAAAAGAGAGAGAAGAGATTTGTGGCGTGCTCGTACAGAGAAAATATATCGCAAGTGTCGTCTTAGCGTGCAGATGAGAGAGCTTCCGTGCTTTGTTGGGGTGAGACGGACCGAAGGAAGAAGACTCGCGCGATTGATCTAAGACCGAAAGTAGAAAGGGGTGAGCTTCGTGTGTGAGTTTAGTGCTATAAGACCGAATCCTAAGATAAGTCATTGAATCATTTAAGGTTTAATTATATAAATTTTTATTTATTGAATGGGTTATGATATTAACAATAAAATTTATGGTTTTAAATCAAATATCATAGTGGAAGGTTTGAGGGAAAGAGAAGAGTTGGACAACCAAAGGTTTTTAAGCTATATTAGGGTTTTTATTAAGTTATTTAATGAATTTGCTAAAGTGTGTTAGTGTATAAATGCAAGGTCAACTTAATCAGTATTTTAATACAAAGATTTTAGCTTTGAAGGGGAGGAAGCTATGAAGCGAACCGGAAAGGGAGGAGATCGACTGAAAGCCTATAAGGTACAAATTAAACCTTATATCATTAATGGAATTAATAACGTAATTTGATCGTTAATTAAATTAATATTATTAAACTTTAGTAATGTTAGGAAGTGAGGATGAAGGCGGTCTAATCCCTTGGATTTGAGGAAGAAGACGGATAATTTTAAAAGATAAGCTATATACTAAGTTAAAATTTAGTTTATATAATTAGGATTTGATATTAATAAAATATTAATGTTTAAGTGCAATTTAGTTTGAAGCACTTTTAAGCTTAGAAAATCGGGAGTTCGAGAGCCAGTGTCGCGAGCAAACTAAGCAAAGTGAGTAATTATTTTCTTATATGTATTAAATTTAAAGTTTATTAAATAAAGAATTTATTTAATACTTAAGACAATTATTTTATGGATGTTGTATCTTAAGAATTAATGGAAGTGAACGGGAAAAAGAAAATTGAATGTTTAATGTCTTTAAAATGAGGTAATTTAAAGAAAATGAAATGATACATAAATGTTTAAGCCATACAGGATCACCCCCAGATAGAACTGACAGGGGATACAATGTGCTCGTGCAAATTAAAGAAAATGTTCAATGTGTACCTTTAGGTACAATTTAAGAATACCTTCGGATATAATTTTGAGGGTGTCTATGGCCACATTTTTTAGGGTGTCTTAGGGCACATTTTTTAGGATATTTCAGTTATGAAAGTAATCCAATAATGACTATTAAAGAGGTTAAATTGATAAATACTTAAAGTGAAAAGGAATTGATATATTTAAAATTTTAATGAAATGAACTACATTTTCTTTTGGTCATTCATGCATATCATAACATAATAATTTAAAGCATATTGGATTATAATTATTCACTAAATTATACTTATGGTTGCAATTAATATTTTCTTTCAAGATAAGAAAAGATTTAAGTTAATATGTCTGGTAGAAGAGACTTTGTTACCATAAGAGGACCACTGTTGCTGGGTATATTTGTTATGATGATAGTTTCTCTTTAGTGCTTCTTTAAGAGAATGATATACTGTTTGGTACTAGCTCAAGATGTTATTTTTGGATGTTATTATTTTTGGATGCTTTAGAATTTATTGTACTTTGTGGATTAGTGACTCTTTCATATGTGTTGGAAGTTTTCAAAATGTGGATAGTTAGATGTTAATATCTTCCGATCGTTGTTCCCGCGTTAGTTAATTCTAACTATCGGGCCTAATCGTGACATTCACAGCTTTGCAATTCATGCAAGAAAGAGAAAATTGTACCGAGGAGAACTTCAACCAGGAAAAGTTTTCCATTAGACGGAGACAACCCAACCGAGAAAGAATCCAGGTCGGTCATGATTTCTATGGAAGAATTGACCTCTGAGAACCGACTGCAATAAAAGGAGAATAGCGCTTGGGAGGGTCTACTGTGTCAAGGAAAGACCGGTTGTGGAAAAAAGAAGAAATGCGCTTGAGAGGGCCTGCAGCGTCAGGGAAAGACTCGCTAGCAAGGAAGAAGAATGATGCCCGGGTGGGCCTGTAATGATTGTCGGCAAGGAGAGCTTCCAGCAGAAGGATGAATGGATTTGGGCTGACCAGTAAGCTAGCAGAGGAATTTCGGCTGGCCTAATAATTGGCTGCAATTAAAGCTTCAACCAGAGGACTTGCAACATGGAATTCTGACTATAAGAAAGAGTTTCGATGATGGAGACAATCAGTGAGAGAATTTTTGCTGTGGGGAGGAGATGGACAAATGCATGTAGAGGAAGTTATGGATCTGGCAGAGGAGTTTCGGCTCTGACAGATAAAATCTAGCACTAGCAAAGCAATTCTGATTCAAAGAAAATGGGTTTCTAGTACAGGTGTCGGAAGGAGGTTACAGCTTTGGAAGAGGAAATTCAACTCAGCTAAACGGGTTTCTCGAGGATCTGTCGCTCATGTAAAGTGGTTTTTGGAGGCTTTGACAGAGCAGTTTCTGGAAAAGAAGGTTTTCGTGAAAATAAGCATTTGCATTAATATATCGAAAAACGACAAAAACTATACAATATGCATCTATGATGTACAAAAAAGATACAAGTTATCTAGAATTATGTTAAGAGAGTTCCTTATCATCATCTATATGCATCAAAACAAAAGAATCACTAAAGGCACACTTAGCAAAAAAATGAGTAGCTCTATTATAAGTTCTAGCAATGTGATAAAAATGACTTGCTTGAAGGAGGTAAAAAAATCGAATTCATGAGCATGTTGTGGCTGGCTCTGCCAAAATTCCATCCTTAAATTCGATTGCAAAAAGTTGAAGACAGCAGCGTTGTCTCCTTCAAAAATGAGGCCTTTACATTCAAACATCCAAGGTAGACAACCGTGCTGGAGAGATCGGATGGCTTATAACTCAACATGGGTGTTATCCCAATGTTGGTAGTGTTATCCAATTGCTATGATACCAAAGCCTTGCTCATCCCAAAAAATGGCACCCGTGGCCGCAATATCCCAGAAGGTAGGAGGGTTCCGTCAACATTCACCTTAACCCATCCGAGAGGAGAGGATGCCAAAAGAAAGAGTGAATCGAATTGGCAATTCAGCAGCATCTTGCTGCTCCCATAAAGAGGCAGGTGAGTCTTCGTGAGCACCTCGAGAACCATGGAAGCGATAACGATAGGGGTGTCGAGAGGTCTATTGTGCACTTTGGTGTTGCGGGCCGCCAACAATGTTGTGCAATGAAACAAAAACAATGTGCCAGAGCAATGTTAGCCTTCGAGACCTTGTGCAGCTCCTTGTCCGCCCCCTCCATGCCGTTGAAACTGGGCATAGTAATACCCCAGAACTCCATAATGGATTTAATCCTCCAAAATAGGAAACAATTAGAAAAAAGATGGTTTCTGTCTTCAGCTTGCAGGCATCCCCATGGGCAATTGGTATCATCGGTTAAGCCCCTTCTAGTGAGCCATATGCGAGTGGGAATAGCATCTTGGAGAAGCTTCCACCAAAAGAAATGCTGCCGCAGGTGAAGCTAGATCTTTTTGAGCCAATCAAAATTATTGCCCGCAAGTTCAAAATTAGCATTGTAAGCTAGAGCAGCAATCGTTTTGCCAAAATGCATTTTGGTGAGTTTAATGGAGTCCTCTTCCATCTCAGTATGGATTTTAACTTCCACAATATTGTCCTGCAAAGGGGTTGCGAAATACACTTGGAGTTTACTATGAGCCCACACACCTTGCCTGACTAAAGTGGGAGATTGGGATGTCCTGGATCCGTGTATGCTCAAGGATGCTTATGCTATCCCCGGTAGCAATTTTCCAGCGGGTAATTCCCTGTAAGGATCTGGCTCCGTCACAAAGAACCTTCCAGGTTGTAGATAAATTTCGGTTATATTCAAAACTCCAAACATTAGAGCCACATTTCGCAATAACTCAAGTGAGGAGAAGCGAATCCTTTTCATGGAGGAACATCCAGGTGAGGCCCTTCAAGAGCTTCTCCAAAGAGTGGAGACATGAAAACCAAGCCGACCGAGATTAGTAGGAGTACAAATTTTGTTCTAGGAGACATAATGTATAGCAGGTTGGTTGGAGCTTTTCCGCCGGAGGAATTGCCTGTAGTGCATTTCAATTTCAATGAGGATGCCATTTGGAGAAGGTTTCCAGAGCTTTAGGAGGAGGTCTGTGGGCAAGCGGGAGATAGGGATTGGAGGTATTACGGTGGTAGGAAAGCTAGGATATCGGTTCAGGGCTCTGATATCATGTTGAAACAAATATTATGAGTAAAAATTACTTAAATCTTTTTTCACAAGTAGGTTAAAACTTTCCAAATATATCCATTCTCAATTATGAAAGAAAATAATTCTAAAGTAAGGGGAAAGAAATAAAATAACAACTAATCAGGGGGTTGTCAAAAATAGTCTCAATCAAACCCTCATGATCTCCATGGAGACTGGCTGGTCCACCGTTTCTAGAGCCCAAATCCTTATCAAATTTCCACCATAACTATGATGGAAGTGTAGTTGTATGATTTGTGTAATATGTAAATCAATAGTTTCTCCATCAACAAGTTTTTTGTAATAAAATAAAGATATTTAGCTATGTTCTAGTGATAACCGTGTAAATTTCAAGTTGTGTCGAAGTCAAATCAAATCACAATCTTAACAAGTTTAAAATGAAATAGCAATCCATAATTAAATTTCAAATTAAGTAATCATGGATCGATACAATTTTGCAGCAAAGCAAAATTGGCTTCAAATTGAATTCTTTACATCTCTATCTATTCAAATAGAAAGTTTTGAAGGATTTTCTTCTTCCAATAAATAAAAGATAAATTACAGGCATACCACATAATTTTTATGGATTTACATATCTAACACCTTAAGTTTGATATTTACATTTATAGCACCATGGTGTTATAAACCTATGCATAAAAAGGTACATCTGACTTTGGTATTTTTCATGTGCTGTTAAAAATAAATATTGTGAATGTAAATATTAAAGTTTAATCGTTAGACATGTAAATACATAAGCCTTAAATAAAAAAGCAAAGGTGCATAGCATACTCTGAGGGTGGACGACAACAACCTGCCTCAATTGGAGTCAACTCTGCTGATTTGTATGCCTTAAGGTTCTGAAATAGAATGATGCATGTTAATATATATATATATATATATATATATATATATATATATATATATATATATATATATATTGATGAACTAAACTGGATTATTTTCTAAGATTATTTTTAGACATAATAAAAACAATAGACCTTGTACTTGATGGGCAAGTTATTACAATCATCAGCCTTCACAAGGCAACTCTTCAAGCGACCCCAATTTTTGGTATTGTTGAGCTTAAATCGGAACAATGATGCATAAAAGTAGACGTTGAACTCGCACATTAGAATACAAAAAGAATAAAATAATTTGGATCAGCACATCTTCACCTAAATTTGATTAAAATTAGTTTTATAAACTTTGAATTTGCTTTGAGATGCATGCAATGCAATATTTTATAGATTACTAATGTAATTCACTCATTTCAAAACAAACTCAACAGTTATAAAACCCACCCAAATCAAATTGGGATCAGAATATCCTGACCCAAATTTTTTCCTAAAAAAAAAGCATGAAAAACTAAGAAGAGTTAAAAGACCTCACCTGCTTTAAAAACCAGACGCTATAGTCTTGAAGATGATATTCTTTGAACCTGAAAAATGGAGGAAGATTTACATAAATACCACTTAATTCCTATGTATTTACATATCTAACATCTAAAATTCAACTTTTACATATATGCTACCTTGTCTACGCATGAAAAGGGTGTATTTCACCTTTTAAAAGTTAGAACAGAGGTAAATTATTATTTGCTATGAAAGATATGGGTGGTATAATGTAAAAGGTAAAAGTTTAGGTGAAGATATGTAAACACATAGGAATTGAGTGAAATGTCTGCAAATGCAACTAACAAAAATAGCATCAATGCGACAAAGAAAGACTTGACTGCATAATGCCTCCATAGAATTCCATTAACTTCAGAGGAAGTGACTATTCGAATTGTCAAAATACATCAGTGAAGACGAAAACAACCATATATTGGTACATATGTATACGCTTCAATAAATTTTGATAGCTGAAGATTATTTAAGATAACCTAAATGCTCAAAATAAGGAAGAACAAGTAATATATTCTTAATCGAATCACAAATTCACATTAAGCAATTATATTTGAAATACAATCGGTAGGTTTACCTTATTCCAGACACAGCATGGCCAGATCCATTGTTAGTTATGATAAACCTACAGTAACATTAAGAAAAACCATTTAGGGTTCATCCAGATAACATAAATAACTTTACAGCTTCAATAAAACTTATAACACGTCAATCAGAATCTTAAACAATCAAGCCAGCATCAAATAATTTGTAAATCCCAATATGATCTAATAAAATTAAAGTGAAACTGTTAAAGAAGATCTTATTAAATGAGGGAAAAACATCATCTAAGCAAAAAGACTGATGGAAAAAAAGGCATACAATTCAATGAAATTATGTTAGCAACCTTGGCTAACTTTTTATTATTAGAAAATGTATGGAAGATACTAAACTAGCTAAATTTAAAATTTTGCACAAGAAAACTTACGCCAGCACAGTGAAAACCAAAATTGCCACCAAAATCAAGAATAGCATTGCCAAGTACTGAAATTTTGCAGTTAAGACCACCTTAAAACTCATATGATAGCAAAACAAATATTGAAAGTTGTCACACACAAGAAGAAATTGAAAGGATACCATCCACAGCAAAACAATAATGTTTTTCAAAGCTCCAAGAAATCCAACCAAGGACCTGAAGAGTTGAGGAACCACACAGACCAGAAAAAAGAAGATTAGAAGCTAAACTCTGAATGTGAAAATTAAATATCACACTTATAACCGGATAGAATCTTACATCAGGAGTATTAGAGCGCCAAGACCAATCACAGGTAGTGTCAGGGTTCTGTGGCACTGATCATGGTGAGTACTCATCCATATTCCAAAACAAATAACTCCAAATCCCATTATCTGCAGCACAAATTTCAGGTTCACATGTTAAAACTAAAGAGACAACAATGGAAGTTTATAAACAAAAATATCTTCTTTCCCATCCTACTTCTCAGCCATTTAAATTCACAGATGCATCACAATACCCCTTCTACCCATACAGTTTATTTCCCAACTTCATATTTTCCTTAAATCTAACCTGGCGGGCATCAATAGGTAGATAATGCGTCCAGAAGGAAATGATTGAGCCATTCATGTACCGATAGTATAAATGAAGCATGAAGAACCATAAAGAAAAGAGAAGAAAACTTTCATATATTACGATTCCCGGAACTGAGAGGTGAAGGATGTGCAAGAAAATCGAATCAATAAGCAAGTTTGAAGGGAAAGGGGAATGCAGACTGCGGAAACAGTTACCATTGTTAGAAAATTGATCCATCGGATCACGAAGGTGCTCGTTCCTGCGCTCATCTGGCTCCGAACTCAGAAGCTTCGCTCCGTAGACGGTGATGTGAGCAAGAGAGAGAGGGTGACTGCTGAATCTTCGAGTTAGGAGCTGTGAAGCAAAACTGAGAAGCACGGGCATACGCGTGACGCAAAGAGGCAATTAAAACAGGACCGAGAAGGTGATAAATTATAAATTATGATAGATTTAAAAAGAGATTTCATTAAAATATAAAATAAATACATTAATATTTAATTAATAATTTCAAGAAATTATTTTAAAATTTAATAATTAATTTTTAAAAAACTTAAGTATGAAATATAAAGGTTGCATTATCATAATTATATATATATATATATATATATATATATATATATATATATATATATATATAACGAATAAAAATTAAATATTATCAAAATTTAGAAGTAAAATTTTTAAAGATATATCGGCTACTCTTCCTCTCATCCCTAAATCTATCATGTGGCACTCATAAATTGTAATCATTTCTTCCACCAAATTCTATTTATTACATGTAGGGGTGTAAACGAACCGAACACGAACGAACAGAGCTTTTATTCATGTTCAATTATCTTGAAATTCATTTTATTTGAAATAAGCTCGTGTTTGAAATTGTTCGTGAAGTCACTGTTCGTGTTTGTTTCTTAACGAATGAGTACACGAGCTGTTCGCGAATGAGGAGCCAATTTGACAGCTCTAATATTAAAATATATAAATAATATATTATATTAATGATATAATTTATATTATATAAATATATAATATCTATATTAGTATTTACTAATATAGTATATTAATATATTATTATTTTTAATTTATTATATATTATAATTAAAAAATTTAATTTTTAAAAATATCATAAATTTTTTATATATAATTATTTTAAATTATTTTATATTTCGAATAATAACAATTCGAACACGAACAAACGCATCATTATTCATGTTTTGTTCGTTTAACTAACTGAACAAAAAAAATTATTCGTCTTCGTCTCGTTTACTTGTCGAACAAATCGAACACGAACTCCTTGACGAATCAAACGCGAACTGTTCACAAATAACGAACTTTTTTGACAGTCCTAATTACATGCTAGTTTCATTTTTCAATGTCATTTCTCTCCATTGGAAACTCCCCATACATAGCCCGCGTTATGTTTCCAACGCCACTTGAGTATTAAAAAATATTATTTTCTTATCAAACCGGCCGATTTTTGCTACTTCAACACGGTTCAACCAGATTCCATGTTGGTTCAAACTGGTTCGATGCAGGTGTGAGATACATGAATAAATTCTGAATAAATAAGAATTGTGTGGTAAATATGTAAATATCCCTATATATATATATATATATATATATATATATATATAATTTTCTAATATTACATGCATATCACATAATTTTTATATATTTACACGTATAAAACATAAAGTTTTATATTTTCTTTTATTCTACCTTGAAATCATAATTTATATATGAAAGATTTATTTTACACTTAAAAATTTAGTAATAGCCATTTTTTTGCTATAATAGTAAAGACTTTAGTATTATGCATTTCAAAATAAAAATTTAGATAAGAGATACGTAAATATTTAAGAATCGGGTGGAATGCATTGAAATGTCTGTTAATTATCCACTCCGGAGCAGTACAATTTTGACTACCATCTAAGGGTATGAACGAATCAGACACGAACGAAGAGAGTTTGTGTTTGTGTTCGATTTGTTTGAACTTTAGTTTGTTTGAAATAAGTTTGTGTTTGAAATTGTTCGTGAAGTCATTGTTCTTGTTCGTTTCTTAACGAACGAGCCGAACACGAGCTATTCTCTAACAACGAGCCAGTTTGAGAGCCCTAATATATATATATATATATATATATATATATATATATATATATATATATATATATATATATATATATATAACATTATATTAATTATATAACTTATATTATATAAATATATAATATCTATATTAGTATATTATTAAAATAGTATATTAATATATTATTATTATTAATTTAATATATATTATAATTTATAAAAATTAATTTTTTAAAACATCATAAATTTTTTATATATAATTATTTTAAATTATTTTATATTTGGAACAATAACGATTCAAACGCGAACGAGCACATCACTGTTTGTGGTTCATTTAACTTACCGAACCAAAAAAATTATTCGTGTTCGATTCATTTACTTATCAAACGAATCGAACACGAGCTCCTTGATGAAGTAAACACGAACAATTCGCAAACAACGAGTATTTTTTTGACAGCCCTACTACCATCAAGTTGAGCAATAATTAATTATGGTTTAAGTCAATTTAATTTATGAGCAAATGATGATTTATTAATTGATTATATCAAAAGATAATTTACTCCAACTTAATGGCTAAAAGTAGCTTCCATGGGTCGTTGTCTAGACCTAATTTTTTCCAGAATCTGAATATCTTCCAGAATCTGAGTTCTCCTGCATAAGCAAAGCTCGGCCCCCAAGTTCGCTTATTAATATTATCTCTTCATAGAGTCGCCTAAAGCAATAAAGGGAGGTAGCCACCTGAGAACCACTATTTCGAATATCGGACCGGATCGGACTGGACAGAACAAGCCAGTTGGACCGATCCAACAGAAAACCAGTGCGGGGTACTGCTCGAGTGTTTGGTACTACTCTGGTTGATAATAAGAGCTGGATTTATAGCGAACCAGCGTAGAACTGCTCAAACCACTGGTCCAACCAGAAACCCAAAAAATTATTCTTGATTAAAGATAACTGGTTGGTTCCCTTGTAGGCGACCCGATCACCTAATTCTTCGTCGTCCACTTAAAATAGATTGTTTTGGTTCTTCTAAATTTTATTTCATTGCGGGATTTCGTCAAATTAGCATCAACCAAATTTGATGCTGATTTGGAAATAATCCGATGCAAAATAGTTTTAGCGATAGATTTGCACCGCACATAAACAAAATACAATTAGTGTTGAAATTGTCTGACACAAACAAGTTGAGTCGACCTTAGCGTCAGGCACTGTCAACATTAGTCAGCTTCGACACCACCCTTGTCAACGAAAATGTTAACTACTGAATTTGTGTTTATTTTTGGTGAACACAAACTTGTATCATTATTTGCATCTATCATTTTTGCTAAAGAATGTAGATTAGCATCGTAATGTATTGAAGAGCGTCAGAGTGTATCAGAGAACTGAGCTCATTTATGAGGCATATCTCACTGCGAGAAGAACAAAAAAGGCACGAATGAGAAGCCAATGATGAAAGTAATACATACAAGGGCTCACCATGGGAAGTTTCCAATGGAGAAGAAAGACATTGGAGATGGAGTAAGGGAGGGTAAAAAATGTGGCACTTTCTATTGGTTGACTATATTGTATTTAACATACCTAAAATTGAATAAATATACTTAATATCTAAAAGACACTTAGCATACCTAATTAAAGCACGTGGCTGCAAAGATCACATTTCCATCTCAATTTTTAGAAATTATGATTTTATATTCATTTTCAGCCAAAAATGATTAAATTAGATTCACTAAAAAAATCTATTCTATGTCTGATATTGTTGATGATTACATTGATTACATAAGAAGTATCTTGTTATTTGAATGATATTAGAAGATGCAATAGAGCCATAAATTATGGTTGTGTAGAAAATGATTAGAGTACAATAGTGTGAAAATATGCAAAATGAGATGGCTAACTATGATAAAATTAGATATTCTTAAGTAATTATTAACTAACTACTTTTTTATTTGTTTGATTATAGATCTTTGCTCAAAATTGGGACAGAATTTCATTATACTGTCATAAATTTTTTAAAGTTGATGTATCATCAATAAATTTTTTTTATTTGACATGAATCTCAAACATAAGAGGGATTGACCAAGTATTTTTCCTATATTTTACTTGGATTGCTTTAAGCTCATATCTTTTTGCTTTAGTTGTGGATGCACTTATTGGACATTTACAGGAGGATGTCATCATAACCTTCAATTGGATAAGACTGGGGAAGAGTTCAGGAAAAACTTGAACTATTGAAGTCTACATTAGAGTATAAAGGCATTCGTTTAAGTAGATGTAAAATTTAATACATGGAATGTAATTTATTAATAGTTTCTCTATTAGTAGAGTTATAACTAAGGGTGATCAAATCATTAAAAGGTATGAACATTTTAAATATCCCAGGTGTATTATTTAAAATGATGGTGATATATATAGGGGTGTTATTAGTACAATTCAGTTATTGGTTGAAGTGGGGGAATGCATCCAGCCTATTATGTGATATAAAACTATCAACTAAACTGAATAGAAAATTTTATAAGATGGTGATGACATGCAATGCTCTAGGCATGGAATATTGGGATTTAAAATAGAAGCATAAAACAAAGTTAAGTGTTGTTGAGATGAGAATGTTTAGGTGGATGAGTGACTTATATTTAGAGATAAAATGCAAAATGAAAATATGTGTGATAGGGTAGGTGTAGCTCTAGTGACAAACAAGATTAGACATAGTTGTCTTAGATGGTTTGGTCACATTAAGCATCAACCATCTGATAATTTTGTTAATAGATTACATGTTTTAGATTCAACTTACGGTAATAAAAGCAGAGGTAGGCCAAAAAAGACTAGGGCATATTGCATAAGAAATGATCTTAATCTGTTAGATTAAATAAAAATTTGACATTCAATAGAACAAAATGAAGAAAAAACTTCGTGGTGGGATAATGTCTTGTTGTCGTTGTCGTTGTATTTGGCATGAATCACAAAATATTTTTTGAGCAATGAATATTCAGATTAAAATTCAATTTTAACGAACTAACTGTTCAATAAGATGAATCCAATGATTGGTTTGATCCAAGTTCAATCAATTCTACATCAAGCCATTGAAGTACATTTGAAGTCCTGAAATCGTTAATTGAGTGGTTAAATGAACTCTAAAATTGACATTTTTATAGTCAAACAGAGTGTTTCAACAAGAGGAATCCAATGAGCCTAAGCTTGCTTAATTCTAAGTTCATTGAAGCCAACAAATTATTAAAAAAGTTACATATGATTAAGAGGATCAAAATGATTCATCCGATCATGTAGTTATGAGAGTTATCTGTTAAATGACCAAAATACACCCCCCTAAGGACTATAATTGATTCCCTCTCTTCACTTGAGAAATGGAGTAAAATAATTAGAATTTCAGTGTTGTATAGAATTAAAGACCCAATGATAACTCCCAGTCTTTGTATCACTGACCATCATCACCACAGCTGGCCACCCTTGCTCGTCACCATCAATGAACTCTACTGGCTAACGACGTATCTCAAATATGGTATAAAAATTTATCCTGAATATGACATAATAACGTATCACAAATACGGCCTAATGAATAACTCATAAAATACACACTGTTTATGATAGTTGTTTTCATAATACGATGACTTTTTTCAAACTTATTAAGTTTTTTATACGTCCTACATCGAAAAGTATTGTCTTTGATGTAAGATAGTGACCTATATGACTAACTGCTACAACTCTCAGCTATGACTTCTGTGGCTAACTAACACTATTATAACTTCACACTGCAACCTTTGATGCCAACTAATATTATTGTAGTCATCAAATACCACCTTTGTGATCGATTAATGCTATTTCAACGTCTAATTATGACATTTGTGGCTAACTGATGTACTGTAGTTACATATTATGACTTATATGAATTATGACTTATGTGGCTAACTGTCACTTTAGTTTTCAATTATGACCAATGTGATCAGCTATGACTAAAACTACCAACTATAAACTATGTGGCTAGTAGCTGACTGACGCTCTTGCAACTACCCACTATGGCCTATGTTGCTATTTACTACTACGCCCTCTATGATCAACTAACACTATTCAAGTCATCAACTTCGACCTATGTGGCTGACTAATACTATTTTAGCTTCCAACTATGGCCTCTATGACTAATTGATGCTATTAGGACTACCAACTATAGGTTATGCTGCTACTATCACTGCATCTTCCAACTATAACTTATGTGACTAGCAATGACCTTCGTGGTTAACTGCTACTGTAGCTACCAACTATAACCTAGTAGTTAACTATTGCTGCAGCTTTCAACAACAGCCTTTATGGTCAACCGATGTTACTGCACTACCAACTACAATATATGTGACCAACTACAGCCTATCTGGCTAACTGCTATTGCAGCCTTTGACTACAGGAAAATGTATTAAGAAATTCATACCAATTTTATATGAAATTGCACTTTAAAGAAAGGTATTTTCTATGTTTTATTGCAGGTATGAAGATTTATATGTATTGGAAGCAAAAAGATCGAAAAGAAGAAAATCTGGAACGAAAAGGACTAAAAAGAGATGGAAATTGAACTATCCCGCCGACGGCGATGAATAGGCCGCCGACGGCGTGATTTTCCCGAAATTCAAATTAATCTTATGAAGTTCAATTCCAATAATCGAGTTTAAATCCTCTACGGTATAAACCCAACTTCACTTCGTTAGATGTCAGATATGCTTGATTCTTGTGCTTCGGACATGGCATCATAACATATCTTCTAAGAGGTGAACGGGCTTCTGCGATGCCACATGCACAAACTCTTCAGCACTAGCAATAAATCGTCAGTTAATTCTTTTACGATCCAGCGCTTCGAATATTCATTTGTACCATAAATTTAGCTCTATAGATAGTGCACCTATATATTACACAACCTGCTTGAAACCTTAGACCGCCTAGATATCATACCCGAAACCTATAACCCACAAATTCAATGAAAATCAAGAATAGCTTAACTCTACCATAAACTTACATATCACAAATTTCTTATGCATTTACATCTCACACCTAAATGTCATATTTACATACATAGCACTAATTTCTGATGGATTTACATATCTCACACCAAAATTTTTATTTTTTTTGCATACATAAGACAAATTTCTTATGTATTTCCATATATATCTAACATCAAAATTTTCATTTTTACAGACATAACATAAATTTCTTATGTATTTACATAGCTCACACCTAAATTTTCATCTTAACATACATAGCACAAATTTCATTAAAACCTATCTATTCATTATTTTCAATCTTGTTATGCATATTCTTTATTTTATACAGCTTTCCTTCATACATGTTTTCTTCTTTTTCTAGAGTTTCTGCCCATCTTTATTTTATCTCTAAAAGTATTTCGTCTCGTAAATAGGGCTAAATCGGATCGGACCAAGTCCACGTGTCAATTCATTATTGAAGTCTGGATGTTAGTCCGGACGTAAAGTAACCTCCAGACTCTGCACATAATATTTTCCACTGAACTAAAGAAAAAAAAACATGTAAAACAAATTTTGGCTTTCCATGAACGCAAATTTTGAATTGTGATAAGAAAATTACAATTCACTAACATAACAACAACACAAAATGAATCGATAAAGAAAATAAAATTCAAAGAAAAAAAATAAAAAATGCAACAAAAACACAAAGGAAAAAAGTAGAAAATAGAATGAAAGGGCTTATATATTATTGATCTTGTGTGGGTTGGGAGTCTTGAGGTGCTTCCTGTTCTGCGTTGGCCTCCACCCCCTCCTTCTTCTTCATTGAAGCAGTTTTGACCAGATGGCTATAGCTTCCTTTCTCCATAAACAACTGAGAAAAATGGTGTTTGCAGTAAAGAATGCCGTCTAATGCTGCGTAGCTCGATGCTGTGAGGGTGCAGCCGCCATGGGAGCACTTGAAGCAGGTCTTGTGGTAGGATTCTCCCTCCACATTCAACTGTAAAATAAGATAGAGAAAGAGAGAGAGCATCTAGCTGGTAAGAAGTTCATCTTAATTTGTTTATTATCATTATTTAAGTATCATTTTATAACTAATGGTTTTTTTGGATAATTACAGAGTATCTGAAATATTAATATTCACAAATTAGTTACCCAGATAATTATTTTGAACTATAGAATCGATGTATTTACGTTTGCCATGATCAAACCATTGAGAATTTGATAAAAATTAAAGTTATGGGTCGGAATTTCTCATGAATTTTGATATTTGAGTGAGAAGTTAAAAAATGGAAGTAAGATGGTGGTAGAGTAATTTGTAATTCTCCATTCTTCTTAATATTCAATATAGTAATATTATGGATGTGTGCTAATTCTTCGTATCATGCTGAAGGCGATAATCTGCTACTCTACAACTGCAAATTTTTTTGTAGGTAGAGTAATAAATATCGTCTTAGCGAAGTACGAAGATTCAGCACACATCAATTATCAACACATTCAATCAAGTATTTTATTATTATTATTAATTGTAATTTACAAAGTATTTAAATTATATTTTTTTTATGTATTCTTATTTATATAAGTATGCAGTCTATTTTCTTTAATAAATATATTTGAGTGCTGATTATAAATGTAAAAATCAAAATGTAAATGTGTAAATACATGACAATTGTGTAATATGTATGTAATTTAAACCTTCTCTAGAGGATAAGCTGTCTTCTTGCATACAGCACATTTGTCTTGTGTTCCTGAGAACATCTGTGATACCTTACTTGCTGTTCTGTTCTGTGATCATAAACATTGAGTGATTTATTAATTAATCTCAGTTAACAACAATAATTAGGAATAGAAGAAGAAGAGATGCTCAGTTCTTTGGTTTATTAAACTCACCAATTCAAGCTTCTCTGCTGATTTGCTTGCTGGACAGACAAAACCAAATCATATCTTATTAGTATTGTACGTGTTATGTGTACATGTATAAGAATATATAACGCCGTGATACATAAAATCTACATGCATATGAACTCTACACCTAATATTCTCTCCAGAAAAAGAAAAATTTATTGTATCATGAGAACATATACAGTTTTGCATCAGTGCTCCAATTAGGATCTGTCACGTGTATAGACAGAATCACCTGAGGGTGTGTTTGTACATATAATAGACTCTGATCAAGAAACTCCAGAGAAAGAGGGAGAGACTCACGGCAATGAAATTTCTTGGTGAAGGAACCAGTTTCCTTGAAGAGCTGCTCAAAATGGGGCTTGCAGTACAGCACACCGTCCATGGATGAGTAGTTATACATCTGAAATTAATACAATAGCAATCAGTATTCTACAGAAAAAAAGTCCAAATAAAAAGAGAAAAATGAATACTGACAGCGAGAGTGCCGCTGCAATGGGTGCATTTGAAGCAGCTTTTATGATAAGCTACACCATCAGCCATGAGCAGATCGATAAAATGAACCGTCTTCCCACACGTCTTGCACTTATCCTGTGTCCCACTGAACGACGACATGGGAGGAGGAAGCCCTATATTTCAAAAGCAGAACAGAAGAGGAAGATCGATCCACACGCCCTCTGATCCCTACAAAAAGCAAAATCAAAGGAAAAAAAAAAAGTGATCTTTAGATGATTTTACGGCTTCAGATCGTATTGAATGCTGATAAAGACATTAAAAATAGAATTTTTAGAAAAAAAAAAATGGAAGAAAGGAGGTTGGTGGTGAGACCTTCCTTGGCTTTTGCAATGATTGGAGCAAGCGGCGATGAAGGAGCGATACAGAGAGAGGGTGAAGAAGAAGAAATTAACACCGTAAGAATTTCAGTTTTGATCTGTTGTGGAGTGAAGGATGGGGAGGAAATGTAGGAAGAAGTGAGCTGCCCTCCATGAAGATTGGTCCAAACTTGGTTTTTTTTTCTTATTTATTTTTAATTATATTAAAAAAATTATTTAGTTTTATATCAATACATTTATAGAAATTAATTTAGTTTTGAATTTTTATGAGTATTTTAAAATTTTTATCTGAATATTTTGTGCTAATTTATTGTCAATAATAATGGTTTTGCTGTTTATGAGTCAGCCAGTTCTGTATCATCTTTTTCAAAATCTGGGAGTTTCAGGGTTAGTTAAGTGCAGCTTTGGATTTATATGTTGACAGTTTGTTAGTGTAGATATGTGCTATAATTTTGGGCTGTTAATAAATTTTGGAAGAAAAGAAAAAAATTTGGAGATTTGCATATATGCCACTGAATTCCTGTGTATTTACATATCTATCTTGTCTTTTGATTTCTTACAGATATACCATGTTGCTGTACAAGGAAAGTTGTATTTCAATTTTTAAAAGTTTAAAGTGATGATATTTTTGATGTGATATATATGAAAAGTATTGGGTGTTATAAATGTAAAAAAATTAATTTTGGTGTTAGATATGTAAATGGATATGAGTTAAGTGGCATGTATGTAAAGGTCCCAAAAATATTTGTCTATAGTATAATAAATAAATAATAATACTAAACGGGTCTCAAAATAGGTTTCATAGTTTAAGATTTCAATCATTTATTTAACGGGTCTCAAACCGGCTGACTCGAATGCGGCGTCTATTTAAAATAAAGTGCAACTGCAATTCAGGTCGAATTCGGGTCATGCTCAAATTAATTTTGAGTTGGTGGTTCAACCCGACCAAAAAATTAAACTGATCGATCTGAATTATAACACTGAACCCAACTTGAAAGTCCATCTTCCTCTAAAACTATTATTTAGAGTGAGTAGAAACTCATAACGTTGTCTTTATAAAAAATGCAAGAGATTATTTTTTTTATAGATGGTTTATGCAAAAGATTATTTTACAGAGGGTTTGATAGAAAATTAGTAGATTATTATTTATCAAAATAGATAAAACTGCAGTGCTGTGCTATTGTAAAGTTAGGACAACCTCTATATAGTCGGATATCTCACAACAAAATTTCGTGTATTTTTACAATCATTTTATTATAGAAATTCGAATGATCATTAGTAAAGATTTTTGTATTTTAAATACAAGGAAAAAATTAACTTGATGGACACTTTCGACTCTTAAATAAGAGTTATCAGAGTGTTATGAAACTTGATCATAGAGAAAAACTAAGGGGTTGTTTGGTCGGCAACAAAATAATTGCTATTTGAATTCATTGGTTTGGGCAAATTCAAAATACATTGTTTTGTTTTAAAGTGACATCGCTACACGCCCACAATCATCGACCCAACACACATTACTACAATCTGTCTTCACCCATCATTCTTGTCTGCCTCAGCCCCCAACTCTCACCGGCCAATAATAACCCTTGTTAGCTACCCGAACCATTGATCGTCGACTATGCATAGGGCTGCCAAAAAAGCTTGTTGTTCGAGAACAGTTTCTGTTTTGTTTGTCAAGGAGTTTGTGATCGATTTGTTCGATAAGTAAAGGAGACGAACACAAACAATTTTTTTTTCGTTTGGTTAGTTAAAAGAACCAAACACGAATAGTGATGGGTTCGTTCGTGTTCGAATCATTATTATTCGAAATATAAAATAATTTAAAATAATATAAAATAATTATATATAAAAAATTTATGATATTTTAAAAAAAAATTAAATTTTATAAATTATAATATATAATAAAATAATAATAATAATATATTATTTATATATATTAATATTAGAACTTTCAAACGGGATTGTCGTTTGCGAACATCTCGTATTCGACTCGTGTTCGACTCGTTCGTTAAGAAACGAACACGAACAACGACTTCACGAAAAATTTCAAACACGAGCTTATTTCAAACAAACTAAATTTCAAACGAACCAAACATGAACACAAACTCTGTTCGTTCGTGTTTAGTTAGTTTACGCCCCTAACTACGCACAATCACTGGCCTTTGACAACTTTATTTGATATTAATTTCTTTTAATCAAATAAAAAAGTACAAAATCCTGCGATTATTTTCAACAAACCAAACCACCCCCCTTAGATAATATTGAGGGTGATAGTATCATGCTACATGTAATAGAGTGGATTCAATCACTCAGTTGACAAAGCTCAATAATTTTCAAAAATCTTAATTTATTGCATAAATTTTCATAATTTCAAATTTAAGAATATTTTTGCTCTTTCGGCCATCAAACTTCAGTTTTCTTTAATTTAAGAAAATTATATGAAAATAAAAACCATCATAAACATAAAAAATTGTAAGAAATGTTGATCCCTATGATAGAACAGTTAACATATCACGTTATATCTAACAAGCTCAAAAACTTTTGAAAATTTCATGCATAATTTTCCACATTTCAAATTTCAGGACTTCAATGCAAATGCTTACTTTTTGGGCATAATATTCACTCATTCTTTATAAAATTTTGCTTCTTAAAAATTTAATTAACACAATTTTGTAATTTTCTGACATATCAAGGCTCCAACGAGAAATTATTGCATTAGAAGTTCTGATGCAATTTTGTATCAGGACTCCAATCAGAATCTGTCATATATACAGACAGACCCCCAATTTAATATATAGGTGAGTCTGCTTGTATACGTAGCAGGTCTGATTGAAGTCCTGAGACAAAACTACATCAAGACTCCTGATGCAATAATTTTTCCCAACAAAAACGCAAATAGTTTGCAGGCTATGCAAGAAACCAAACAAAAATAAACATATATACCACACAATTCTTGTGTATCTACACATCAAACACCTAAACTTCCATATTTATATTTATAACACTAAACAGTATTAACATCATATCAAAATTACCATCATTATAAATTTTTAAAAATGAAGTATACAGATTCATGCATAGACTTGTGACAGCAAAGTGTCACAGGTATAAATATCAAATTTTAGGTGTTAGATATGTAATTAACATAAGAATTCTGTGGTATGCATGTAAATTTCCTAAATAAAACTAATTTATTGAAAAAAAAAAACAGAAATCCCAAAATAGAACCAAAGAGTGATAAAAGTTGCAAATGTTCGAAAGGGGAAAAAAACAATTCTAACCCAATGCAAAAGATATTTTACAAAAGTAACCAACAAACAAATTTGTTATTTTTTTTATCTAAAATTTAAATCTCATTCCACCACTGATAGTAGTAATCACTATGGCAGCACAACCTCCTGAGACAATATAAGATCAGAAACAGTTTTCCCATGTCGATCGATCCTTCTAGAACAATTGACGCCGCCATCTAGAATGTTCCGGACCACAACATTCAAAGAATTTATTCCTCTGACCTCATATATTTCCACAATCACCTGCTCAAGCTGCTGACTTTTCTGATCTGTAACCATAGGATTAGAGAAAGGAGAGAAATACAGCAGAGATGAGACAACTCCTTTTACCCATTCAGGAGTGATTATTAATCTTAGCTTCACAATGTCTCCATGGAAATGTGGGATAATGGAGAAGTTTAAGTCATTTCCTTTGTCTCCTGCTCTACTGTGGGCAATTTGATAGAGAGGGATCTTCTTTCCTGATGGAGCTGGTTCAGGGGCTGTAGGGTGTTTTTTCACATAATTTTTCTTTGGAATGGTGAATTGTTTGCTCTTTTCTCTTGGATGGTTGGGTGTGAATGCAATATTGGATCTCTTTGCTTCTGTTCGCCAGAAGACATTTTCGCGGTCAACCTGAATAAAGAAGGGGTTAAGGGGCTATTTGGATGCAAGTTAGATTTAAATCAAGTATGAGTTAGCACAACAACAAAGGCTTAATCCCATTAAGTGGGGTCGGCATCAAGTATGAGTTAGTAAGTCCTGAAAATAGTTTGGGATTACATCTGTTAAATGTTATTAAATCCTGATAAAATTATTCGGTTATTTATTTTACGATTTAAGATTTCTGAGAAAATTTCTTGAATTAGTTGAATCATGTGAATGGTGGGACTTAGGGCCTGTTTGAGGCAGCTTTTTGGCCTAGTGCGTTTGAAAACGCTGGATTACCTATTTGGAAACCGCTGAATGGTGGCTTTTGTGTGTTAAGTTAGGTTAAAAGTGGGCTGCGGATTCAACCCAGCGACCTGCATTGCTTTGCTATTTTATTGTGTCGCTATCACGGGTAACACCTCCCCGTGACCAGCTCTCCCCACTCTCGCATTTCTTCTGCCTTAAGATAACACCTCTCTCGCTTGCCTCTCTCTCCTCTCTCCAGTAGCAACGGTTTGCCTTCTCCTCTCCCTCTTCCCTTCGACCTTTGGCTCTGTTTGGTTACTGTGCTTTCCATCCTCCCATTGTATAATATATCCTTGCGGTTTGGAGTTAATTTTCGATTTGTGGCTTTCTCTTTGAGATTTGTGACTTTTGATAAAAATGAAATTTATGGGTTGCAGTTTTATTACGAACTTTGATATTTGAGTGAGAATTTGAAAAATGAATAAAAAAGAGTGCTTGATTTGTAAATAACAATGTTTTGGGTGCCTACATATAATCGCCCTATTTTTTCTTGTGCTCTGTGCTCTATTTGGTTGATGGTGCTATCTGGTTGGTGTAGGTTGCCTGAAATAGTGTTTGTGATTTTTTGTGGCGGTGATGTTGCAATGTGCATTGTGAATTTGCCCAAAATCTTTTATGGCGGTGAATTGTGGCGGTTGCCCAAAATTGTGGAAGTGATTTCATGATGGTTGCCCGAAATTATGGTCACCCGGTCATGCTCAATTTTTTTATGGTGGTGATGCGTGGTTGCGATGGGTTGACGGTGGCGGTGGTGGTAGTGTTGGGGGTGTTGTCGGTGTGGTGAGAAGGTGATGGTATTGTGCTGTTGGTGGTGGTTGTGGTCATGTTATGGTGGTTGTGGGGTGTGTTGGTTGCGTTGGTGTGGTGCAGAGGTGGTGGTACTGATATTGTGCGGAGGTGATGTTGTGGTGTTATTGGATTTTTTAAGTAGTGGTGGCGTTGGTGGTGATTATGGAGTTGTGTTGGTTGTTTGGTGTGGTAGTGGTTGTGTGTTGTTGTAGTGTTGGTGTGTTAGTGTTGGTGGTGGTGGTTATGGTGGTAATGTGATGTGGAGGTGATGGTCTGGTGATAAAGAGTTTTTGGTAGTGGTGTTGTCGGTAATGTGGTGGTGATAGTGGTGGTGATGTGGTGTTTGTGTGGTAGTGGTGGTGGTATGGTAGTGGGGTTGGTGTGGTGTTGGTGTGGTGTTGGTGTTGTGTTAGTAGTGTGGCGTTGATGTGGTGGTGGTGATGATATGCTGATAGTGGTAATGATGTGGTTGTGAGGTGTGGTAGTAATTTCATGGTGATATTTCTTTTCGTTTGCCTTTTTAACTTGTAGTATCTTAAATGACACATTATATTTTTCTGGCAAATAATTATGTTGATTAGTTCTTTTCAATATCACCATTGTTATAATAAAAGAAATCGGTTCGTCTACTTTGTGGAACAAAAATGTCAAACTGATATTTTACGATCTCTGCTTTAAATATGTGTAATTAAGAAATAAGCCAACAACCTATTTCAACAAAGAGGCTTGAAAATATTATAAAAAAGTTTAAGGAAAACTCATGAAGAAAATACGATATGATGCAATTGAAAAACAACTAGGATCAATTAAAAAAGAACTGAAAATTTTGAAAAAAATTGAAACAAAGATTCATTGGCTTGGGTTGGGATCTAATAAAATGAACAATTGATGCTTCGAAAGAATGATGGGTCGAGAGATTGAATGTGAAAATAAAAGAAACGCCCAATGTTTTTATCAATTTTATTTTTTCTTACTTTGTAGGTATCTTTCAAGTAATGAAATTAACTTCAGCTGATAAAGATCATTCACAAGTCTCTGTTGAAGCATATAAATATCACCAAGGAGATTCTTTATCAATGGCTAGTATGATTGGTTTTGTTATAAACAACACTATAGTACATGAGCAAAAATGTCATTCACTTAGAAATAATTGCAATACAACTGTTACAAAACTATAAAAAACAAACAGACAACCAACTTCGCTGCAACAACTTCTGCACAACAGCTTTTTAATAAGCTATAACTGCCCCAAACAGACCCTTAATAAACACCGAATCAAGTGAAAACATGATCTTCGATGCACCTGAGTGATGCATTTACATACTTCTTAGTGCATTTAGATGATGTATTTGAACACTTTTTGGTGCAATATGACAATGATTAGCATAATTTTCGAGACGTAATTGAATTTAAAACTTGTCTCATTATGCACGCATTATTCGAAAATTTACATATTTTATTGTGAATTTGTTTGTTATTTGTAAGATTATTGTCATTGCGAACCACCAAAATTAAGTACTCATATACATATTTTTTGATACGAAGAGCTATAAAATGAATTTATCTCCTGCATCAAAAAATATGTATATGAGTACTTAATTTTGGTGGTTCGCATCTTTTCCTTTAAAAATAAAGAGAAAGTCAAATACCATAATTTAATTACATGACACTTCCCAGCCGAGTTAAGAAAGGAACATATATGTACTTATCTTTGGCGATTTAGCAAGATCAATTTTGCACTTCATACCTTTGTGTATGAGGCAAAAAGTTGTTAAGTCTGATATGGTCGAAATCAAAAAATTATTCGGTTCCCTCTGTCTCCTTTTTTCCTTTTTTTTTAAAATTCCATTTGAGAGAGAGGGAGAGAGAAAGGAACTAAGAGTGAGAGAAAGACGGTAAGAGAGGGAGTGACTCGGAGAGATTTAGATAAATTTAGAGATAGGAAGTGACAGAGACAGAGACAAACATATAGAAAGAGAATGAGATGGAGGAAGACACAGATGGTGAAAAGGAGTAGGAGGTAGAGGGGTAAATAGAGGAGAACAAAGACTGAGGCGGTGCGCGTTGAAAGAAAAATGGGGGAGATAAATTTTGAGAAAATAACATCGGTGATGGCATTGCGTAAAGCAAGGTGGAATAACTATTACCCATTGTTCTTTCTCATCAATGTCGCAATTGATCATATTGTACTGTGAAGCAAATATGAAGTTCAACAAATATTTACTAAATAAATACGAAGAGCTATAAAATGGATCACATATATTATAAACCGATTAACCTAAAAAATCTACAAAAATCAATCATGCCATGTACAACTTTGGCTTGCAAAGACACTAAGTATATGTTTCCATACTATGCATAAACTATAAACAAACTTTAAAAACAAATCATTTCTCTGTAGAACCATAGAAAAAGATCCTGTCGCGACCCAGCACGGGAGCTTGAAATTATAAAAGCGAGAATAAACAGTGAAAAAAAATTCTATCACTATCTAATATAATTAACCATCCAAATAATCAAAAGGGTTTATTGCTATCTCTATACTAATGAGCTAAAATTTAGCTCAACATGAAAAAAATTCATGAATAAAAAATTGTCTTTCACTGGTTTGGGTGTGCATTCTATAAATATTTCCGTCTTTCATTCATTTTCTAACTCGAGATTTAAACTTAAAAATATTAGTTTAAACTATGATGAGCTATGAACAAGTCAATGATCAATCGTACTTCTAAACTACAGTGACACAACATATAAGAAAAATAACATTCATGTTAGCCAAACATATTGAATTGGTATAAAAATAATTAAGAATTTATTATTCACTTATGACCATTTAAGAATGTTCAGAACATTCTATCATACAATACAATATCTTATCTTATTTATATTATTTACATCAATCATAGAAGCACCGTCTAAAAATTACACCAATTAATATATGCCAATATCAAAAATATATTTTCAATTTACCAGTTTACATACACGAAATATCTTAGTATCTCTAGCTAGTAACATAAATAAATGAACTTTATTAATCAATATGTACATCAAGCATTCTATGCAATTCATATAATTCACATTTTAATATCATTCATTATATAGTAAATATGTCTTATAAAAAATGATAAAAAACTTTCAACATTCATATCGATATATTTAATATTATAAAAGAATGATTGAATCAAAATAAAATATTAAATTTAGAAGAAATAAAAAAATGCCACTATATCTTAGAATTTAGAATACTCGGCTTGATTTTATGAGAAATGATTCCCAACCTTTATTGCTAAATGCCTAAATCCTTGCCTCCATTAATTTAAGACTTATAGAAAATATCTATATTATTAAATTAAATACATAGTTGATCGATTTATTCCTATACTATTATTTTTCTTTAAATATTTAATTTAATGCTTTGCATGAACTTATAATAGAATAATTTCTAACATTCATAACTTTTTAATTTGTTATTACATATTTCAAGTTATACTAAGATTTTAATATTTCTAACTTATAGGCTAGAATTTAACTTCTTTCTCATATTTCTTATTAATTCCAGTTAATAAATTTTGTATTCAAATTTTACTAATAATAATATTAATCATATAGTCTAACTTTCAGAAACCTTATTTTCTTAAATTATACTTTTATAACAACAATAACAACAATAACAACAAACCTTTATCCCACTAAGTGGGGTCAGCTACATGAATCCTTTTTCTCCATTGCGTCCTATTGAGTGTCATATTTTCATTTAATTCTAATAAATTAAGATCATTTTTTATACAATATGCCCAAGTCTTTCTAGGTCTACCTCTGTCTTTCTTAACATAAATTATACATTTACGTTTCAATAAAATCTATTACATAATATCTATTAATTATTTATCATCATTTATTAATAAATTTCATAACTTGTCTATACCGCTTACATATCATTTAAAACATCTATTTAATTTTCTAACATAATTTCTAAAAATAAACTCAGACTAAGATATATATCTGTACAGTATAATCATTTGATATTAAGTTTTTCATTAAAACATTTTTGTTATATATATATATATATATATATATATATATGTTATCCTTCTTATGTTCATTCTATAAAACTTAAAAAATCTATTTTTATAATTCTTTCATTTAGTATTGATTATATTTATAGTAATTAATGTTATAAATTATTTATATCTATTTTAATTTAATTTTGATTCTTTCATTTCAAGAAAGATACACAATCTATAACTTTTGCAATTATTAAAAAAAGATTCAATTGGTGTCGGCCGCTGAAATGACTAAATTTTTGAAAATTACCTTTTTGTTGTTGGGCTTTAAAATTTAATTTAATATATATATATTGATTTTTGAAAGTAAAATTTTAAATTTTAAAATATGAGAATGGACGGATCTCATTCGTTTAGCAGTTTGAATGAACGAGCGTAATATCGCAAGTAACGCATCTATTCCGAAGAATAGACACCCTACTTAACGATATCGCTCGATCGAATAAACTACAGAATTTATGACATCCGTTCTGGTCTGCGAACCTTTATGTGGACCGACAAATTCCCTTATTTAATACAAAAAGAATTAAATAGGATTTATATTATCTCGGGGTCTTTAAAGCTCCCTATGATGCAATGACTCTATAGTCAATTACCACTCAAATGACCGAAGTCACACCGAGAAGCTCTCGATTTAGATCGGGGTTTCTATCTTCATGAAATCGAAATGTAGGGTTTTCGACGAAGTGTAGCAATAGGAAATCCGACGGGTGAAAGGCGCGATGTCGAACGGTTATTTCAGAGTCGAAGGAAAGAGAGGTAGGGGACGTCACGGATCTCGAGGAGAACCTCGATGACTTCCCAGACTATCATATGGTTGAGCTTTAAATTTTGGAAATGAATTTATTTAAGTTTCAATCCTGCCAATTAATTATAGGGATTACATTTGCATAATATCAGATTATGCAAACAACCTGGAAGATAGGAGGATTTACGTCTTATCGGATGACGACCTCAGAATCCTAAGCGAATTATGGCTTATATTGCACAACAAGGCTATGCAAAGGCTTAAAGGAACGGGTAAGGATTTATGTCGTACTAGGCGGACTACCTCGAAGTCCTATGGCTTATTATTTAGACTAAGGAATGATTTTGCTGATGTCGACACATGTTTTGCTGTTGAAGATGGCCGTGCTGCCCACCGTGCTAGCTCCAAGCTCCTCGCTAGTGAAGAGGTTGAGTTTTAATGTAGCGAAGTTAAAATATTCAATCAAGTGGCCTATGGTCGAGTTCTTCTAAACATCCTATGCAAGTATGTTTAAAGTTGTACAGTGTGTAGCAGGGTATAAAGTACAGGAAGTAAAGCATGCAGTAGAATATAGTGCAACGTACTAAAAAGGAGCAGTAGCAAGTATGAATAACACGCTGTAAATGTAAACAAACATGTATACCTGGGAGATCCGTTATTATGTAAGTCGAAGTGCGTCATGCAAGCGAAAGCTGACGAAAAACAAGAATATCGTCCAGAAAGCTTGAGAAAAGATGGCGAATGACTCACGACAAAAGACTCGAGAAAGTGAGTAACAAAAACAAAATAAAGTCCTCAAAACCTCGGGAAAATTCTAAAAAAGGACCACGAGTGCTTCGTCTAAAAATCATACGAAAAAAATCTGAAGAAAACCGCAAGCACTCGGGTCGGGGCTAGGCTCAAAACTGTGTAGTACTGCTCGAGGGTCGTTGAAGGCTATTCGATCACCCGAGTGTATAGAGCCCGCTACTCAACTAGAAGGGTGTCCTACTAAAGCTAACTCAGAAGAGTGTTCCTCAACCCAAGAATGATAATCGACAAGTGGACAACCGAATTTTATAATATGGTTTTAAAATTTGTATTATTAGCATGCACGTGGATTTCAGACATACAAAAGAGAATTTTATATCAATTTTTGATTTAGTGGAAATATGTTTTTTTTTGCAAAATGTAGTATCATATTCTTATCAGATTTTTGAAAGTTAGGATTGTCCACGAATCGATCACTTCGTCGGGTGTAGGGTCACTAACAATCCTAAGAAGGTACGGGTGCCCCGCTTGCCTTATAGCGGTGAATGATATCGTCATCCTACGGTTCACCAGAACCCTAGAGCGAGTCCTGATGTCGTAGGATGGGATATCATTCCACTCTACCACCGGTGTGCCTTTAGCATCATCGCCGTCATTGCCCCAAGACAAAACAAAACCAAAACCTACTCCGAGTGAAGCGGGGAAAACATGTCAATCAACGGGAAGGGGAAGGAAAGGAGATTAACCCGCCTCCAAATCCGAGAAAGACCAAAACGGGTGGAGGGTTAATCTAAAACGCCCCTAAAACACGTAAGAGTAGAATACTGAAAGCGAAGCCCGAGGTCCTTGAATCAATCCTGAGGATATCACTTTCTTACTTAGGCATAACTGGATCGACCCAAAAAAAAGAGTGTCTTTCGCATTCAGATAAAACCAAACAAAAAGAAAGGAAATCCGGCAATCTTTTTAAAACCACGTAAATCAAACGAAAAACGAATGACTCGGGAAAAAACCACTACTAGAATCTCCAAACCCGTACTAAAATCCAGATTTTTTTTTTAAATCTCGAATTAATTTCCAATTCCTAAAACACGAGGCTCTCCCGATGGGTTCACCTACGAGCTCGGGACCAAGATTACGACGATAGGAGAATCGATGAAACTTCCAATACATAAGAAAGTGAATGTACGAGCCCACAAGCCTCCAAATTAGCACCAATTCCACCAAATGAAGCATCTAAGGCATGTCTCAAGTATCGTGCTCAATTTCTTTCCCACGAGCAAATCGGAAACATTTCCGAATCGATTCAATCAACCTCATAGACAAGTATAGCAAAAAGCAAGGCCACCACCACATCAATCACCCCACCAAGGCCCTCGCCAAGGCTAGAAACGAGGAGAAAGGGCTCACCGCCAAGCTCCTACAAAGGGACGAGCAGAAGTAAAGCCTACCAAAATCCGAATCACCACAATGAGGCTCACAGCCAAGCCCCATACAAGCCTCTCACACTAACCCCAACTCCTCACAGGTGCATGAAAATAAGTCCACTAGATAACCAAAAAGTTCAGCCCATATAAAGCTCAAACCAAGCTAACACAAAGCCTAAACCCGAGCCATACAAAGGCTAAACCCGAGCCTAGGAATAGCAAGAACCAAAATCGAGCCCCAACATGCCATGGGGACAGCTGCTAGGTAGCAGCAAACATAAACAAAACAGCCCTCACCTCAAGTGCCAAAGGGGGCAGCCAACATTAATTGAAAACAGAGAAATAAAAGGCTCCCAAACAGGTGCAAAGGAGCAGCTACCAAAAGCATCAAAAACAAGATCTCGGGTAGGGGCCAAGACAAGCAAACCGAAAACTTCACAAAGCCCCCAAAATCCAACTCAATGTAAGGATGAATCCAAGCTACTGAATTAAGCATGAAGCTAAAGCAAAACACCTCCATATATTCAACATAACAATGTATAGGGCCATTATATACTTAGCATGAGAACAAACATGGGGCTTCCCAAAGTAAAGTAAAACTTCTCCCTAGCATACCATTTTGACAAAGCAAAGCTACAAGGAGCAAGAAGCCGAGCCCCATACATGCATATTGAAAAGCTAAACAAGTTCCTCCATAACTCATGCCAAACAAGAGTAAGGGGCCTTATAATGCATACCCCAACATGCTAATAAGAGAGGCTAATACCTTGCCTTAAAAAAAAAAAAAAAAAAAAAAAAAAAATAAATATATATATATATATATATATATATATATATATATATATTTCATGCCTTAGATAATAGAAAAGAGAGAGAGGAGAGTTCACAACATAGCCTATCTCATTTCCCTAAGCAAATCACCAACATTTCATATAGAACATGCTCAAAATCTCTATTCCTACTCATGCTTCAATCAATAAAGTACTCCCAAACATCCACATAAGCTCATACTAGCATGCCGCTATGTAAAGGAGGTAAGAAAACATCATTTTAAGCAATCAAACAAGCCATTTCATAACACATGAACATCCAGCTGAAAATATAAGCAGGTAAAGCCGACCCAAAAGCAAGGCCACGGGCACCCTGGGCCAAATTGAGAAGGAAAAAAAGGGGAGAAGAGAGTACCAGCTAGCGTAGAGCACACAAGAAGAGCAAAGCAAATCAGACTCCAATCCAACAACACTTCCCCACCTCCAAGAGAAATCAGCCAACCCTAAATTCATCCTAAAACAAGGCCTTTATAGACAGAGGAGGGAAAGGAAAGCCGCTCCTTACCTGCAGAGCTGGACGCAAGTGGGGGAAGGTCAGGGAGATGGCGACAAAGTGTCGCGACCAAGAGCCGAGGCTCGGCGGCAGGGGTATGAGTCGAGCGAGGAGACAAGGCCGCACGGGAGATCACGCGAGGTGACCATCTCGCGGGGATAACACTCGGCCAGGGATGGGGGAGAACCGCGTGCGGCTCGAGGAGGTAACGGCCGCAAGGAGGTGCCACGCTCGAGCGCGGGAGAAGGCCAGCGGCTTCCTCACACTCGTGCGGGACGGGCGAGTGTAACCGAGGGGTGAGGCGAGTGATTAGGGCTTGGGGTAGGTTTAAATAGGTTTAATATATATTTATATTATTAATTTTATTAAAGTCAAGCCCAAAATCACAATTTTCGCTCCGACAGGCGATCGTCGCAAATTAAATATCAATTTTAGGTAAAAACGACATTCCGGACGCATCGGCGAAGTCTGTTTCGTCATCCGAGGTTGTTCAGATAACCTCGTCGACGGTCGCGTCAAAAGTGTGTCAAATCCGGCATTTTCTGAAATTCTGACTCGACGTCGCTCGTCCTGGCATTCTGGTCTCAATCTTGATTCGTCGCGGAGCGATTGAAAGCGTCGAGGCCGCAGATCGAAGAATTTGTGCGCGGTGGTGCAAGAAACGTGCACGAGGCTGTCCTAAGGTCCGGTGGTCCTATGGGAACTCAATTTGGATTCCTAACGTCAATTCCAACCTGCTATGAGCTAGCGGTACAGAATTTCGTCCCGGATTCCAAAAGAGTGACGAAGTGGCTTCAAGCAATCTAAAACGAGGTAGGCCCATTGCTAGAAGTCTAAGATCATCGGGGAAGCTCCTAAAGCTAGAACCCTAAATCCTAGGAGGAAAACTAAATCTCGACAAAAGTGAGGTCAACAATTGGTCATGTTAAATTTTTATAAAACAGATTCTAAAATAAATCTTTACTAAGGCCCTATTTGGGAACAATTTTTGTTTTTTATTTCTATTTTTGAAAACAAAAAATAGAAAACAAAAAAAATGGTGTTTGTTTATTCATTAATTTTGTTATTAAAATACATGAGGCGTGTTTTCAAAGCATAAAAAATACAGAACCTATGTTTTCACTGTTTCAAAAATATGCTTTTCAGAGCTATGTCCAAAAACTTTAAAATAAGCCATTAATCATCTAATTAACTCCTAAACTTGCTTAATTAACTCATTAATAAAATTAAAAAAATTACTTAAATTCAACCAATTAATAAAATATTTAATTAAACTAATAATCATCTAATTAAATCATTAGTTATTTAAATGGAACCTAAATGAATTTAATTAACTCACAATTACTCAATTTATAATAAATTTACTTAATTAATTTAATAATTAATCATTAAACCCATCATAATTCAAATAAAATATTAATCATTTAATTAAGTTAAATAACAAAATTTAAACGTTAAAGTATTTAAACATATCATTAAGTACATAAATAATAAAATAAAACATTTAACAACAACAACAACCAAAACAACAACAACAACAACAACAAAACCTTAATCCCAATAAGTGGGGTCGGCTACACGAATCATTTTTCTCCATTGCGTCCTATTTAGTGTCATATTTTCATTTAATTCTAATAAATTGAGATATTTTTTTATACAATAAGCCCAAGTCTTCCAAGTTCTACCTCTGCCTTTCTTAACATAAGTTGAATCTAAAACATCTACTCTTCTAATCGGATCATCAACTAGTCGACGTTTAATGTTACCAAACCATTTAAGACGACTCTCTCTAATTTTGTCAGTCACTAGAGCTACACCAACCCTATCACAAATATATTCATTTCGCATTTTGTCTCTAAGTGTAAAACCACTCATCCACCTAATCATTCTCATCTCAGCAACACTTAGTATTATGCTTTTCTTTTAAAGGCCAACATTCAGAGCCATAAAGCATTGCAGGTCTCACCACCATCTCATAAAATTTTCCTTTCAGTCTAAGCGGTACTTTTCTATCACACAAAAGGCCCGAAGCATTCCTCCACTTCAACTAACCAACTTGAATTCTACTATTAACATGCCCATCTATATCACCATCGCTTTGAACAATAGACTCGAGATATCTAAATCGTTCACACTTTTTAATAATTTGATCATCCAAAGTTACACTTATGTCACTAGTGCTACTACTAGAATTACATTCCATGTATTCAACTTTAGCTCTACTCAAACAAAAGCCTTTAGACTCCAATGCAGAGTTCCATAAATCAAAATTTTTCTGGGCTTTTTCACTCGTCTTATCCACGAGAAGGATATCATCAGCAGAAAACATACACCAAGGTACATCCTCCTGTAAATGTCCAGTAAGACCATCCATAACTATAGCAAAAAGATATGGGCTTAAAGTCGAGCTCTGATATAATCCGACAGAAATAGGAAATATTTGGTCAATCATGTAATTAAAACGTTAACTACTTAAATGACACCTAAATGAATTTAATTAACTCATAATTACTCAATTTAATAATAAATCTACTTAATTAACCTAATAATTAATCAATTAAACTCATAATAATTCAAATAAAATATTAATCATTTAATTTAATTAATAGTAATAAATTAAAAACCTTAAATTATTTAAACATATTATTAAATATATAAATAATTAAATAAAATATCAAACAACTTAATTTAAATTAAAAATTAATGAATTAAAATATTTAATTAAATTAATTGAAATTTTGATTCATCCATAGAGTTTTATATACTAATAAAAATTTTAAATCAATAACAAAACCTTAACTTAATAAAATAAATAAATAATTAAATAATTTCAATAATTAACCAAAAAATTAGTTAACACGTTAAATAATTAAAGTAATTAACATGCTAATAGTTAAATAATTAAATTAATTAACATGTTAATAGTGATTAATTAAATAGTTTCAATTAATTAACATATTATTAGTTATTACAATTTAATTAATTTTTAAAAAAGTATAATTTTTTCTAAAATATGTTTTCTTTTTATTCTTAAAAATATATAAATCATAATAATAACAAATACGTTTTCTAAAAACAGAAAAAAGAAAACAGAACAAACATAAAACAAAAGCTAAAATAGAAGACTAAAAGAGATCCTAAACATGGCCTAAATTATCATGACTTATTTGAATTTCAAATTATTTCCAAAATAATTAAGCTCATTAATTTAACTATTTCAATTTATCGAATTTCTTCAAATATTTAACCAACTTCATGAATTTCATATTTCTACCAAATAAAAATTATTTAATTAAAATTTACTTGAAATCAATCGGACCTTCAAGCCTTGCTTGTACATCCCCCCTTGCGCTCAAAATTCACATAAAATTTCGATGTCACATAAAACTTTGCCAATACCCCAAGCTCAATAACTCTCACTGGTAGCTCTTGGCCTTACACAACTCACCTACACACGCCCGTTCGTACTTCTATGGCTTGTAACTGCAGTGAGTCACACATACATGCGCACTCTTTCACCACTATCTCTCATTCATCTCTTCCTCACTCCATTCCTCGATTGCAGTTCAATCTTCTCTCTTTCCTTCGCTACTTGCTAATGCGTGTTTTAAATCCCCCTCTGTTTTGTCTCCCCGCATGACAGCATGAGCACTCGCATCAGGTCAAGATCCACACTAGTCATTAATTTATCGGAGACATATAATCATTTTTGCCTATAAAAATTTTGTTCTCAAAATTGACAAAATCTCATATCTTACTAGAATTATCATGAATCATTTACCACGATATCATCAATTAAAAAAAAACGAATTATTGTTACGTGATATCATAACAACTAAACGCCAAACATTATAAACATCAAAGTTAAAACACATTTCTAAGTTACTAGAACAAAATACTTCATATAAGATAACATTTTAATATAATACTAACTATAACAATACTTGATCAAACATTTTCAATATCATTATTTATAGCAATAAATTCATCAGACTTTCTATAAGCGAGGGTATAAACCTGAGAACGGAGATTCGTAAAGCTTAATTCTTCTAGATTTGTATTGGCAGACCACTACATAATGGAGTATGTGGAAATACTAATGGCTAATTGTTGTTAAGGAATGATTTTAAGAGTGCTTAAACTTATAAATATCTATGGCAACACAAGGGATTAAGATTAATGAATTAATTTGCTCAAGTCTTCTTTTTCTTTAGCAAGCCATTCAATATTTTCAAAAGCTACTAGATCTGCCATTTGTGGCTCATTGAAAATGCTTTGTTAGCTGCATAAATGCTCAGATTATAAATCACGTAATATTCACCTTTACTCCAAGACATTATCTAGCAGATTATGCTCAGGTGGCCAGTTCCGCACCATAAAGAAGAAACATTGTATTATGGAGATGCTTGAAGTAGCCTTCATGTCATCTCAGACTTTAAGAGTATGGGTGGCTCTATTACCCATGAAATATATATTGTATGAAGAATAATTATCCTACAATTATGAAGGAGAACTAGTGGAATTCCTTAAGAGTACTAGGCAATGGATATAGGCCCTCTAAATGGCTGAACCAAAACAAATTGAATTGCATAGTATACTCAAAACATAGTACCCCTCCATTTTGTCGCTATTAAACTACAATGCAGAAGCAAAATTCATTCAAGCCATGTATGCGGTATCATACCTGCTCCTTTAGAAGAAGTATCTCCTTTTTGTGCCCAGTGCTGCATTTCAAAACAAAAAACTCATATATAATATGATTAGATTTTATATATGAATAATCATTCTGCAAAAACAAATACAACATATTGTATTCATCCAATTCATACAAATTTTGATAAATTACATCCAGTTCCTTTGGAATCCATCACTTTAAAAATATTTTCGGTCCTTTTATTTGGCATGTTTCATGAAAGCATTTGTATCTATCAAAAAGACAAAAATGCCATTTATAAATAGTCTTGCATGTCTTCTGACTTATGTAGGCCATTTGTCCACTTTTGCTATTTAACTCTATTTCACTCTAGAAAATTTATTGGGAGCCAAAGTCATCAAACGCTCACTCCATTCTATCTCTCTAATCATCTGAATGAGGCGATGCTCAAAATCCTCATTGCCTGATCTTTATCATGATAAAGATTGTGGAAGTAAAGCAAAAAATCGATGGAAATATACATAAATACCATTCAATTCTTATGTATTTACACATCAAACAGTCAAAGTTCGATAATTACACTTATAACACCTTAGTGTCAAAAGCATATGCATGAAAAGGTGCATTTTGTTTTAAAAAAAGTAGCGATGATGTTAAAGATTTGAGTGGTAAGCATGTTACTATGAATATTTAGGTGTTAAATATATAAATACATAAGAATTGTGTGGTATGTATTGTAAATGACCCAAAAATCAAAAGTACGAAGATAGTGGGGGCAATTGGTGCGAGTGAACAGCTATTTGAACGACGTCTACAAAGTTCAATCATTCATTTTACTTGAGAAGAGTGGCGATGAAATAATAAAAGTTCAAATTATGAAAAGAGTATTCCTACACTCACCAAACAAAACTCCACAAAAAAGTCATTTGGGGTCCATCTTTTAAGTGACTCAATCAAAACGGGAACAGTAACATGCACTTTTGCTCTGAGGAGAACTCTTGATGGGGCACCGAGTTTTTGAGTTAATTTTTTAGGTGAGTGCAGCACTTAACATATGAAAATATTAATAAAAGAGCACACAGCAAAACAATTCATCGTGAAAATTTGTTGTTTTAGAAAAATTAATGGATCTAATTCAAACTTATTTAAACCCTGGGGTATCTAATAGTGAACTAGTAGAGTAGACATAAGCAGTACCTAATTGAAACCTAAGGCTTTAAAATATGATGCAATTTATAAGAAAAGGGCATTACATAAAGAGCCACAATTCTTATGAATTTACATAACTCACACTTAAACTTTTATATTTACGCACATAGCACTCAAATCTTTCATACCACATCAAAAATAGCAAAATGAGCACTTTTTAAAAGTGAAATACACATTTTCATGCATAGGTTTAAAGCACCAAGGTATTATCAATGTAAAGATGAAAGTTTAGGTGTGAGATATAAAAATACATAGGAATTGTGTGCTATATATGTAAATCTCCCAACAAAAAAAAATGTAAAACAGAACACAGAATACACGTTCCACTGACCTGATACCTCCACCGCCGGCAGGGCCATTTGTGTAGAGAGCCATGAACTCTTCAACAAAGTGAAAGGCATGCTCCTTCAGCTTAAACAAGCCATCCATACGAAGCCTTACTTCCATTAATTGCTCTGACGATGAATTTCTGGTACTACTGCAGGCTGCTTTCAGGCTGTCATATCCAATAATGTAAGAAATAATGGAATCTTTAATTCCAGGGTACTTCTCATCCATCCATGACCGGACCTAAAGAAGAATTTAAAGTGGTGTTAGCCGACAGAACCAGCTCAATTCAATCTGCAAAGATATACCATGAATGATTATGCGACTATTGACGAACAATTCAATAATCACCATAATCTTATGAGTAAAGAGCCAAAATAGTCCATCAATTATTTATGTGGGGCCATTTTAGTCCCATAGTATATAAAATGTCAAATTAGTCCCCATAGTTTTTAAATTGGGGTTAAAAGAGTCTTCCGTAGCGATTATTTCAGCTCATATTAAAAAAAGCTCGGAACTAAATTAACACTTTTATAAACTATAGGACTCGAATAACCTCTTGCAAAGAGTCGGAACTATTTTGATACTTTGCTTATAATCTTATGAATAGGATTCTAATGTTCTAAATGAAACCTTTTTAACATGCAGAGAGAGCTTTTCCAAAAAAATTAAGACATCATGCCTTTTTAAACTGAATGATAACAACATAACTCAAATTCACTAACCAGAAAATCTGCTGCCTCGGCACGCAGGAGACATTTATATCCTCCATAAGATATCTCTCCCCAGCCTTTCCATCCACATTCCTGGAAATCATCAGACTTAGATGTGAGCGAAAATACCAAAATTGATAGAAATAATAATTTTAAAATGAATGCGGTAAAATTAAAGAGAAACTGACGGTAAGCAAGAAGAAGCTTTATTTAAATTGATAGAAATGAGACTTAAAATGAGTGGTAAAATTAAAGAGTTTAGATTGACTTGGGAACCATCCAAGCACCTCAGAACGAAAAAACTCAAATGGTTGGCAGATTATTACACTAAATAAGGTTGGCGAGAAGCAGCTCTACGGTAAAGAAAGGTTTGTTTATGAGTTGCAGGAAGTAGTAGAATAGTTAGGAGCTTGTTATTTTCAAGAATATTTTATAGATTGAACTAAAGAACTGAACTGATGCCGGAATTAACCAAACAACAATATAAAAGTAAATATTATTATCAAAAATAAATATATGATTATAATCAAAAACACTTGAAAGAGAAATTAAATGACAAACACAAATAAACACAACTAAACTGTATCCAAAGGTGGTGGTCGGATTTGGTGAGTGACAAGCAGGAGGAGGGTGGCGAGGTGGTGGATGGCTGTAGAAGGAAGGGGAGGTTGTCGTTAGCTGTGCTAGGAAAAAGTGGGGGGTTGGCTGGCTGAAATCAGTGGAAAAATAACAGCGAAGAATCAGCCACTTGCTGTCCCATGAGACTGTATAAAAGAAAGTGCGCTGGACTGCAGGAAGAACACCCAGAAGTGTTGTTCCGGACTGTGGCATCAAAGAAGAGGTGGCTGGGAGCGAGGATAGGTAGCTGGAATGAGGAAAATAGATGGCTAGGTGGCTGGTCTGCAGGAGAAAGGCAGGAAGGCTGCTGCCCAGGAAACTGCAGCAAGGAAAAGGGAAGTATCTGCAAGGGGAAGGGTTGCAGAGATTAGGGAAACATGAGATATACACAATCAAAGGACAACCTATAGCCACCTTTGTACAACACAAGGAGGGAGAAACCGGGACATCGATGGCTGTCCTAACTTATAAACTCTAATACAACACACACAAACACACATATATGTTTCAGATTGCACCAACTGTTGAGAACCTATAGTCAAAAGCAGGACCCCACTGCTCTGGACACATTGGCTCCACCAGAGGATGGACTCACCACAAGACAGGTATTGGTACATGATGTAATTCAGGAACTCCCCACTGCTCTGGACACATTGGCTCCACCTGAGGAGGGACTCATCACAAGACCAGAGTTGGTGGTTGAAGCAATTGCCCCTACTTCTGACATTACTGCAAGAGATAAATGTTCGGATTGCAAATTAGCACGATCCTGCAGCTCCTCTTCAGGAAGCACCAGGTGCAGAGGTTCTCTTTGACATTACACACTGAACCTCCCGCTGTTGCAACGGTTGGCTTTCCTTCTACTGAGGTTCTACCATCTAATCAGACCGAGGATCGCATGAGCCAATCTTCAGATGAAGAATGACAAGTTTACACTTCTCGGCGGAAGAAGAAGGCCGGGGGCACACTCCAGCTTGGAAACTTAATGGATGACACTTTGGTTACTCATGACAATGACACGACACTTCAAAGTTTGATATCTGATTCCGTCACTAAAACTAGAGGAAGAGGCAAGATAAAAATGGCTCGTCCCTAGTTTCTTGTTTTGTTTTGTATGTTTTAGAATTGTTTTGAGTCTGTATCCCTTTATGTTGGGGTTTTATTGTCTGTTGCTATCTTTTGAGTAGAGTGCCTCTTTTGGGTCCTCTCACACACCCTTGATGTATCCTTTCTTTTTCAATAAAATTAACCCTTTGGGCTTTTCTCTAATATATATATATATATATATATATATATATATATATATATATATATATATATATATATGAAAAGGAAGGAGCATTATACGGCTCCATAATATTCATCAAAAAGGAGTTACAAAAGGGCGGGGTGAAGATGGATTCCCACTGCAAATATAAAACCCAAAAAAATACATTACACATCCGTAGGGGTTCCACCTTTAGCAGAAAGTAGAAAAAGACACTGAAGTATAACAGAAAAAAGGAAAAGACAGTGAATGAGCGAAAATGTAGTCCAAATGCGAAATCCATCCAAAGAAGGAAATGGTGCAACTCCAATAATAGTATATTTCACAGCCGAGTTCGAAAAACTTATATAGCAATAGCATCCATGCAGTCCATGTACCCGTGAGAAGCCAAAAATAGAAAGAATCGCTTCCATGTATACCCAAAAACCAAGTCAGTCAAAATCAGGTAGCTAGAGACGATCCAATTTTGCCCTACCTCTGCCTCTAGTTCTAAGAAGGGAGCCAGCCAACAAATTATTAAGTTTGCTTCCATTGCCTGAAGTAACCGGTGTATCATTCATTAAATTCCTGAGTTCCAGTTGGCCTTCGTTCTTCATCTTCCTCCGGGATGTGTAAACCTGTCATTCCTCATCTGAGGACTGGCTCATCTAATCAGCAGGTTGGTCAACAGATTGTCAGACACAGACATCATGAGCCATTTGCGCCTAAGTAGCGGTAACAACTTGCTTGGTAGCTGCCCTAGCATAATCCAAATGTGTTGAGAGTTGCGGTTCCCTCAAAGAAGGGGCATCATTAAAACAATGAACATCTTGAGGTGGATCAATATCAGTAGTAGGGGAGTTGTGTCATGAAACTCCAAAGTACCATGCTCCAATCCCACAGCTGGAGTGGATTGTTCAAGAACAGGAGCATCTATGGGTAGAACGACTTGGGTATGAGGTTCTTCATCTGAGACAACCAAGATTTGAATAGGAGGATCATCAGAAATTTTCCCATCAGGAAAAGTGTCAGACAAATGAGCAGAGGTAAGTGTGGTGTTGGAAAGCGGGTCGGGTTGCACCTCCTCAGCAGAGATGGTAGGCGGCAAGATGTCCACCCCCAATTCAGCATGAATAGGTTTTTGAACAGGTTGCTGAACTTTAGCAATATTCTGCCTTAAGTGAGGATGCAAGCGAAAACAAGTAGGAGAGTTGTCGCTAAACATACTACAATGGGAGCAAAAAGAAGGGTGTGGTTCTATTTCAACCTTTTGCCAATACCGTTGCGATTGGATCAAATTCATACCTCATCCGGAGCTGGTTGGGTGATATCTCTCTCAACTAACACACAAGCCACAGAGGGTCTGGTGACAGCAAGTGTGAGACTATCAACCTTGAGAGGCTTAACGTAAGCAATTGCTAAGGAGTAGAGAATTTCATAGTTGAAGTGTTGTAGTTTTAAACCCGAGAACTTTATCCAAACATGAATGATGAGAGACTCCGCTTTTGGATCAAAATCAACCGTCTAGTTCAAGATTTTCATAAAATGGTTATCAATCTTGATTACCTTTCGAGAGAAAATACGAGTGTAATTAGCATTGTTAGATAACTGAATAAGTATATGTCGGTTGTTAAGTAAGCTAATTTTCAAACTACCTAATAGCTTCATAACATCAAAATCATTCCGAATGATCTCAAGCATATGGTGACCATAAAGAAATTTCCCCACTAAAGCAAAACGATAAGAAGACGCAAGAATATTGGTTTCAGCTTCAGAGAGAAAAAGAGCATGTTTCCCATTTTTTGCCAAGTTGTTCAATGAGATTGTAGTCTCCACCAACAACTTCAAGAGCCTCATGGAAAGATTGTGGAAAAATGCATGTCTTACTGATACCAAAGTCAGGCTCTGAACCCGCAGACACAGCAGCATCACAACTCCGCTCCATCCCAGTGTAAGGATCGGGCAGAGGTTCGAGCACAATCGACAGAACGAAAGGTGACAATGTCGAGCAGAGAGGAAGGACTTCACACAACGAGAATGAGGAGAACGACTAGAAGCAGAGTAGAGGATTCAGCATAGCGAGAACGGTCGAGGCGCAGGCCCTAAGTCTTCTAGCAGGAGACGACGGACGGGCCAGCACATTGAGAATGAAGCACGACGAAGAAGACAGTTCATGCACGATCCCCTTCGTAGACGAAGCACAACGAAGAAGCAGTCGAAATCGATGAAACAAACAGTTGAGGTGAGATCGACAAAAGACAAAACCGAAGTTAGCGAAGCATATGCCAGCATTCGCCATGGGGCGAAACCCTAGCACAACGAAACATCATATTTTATATATATATATATATATATATATATATATATATATATATATATATATTTATTTATTTTAAAAGCCCATGGGCCAATTCATTGAAATAAAACACTGATACAACAGTTATGGAAAAACCCCGTAGCTGGGGTATCACCCAAGAGCACAAAAAACAGAAAAAATAAAGGCACTCTGAAACAGGGTGCAAACAAGAAAAACAATAGAAAACATACAAAGGTATTAGAAAGGAAAGTGGAAATGTAAGTCTTCCACTTTTACAAGTAGTAGCTAAAGACGTCTGAGCCTTCCTCTGCTAGGACGTGGAGCGGTTTGAGCGAGTAAATTTTTAAGTGCTTGACCTATTCCATGGGGAGCCAAAGTATCGTCAATTAAACCTTGAAACTTAGAGGTACCCCCTATCTTTCTCTTTCTCCGGGAAATGTAAACTTGCCATTGTCGTTCTTCTTCTTCTTCTTCTTCTTCGGTCTCATCTTCTTCATCTTCGACGGTTTCTGAGGGCTGGGTAGCATTTGTGGCACCTAGTTGTGTATTAGGAACTTTAGTTCAATCTCTCTTAATAGGCACTTCTGCGCCGAGAGGAGAGACATTAGTGATAACCGCGGCACTAAGAGCCACCTCCTCCCCCTGAAAATGTGTCTTCCGTAAGTGGGTGGAGAGCTGGATAAGAAAGAGGAGAAGCCACATCTCCCCCTCCCTCCCCCCTCTCAAGGAGAGAGGGTTCTGAAATATGATTTGTAGTCGTAGGGACTTGTCGGCGTTGTTTTGTGCGTGAAGTGCCCGTAAGAAGCTGTCGGTCGCCGGAATCGGAATCCTGTCGCCCGCTTCGGAAGGATCCTTCAACGAAAAGAAAGGAAGTCGATCGACGCTCATATTTTTCATAGTTTGAATGAAAGAAGCGCTATCTGTGCTCAAGTCGTACAGCATCCAGAAAGACAAACACGAAGACTTAAGGGTGAGGCTCGATCAAATAAACTAAGAAATATATGACGTCCGTTTGGTCTACGAAACCGATTTATTCTTAGACAAATTCACCTATTTAATATGAAGAATTAAATAGGGTTTATTTTAAGTTGGGTTCGGAAAATGCTTCTATAAGAGTAGGCACTATAGTTAATTACATCTTAAATGACCGAAATCATCTAAGAATACTACTTGATAAAAATCGGGAAATATTATCTTCGAGGAGGTCGAAAGGATAGGACTTTTCAACGAAATAAGATGTGGAGGTGTGCAAAGGAGTTGGCTCGAATTTGGAATGCGGAATCGAAAGGAGAGGAGCCAGGGGATGTCGGAGGTCCGAAGCGAGTCTCAATAACTTCCGAGCTATCACTATGGTTTCTTGTGACGACAACAAGCTCCATTGTTGAAGACGGCACGTCTTGCCATTATACTTAGCTCCGAGCTCCTTCTTGTGAAGAAGTTGAGTTTTCAGGTGGCGGTCGAAATGTTCAATCAAGTGGCACTATGGTCGAAGTTCTTACTAAACATCCTATCTGCAAATATGTTTAAGTGTTGTACGGTTTATAACGGGATATGTATATAGCACGAGAGTAATGATAGAAGCATGCGACGATATATAATGTAACGTCTTAAACGGGATAACGTACGATAGCAGGTATGAAAAGTGACGGCTAAACGGTATAGCATACGATAGCAGGTACGAAAGAAGGTAACACGTCTACGAATGTAAACAAACTTGTATACGCAGGAGGCCAGTTATTTTCTTTTGTCTAGCCAGTGAAGTGTGTCACATGAAAGCCAATGACAAAAGAAAAGGTCGTCGAAAAGCTCGAGAAAGCAAGTGGCTGACTCACGACAGAAAAGCTCGGAAAAAAAGGTCGCTAAAAACTCGAGGAAATCCTAAAAAGGACCACGAGTGCTTCTATCGAAAATCGAATGAAAACCAGAAGAAAACCGCAAGCACTCGGGTCGGGGCTAGGCTCGGAGCGTGTAATCTTGCTCGAAGGGTCGTCGAAAGCTACTCGGTCGCACGAGTGTATAAAGCCGCCACTCAACGAGAAGAGTGTCAACTAAGCACGACTCGAGAGAGTGTTCACTCGCAGGACCGATAATCAACGAGTGGACAATATAGTTTTGAAATTTATATTTTAGCATGCACATAGATTTCAAACATGCAAAAGAAAGTTTTATCAAATTTTAATTGTGGTGAAAATATAATTTTTTTTTTGTTGCGAGATGTAGTATCGTATTTTTATCAGATTTTTAAAAAATATAATTGTCCACTAGTCGATCATTTCGTAGGGTAAATGATCACTAACAATCCTAAGAAGGTACGGGTGCTCCGCTTGCGCTTGCGAGGGCGAATGATGCCGATCATCCTACGGTTCATCGGGGCCCTGGAGCGAGTCACGATGTCGTAGGATGGGATATCGTTCTACTTCTATCATCGGCGTGCCTTTTGCATCATCGCCGTCATCGCCCGAAAACAAAACAAAACCAAAACCGACTCAGAGTGAAGCGGGGAAAACGTGTCGAGCAACGAAAAGGGGAAAGGAAAATTAACCCACCCCGAACTTGGAGGGGTAGGACGACGAGTGAGTTAATTTAAAATTCACCTAACACATGTAACGACGAGGAGTTTAAAAACGAAATCCGAGTTCCGAGAATCGACCCGAGGTGTCATTTTCTCGCTCGAGCACGATTATATCAAAAGGAAACTTAAAAGCAAAATTGTGGAGAGAAAACGATCGAAAGCGCTTTTAAAATCGAGTAAAAAGAGAAAAAAGGCTCGAGACAAACACAGGTTGCGAACATTTCGAACCCATAAGAAAGTGAATGGACGAGCTTCACGAGAACATCATGATTTAACTCCGATTCATCGAATGAGGCACCTAAGAAGTGGCCGCAAGCACAATGCTCGATATCTCCCTCTCAAACAAGCGAGGAGCGACTATAGGTTCATCTTTATCGATTCTCGATTCGGCCGTAGCGATAAACGAGGCCGCCGACACATTAATTACTAGCATCAAGGCTCTCGGCCAGGGCCGAAACAAAAGGGTAGTAAAGCCTCCAGACTCCGAAATTCACAACTCGACGAACAAAAGGCCACCACCATAGTAATCCCTCGCATAAGGCTCTCGGCCAAGCCCACTAAATCAAGCACGAGCCAACAACGGGCCAAGAAGGCGAGTTCGATCTCGAACCGAACGGCTCTCGAAGAAAGTCGAGCCGAGCCGAGACGAGGCCGAGAGAACCGGCCGACCTCGAGCCACAACAGACGAGTCCTAAATTAACTCGAGGCCAGGGCCAATCGGCGAGGTCGGCCCGAGCCAACACAACGAGTCCAAAGAAACAAAACCGGAAAAGACAGACCGACATATAATCGAAAAAAATAATTCCATCACGAAAGCTAAAGGAACGCTATATTAAGCATTCAGACAAACCAACAACATCGGCCAAAAGTCGGGATACCACACACCTGCTCAAAGCTGAAGCGAAAGAGGGCTAAAGAGCCGACACGAGCCCATATAAAGTTGAACCGAGCCAACCTCGATTCGAAAACAAGGATACAATAATGCCAACTAGAAGCAGAGCCACATAAGGCCAAAATCCGGCTAGAATCGAAGCTTAAAACAAAGAGTATAGCAAAACCTCGACCAAGCCCGATATAAGAGTAAATCCGGAATACCAAAGTAGGCTCTCGAATCGAGAAATAAATCAAGCCAACCAAGCTCCCAAACAGGAGCCAAAACAAGCCTCTTAAAGCATCGAAATAAGAGTAGCAAGTATCCGTATGTTAGAATAGCCTTTCAAGTAAGAGTTAAGCGAAGCCAACAGAGCTTCAAGATGAGCTATAATAAAGTTAAAACCACACCTATCATGAAGCTAAAACGAACGTTTCCATATACTTAACGATTAAAATGCGAGCCTCGATACATTTATCATGAAAGTGAACATAGGGCTCCTTGAAGTTGAATCAAAACTTCACTTTAACATGCTTATTTTTGTAAAGGAAAGCTACAAGGAGCAAGAAATGAACCCCGCATGTATATAGAATTAAATAAATACTTCCATGCCTCATGTCGAGCTAAAGTACACGGGGAGCCCTATAACATTCATCTCGGCATGCAATTAACACATTCCGGGGATATAAGCGCTTCAGTAGAAACCATAAACGGGAAAGAACCGCGCCGATCAACGAGGCTACGGTAGCACAGGGCCAAATCGAAGAGGAGAAAGGGGAGTCGGGAAGAGTTACCGGAGTGCGTAAAACACACGAGGAGCAGACCGCAACGCGGCACAGCGAAGCACCTCCCTCCTCTTCACGAAATTTCGGGCCAAACACAATCCCACCCCGAATGGGGTTTAAATAGGCGAGAGGAGGGAAGCGAAGTCGAGAGATCGACCTATGGGATCGAACGCAAGTTGAGCGGCGGCGAATTGCCGCGGAATAGGAGCGAGAGAGATCGGTAAGGGGCGTACGCGAGGGCGAGTTGCTCGCACGGGGATAAGGATAGGATCGCGAGCGGCTCGAGGAGCAAACGGCCGCCGAGGGAGCACGCTCGAGCGCGGGAGGGACGAAGCTTCCATGGAGCTCGCGCGGGAGAGACGAAGCCAACCGGTCGAGCGTGAGGAGAGTTAGGGCAGATTTAGTTTAATTAGGTTTTTTTTTTATTTATTCTTTTAAAAGAAGTTTTAAAATATATATTTTTTATTTAAAAAAAAAAACTTAAATTACGAGTTTTGCCCCCGACAGGCTATCGTCGCAAGCTTAACGTCGATTTTAAGTGAAATCGACGTTCGGACGCTATCGGCGCGGTCCGTTTCGTCGTCCGAGGTCGTACGAGCAACCTCGTCGACGAGCGCGTCAAAATTGCGTCGAAATTTGGTATCGTCGCAAAATTTCGACGCGAGCGCGATCGAAAGCGAGGTTAACAAAGGACTCCCGATAGGTGTGGTGTGCAGGACATGCACACCGCGCGTATTGGCGTTGACCGACAAGATCAACCGAACCAACACAGACATCCTGAGTCAACACACTCAGAACGAAACGAGGAAAGAGTGGCGAAGGTTTCCGCTGGGGAGTGACAGGCAAATCTCCAAAACTGAAGATTCCAGAACTCTCGCTGGGGAAACAGGGAAGCGGGTATCGGAAGCGGAATCAAAGACCAGGAACTCTCGCTGAGGATTGGAGAGTGGACTTTGAGTCGCGAAATTTCAAAATATGCGAGGGAGAACATAAATCAGTATGTGGGTACTGACCTCAGGAAATTAGAACTAGAATATCGGTACTAGCCCCGAAAGGTGAGGGTCGGAAAATGAGAATCGGAATTTAGGTACCGATCTCGAAAAGGGTTGAGAATCGAATTTAGGTGCGATCTCGGGATGAGAATCGGAATTTAGTGCCGATCTCGAAGGAGTGAGAATCGAATTTAGGTGCGATCTCGAGGATGAGAATCGGAATTTGGGTACCGCTCTCGAAAGGAAGTGAGAATCGGAGTTGGAGTGCGATCTCGGGGATGAGAATCGGAATTTAGGTACCGATCTCGAAAGAGTGAGAATCGAATTTAGATGCGATCTCGAGGATGAGAATCGGAATTTCGGTACCGATCTCGAAAGCGAGTGAGAATCGGAGTTTAGGTGCGATCTCGAGGATGAGAATCGGAATTTGGGTGCCGATCTCGAAAGGAGTGAGAATCGAATTTGGAGTATCGATCTCGAGGATGAGAATCGGAATTTAGGTACCGATCTCGAAAGGAGTGAGAATCGAATTTAGGTGCGATCTCGAGGATGAGAATCGAATTTAGGTACCGATCTCGAAAGGAGTGAGAATCGGGCTTAGGTGCGATCTCGAGGATGAGAATCGGAATTTCGGTACTCGATCTCGAAAGAGTGAGAATCGAATTTGAGTGCGATCTCGAGGATGAGAATCGGAATTTAGGTACCGATCTCGAAAGGAGTGAGAATCAGAATTTAGGTACTGATCTCAGGGATGAGAATCGGAATTTAGGTACCGATCTCGAAAGGAGTGAGAATCAGAATTTAGGTACTGATCTCGAGGATGAGAATCGGAATTTAGGTACCGATCTCGAAAGGAGTGAGAATCAGAATTTAGGTACTGATCTCAGGGTGAGGACTAGAATATCGGTACTAGCCTCGAAGGGATGAGAATCGGAATTTAGGTACCGATCTCAAAAAGGGTTGAGAATCAGAATTTAGGTACTGATCTCAGGGATGAGAATCGGAATTTAGGTACCGATCTCAAAAGGAAGTGAGAATCGAGTTAGGTGCGATCTCGAGATGAGAATCGGATTCAGGTCCGATCTCGGAGTGGTGAGAATCGGAGTTAGGTGCGATCTCGGGATGAGAATCGGAATTTAGGTACCGATCTCGAAAAGGAGTGAGAATCGGAGTTAGAGTGCGATCTCGAGGATGAGAATCGGACTTAGGTACCGATCTCGAAAAGTGAGAATCGAGATCTGGTACTGATCTCAAGGATGAGAATCGGAATTTAGGTACCGATCTCGAAAAGGGTTGAGAATCAGAATTTAGGTACTGATCTCAAGGATGAGAATCGGAATTTGAGTACCGATCTCAAAAGGAAGTGAGAATCAGAATTTAGGTACTGATCTCAGGGATGAGAATCGGAATTTAGGTACCGATATCGAAAAGGAAGTGAGAATCGAGTTTGAGTGCGATCTCGAGGATGAGAATCGGAATTTAGGTACCGATCTCGAAGGAAGTGAGAATCGAATTTAGAGTGCGATCTCGGGGATGAGAATCGGAATTTAGGTGCCGATCTCGAAAGGTGGTGAGAATCGGAATTTAGGTGCGATCTCGAGGATGAGAATCGGATTTGAGTGCCGATCTCGAAAGAGTGAGAATCGAATTTAGGTACGATCTCGGGGTGAGGACTAGAATATCGATGTAGCCTCGAAGGATGAGAATCGAAATTCAGGTACCGATCTCGAAAGGGTTGAGAATCGAGTTTAGGTATCGATCTCGGGATGAGAATCGGAATTTAGGTACCGATCTCGAAGGAGTGAGAATCGGAATTTGAGTGCGATCTCGGGATGAGAATCGGAATTTGGGTGCCGATCTCGAAAGGAGTGAGAATCGAATTTAGTACTGCGATCTCGAGGATGAGAATCGGAATTTAGGTACCGATCTCGAAAGAAGTGAGAATCGAAATTTAGAGTGCGATCTCAGGAGGGTAACAGGGAAAGTGCAGAAAAGATCATCACGTCAGAACGTGCAGGGAGTGTACAGTGGCACTCTCGAAAGGACATGTCATAAGACAAGTACGATATCAGTGAGAAAGATGTGTGGGATCTCGTGCAGAATGTAAAAAATTCTGAGAGAATGTGTAGAACATCGGTGCAGACTGGAATAGTCGCGCTATGCAAGCAGAGAGCGAGAAATCTCGAGATTGAGATAAACACACTCAACAAATTCATTTCATTTTGTTATATCATATATATATCAAAACACATTTTTCAAAATTTGATTTTAGTTGGTTGATTTTCAAAAGAGTATTTTATTTGAATTTCATTTTTTTTTATTACGTATATTTTTTTTGTTTTGTTCTTCGTTCGTCGTAGCTCAAAACCAACGTATGGTTCAATGGCTTTATTTATCGCACACAAGGGCAACAAGACAAACAGACAAGATTCTGAAAAAGATTTCATTAATCGACTTCGAACGGAGGTTACAAGTCGATTATATCGCTGAAAACATCAAAAGTACGAGTGTCTTTGGACGCATCAAAAGTACAACTGGAAAACATCATAAGTGAAGACACATCACAAGCCGAGCATCTACGGTATGAGCATCATCCATATCCGTCGTGTCGAACGCGATGCGAGGAGTATCCTCCGAAAATCTGTCTCCAGCAAGGCGAGCTTTTGGTCGAGTCGGCCTGGCGAGCCATGCTCAGGGACAAGAGTCCCTTTGCATGAACTCGAAGGTCCGGCCACTATCACGGCCGTGGGGTAGCGGTTCCTCCAACTACGGGTGCCGGACGGAATCCATATGGCATCTTGGTGGTATCCATTCTTCGAAGGTCACGAAACTCGCGGTGTCGCACTCCTGGAATGCGGTGCTTGGCAATATACGCTCCGTTGCCCTTGAGAACAAGTCGCGAGCCCACTGGTAGCGGAATCTCCACGGATCCTCCGAACTCGCCGGAGCCAACAATATCGATTTCTTTTCCGAACGGTATATTGCTCCCTGCTCCGAAAAGAGACCGTAGAAAAAGGTCGACGAAATCGTGGTGATGCATGTGAGGGGATACGGTCGCCCTTCTCGTAGATGTTGATAATACGATCATTGGGAATGCGGTCGAGTGGAAGTATGCTCCATCGAACCATTCTCTTTATCATCCACTTGATCGTAGGAGGTATCGGATCCACTGATCATGTCTCGGAATCCACGGGGGATTTCCTCGTCTGTCTGTAGTGAAGTTGTAGCGACGGCCGCGCTGAATAGTGATTCGCCCTTTCCACGCATCCCTCTTTACGGTTCGGAATAAGTCCTCCTTCTCAAAAGACATCGCTCGACCTGCGAGTTGCAAATCCTCTATGCAGTCAAGGACGCTTCTCTCGTCGCTTTCAGAGAAGACTCTGGTATGCAGTTCCAGTCCTTCAAGTATGTTAATGCATCTTCCTTGAACTTCTTCATAAAATTCAAATTCATGCTTCTTCACTTTGACCATCTCGTCGAAGCTCGCTAAAGTGATCATCGGCAGCTGTCGAGGGTACTCCTCATCTCGGTATCGGTGGGAACCCAGGCGATGTATACGTATCCGGTGGGGTATATGATTCCCCGTCGGGTACTCGGCGGTCGACAGCTGTCATCCGTAGACATGTACTCCTCCGAGTCATCGTAATGCCTCGAGTGTAGGACGTTGCGATCCACAAATGCCATTGCGAGCTGAAGAACGTCTTGGAATCTCTGCGTTGCACGTTGGGCGACACAGACAAAGTTCATGCGGAATCTCGGAATCCACTGGAACCTCGGAACAAACTCGGACTCATCCTCCGTAGCGAGCGAGTCGGAAGAAGTCTCTCTCATCTGCGGATCGTAGATCCTCCCTACGGGATAGAGTTGAGTAATTCCTCTGTCTTTTGAAGATATCTCTTGTCTTCGCGTCGGAATGCTCTGCGCTTTCGTCGATTGGCATTCCTGCGTATTGTGCTCTGTAATGCATCTGGTAGTCTGGCATTGTCGGCAGCGACTAGGCCTCCAGCTGGTGCAGTTATCATGGATGGCAGGCGACTAGTCCCTTCCATCGGATCTTGTAACACTTTCTTCCCCTTCCGCGAGGTATCTTTTCTGTTGCTGATCTTTATTAACGACGGTAGTCCTTCGATTTCCGGTGGCTAGCTTGCGTCCATCGGAGGACTCTCGTAGTCTACATTGATCCGGCGAAGTCCATATCGAAGTTTATAATGCCACGCTTGCGGTGCCCATTCTTCGCTAGGTGCGAGATTCGAAGCCATCCTTAAAAGCCAAAATCGACCTACGTCACGACATTTTCTCTGCAGACAACGGGAGAAACATCGATGGGCTGAAATGCGACGAGAACGAAGAACAAAACAAAACGCCTACGAGAGGCTTTAGTTTATGTTGTTAATTATGTGTATGTGTATTAAATTTGAAAGTGGAAAAGAAAAGAAAGCCAAAACATGCACTCTCGAAAATTTTCATTTTATTGATGTTAATTTTATTACAAAATTTTAAACCCAGTCGCGAGCATTTGACCGAATACATAATCACGGAATAATCGAGATTTTGAAATTTCAACTCGAACGGCGTCGAGTTGCGTAATATGTCTTCAAGTATCGTCAGTTGATCGGCAATGAAGGTTTCCGCCCAGGAATCCACAGGCTGGTAGGCTCCTCCGAGAGTAGACTTTATACATGACGAATGGTCCCTCCGAGTTGGCTCGAATTTTCGCTTATCTTGCGACGTGCGAGAATAGGTCTCTTGAGAACAAGAACAAGGTCACCGATTTTGAACGTCCTCGGGCGGACCGATTTGTCATGGGCTCGTACCATCTTCGCTTGGTAAAGCTCTAAATCTTTGTTGCGCTTCCGGTCGTCTTCCTTGAAGACTTTCCGATTCTTGAGTACGAGTTTTGCACTTTCTTCCGTTGTAAGGTCGATTAGCGACGACAACTACGAGAGACGGCGTCGAACTTCAGCGGTAGCACGGCCTACGATCCGTAGACGAGTGCGTACGGTGTACATCGAGTGGGAGTTACGAATGTTGTCCAGTATGCCTGCAAAGCTTCTAACGATTTGTTATGCCAATCTCTTTTATTCTCATCGAGAGTTTTCTTAAAATCATGTACGAGTGTTTTGTTGAAAGCCTCTGCTAAACCATTTGCCTTGAGGGTAGTAGATCGTCGAGTACCTCCAGTCTATCTCGTGTCGTCGACGAAGTTATTGATCTTGGTGCTTTTAAAGAGCTGTTCCGTTGTCGGAGATTATTACACGCGGAATTCCAAAACGGTAGGTATCGACTCTTGAAAAAGAGAAGAACGTGGTGTGTTGTAACATTTCGTAACGGCACTTTGCCTCTGCCGATTGGAGAAGTAATCCGTAGGCTGCGAGAATGAACTCGTGTCCCTTAGAGGATGGAGGGTCTATCGGACTATTATGTCCGTGCCCCGACACTCGAATGGCACGAAGCGACGGTTGGGTGTAGCACATTCGGAGGTTGGTGTAAGACCACCCATGCACTTGACAACGAGTGACATTTTACAGTCTGTATCCATGCGATCGGACATCATTCTTTGACGATAATATCCGAGTCTCTTAATCTTCATTTTCATCTTCGATCCTGGTCGGTGAGACTCCGCACAATCCGGCGTGTACTTCTTTGACAATATCTGCGACTTCGATTCTGCTAGGCATCGCAACCACATCCGATCGAACGATCTCGCATGAGGACATCACTACTAAAGCGTAGGACATAGCCCTCTTCGTAATATGATACGCTGCTGACTTGTTCTCCAGTAATTTCCGGTTTGCAAATATTCTATCGATGGCTTACGCACGATCTTCGTTGATATCGGCCACAACAGCTGTCGCTTCTTCTTCGAACTTGTAGATCTTCGAGGTTGATTCGGGACAAAACCACGCCTTCCTTGTACAGTAACGTCGATAGAATCCTGCGGGAACACGCCGATTCTTTTGCGAGTTTTGCCAAAGCATCGGCATGGGTGTTATCCAACCGAGGAATTCTATAGAGCGTTACACTAGGAATGCGCTCTAGCAACTTTATCGCGTATCGCGTGATATTCTGCTAATATTGGTTTCAAAATCTTATCTTGTCCGGAAACTTCGTTGAATTATAAGTTGAGAGTCACCGTAGACGACGATGTACGGTATATCCATTGAAATTGCTAATTCCGGTCCGGTGATTAAGGCTTCGTATTACACTTCATTGTTTGTACACGGCTCTGTCAGGTGGTAGGAGAATACGAGCATACCCTTATACGGTGTGATGAAAATCGAACCGATTCCCGCTTTACTGGCATAGCATGTCTCGATCCTTTATCTTTTACGGTGAAGAAGCTCCGTCGAAGTACATCTCCCGGCGTTGTGCACTTGGAGGATTCCATCCGTAATATCGTTCATCGGTAACTCGTCAGCTAGAGATGACCAAATTTGGAAGTGGGTGCTGTGACGAGAAAGTACGCAAATCGTCCCTTGATAGCGCGGAGGAGCAAAAGTTATATCAATTGCGATAAAATCATCGACCACGCTTGCTAAGCGTCAGGAAAGTGTTGGTCGGGTCATCGAATATTGCGACGGATTAACTTTCGAAATCGAGGGTTACCATGAGAAAGCATGTAAATGTCGAGCTTTTGGGCGGCGAAAATTAAAGGCTGAGACGATCTTCTCGATAGGCGGATACTTCACTCCGGTCGGGATTAGACGCCTTTACTCGAGTAGTATAGTGCGTTCTCTTTACCCTCGTCGTTGACTTGAGCTAGTAGTCGCTCGAGAGAGTCGTCTAAAGCGCGGTATAAAGTATCGAAGGTCTTCCGGGATAGGGGTCGCTAAAACGAGGAGGTGTCATCGAGTATTTCTTAACGTCCTCGAAGGCCGTGGCATTTCTCTTCCCGAATAAATTTGGCGTCCTTTTAATTAATGCGAGAAGAGTGACACCTACGAGAGATTAGAAATAAAGCGTCTCGGATATGCTAGACTTCACTTGGAAGGAACGTAGTTGTTTCGATGTTTTGGGAGGTGGCATTTCTAAGATAACTTTAATCTTCTCGGATCGATTTCGATTCCAGATGACGGACGACGAATCACAGAAATTTCCGGAGGTAACGCGAAGGCGCACTTTAAGGGATTCGTGCTTGAGATTATATCGTCGTAATCGTTCGAACACTATCATCAAATCGTGCAAATGGTCATTTTTCGTTTACTTTTGATAACAAAGTCGTCACGTAGCATTCAGCTTGATTGTGAATGAGATTATCGAAAATCTTCGTCATTGCTCGTTGATAAGTTGCTCGGCATTCTTGATCCGAAGGCATCACTTGTATAGCGGAAAATTCCGATAGGTGTTACGAAGGCTATAAGGGCCGCATCTTCGGACCGTTACGATCCGGTTGTATCCAGACGATCCATCCATGAAAGAGAAAACTTCGTGTGTTGAGGCGATATCCACAGTCATTTACGGTATTGGTAACGGAAACTCGTCCTTTGGACATGCTTTGTTTAAATCCACGAAGTCGACACATACACGGATACGTCCATTCTTCTGCTAGCGGCACTGACGTTAGTAGCAATGTAAGTGCTTGCTCTTCTCTTACAAAGTTAGCGTTTATCGGTTTCTTTCACCTCGACGATCACCTGCTTGCTTTCTATTTCGAGGCGCATTCTTCTTGGAGACTTGCTTTCTGGCGGTATATCTCTGTCGATTCCAAGTTTATGGTTCTGACCTCTGCGTGATCCGGCATTTCGTCGTAACTCCATGCGAAGCAATCTTTAAACTCGACGATAGCTGTATTAGCTACGTGGATTCTTCTTTATCGAGTAGAGAACTTATGAAGGTTAGGCGAGGTTGTTCCTCGATCCAGAGGTTGATTTCCTTGATTATCGTACTTGTTGACTTAATTTATTCTTCGAGTTCGGCGGAGCGTCTTCAATAGTCGATCGGTAAAGTCATCCTCCACATCGAGGCAATCTTCTTTCGACTCATTGTAGTAGCAATCATGCAAAGTTCGAATCATCCAGCTGGTCCATTGTACCAAATCCAGAGACCTCTTTAGAGTTAGGATGTCGATTCCTAACATTCATAATTCTTGAAGAGTTGCGATTTATCTTTTGACATATATCTTGGCAAATGTCACTGTTGAATTAATTTTTGCACGTAAGGCGAGAAATAACCAAAGGCGATTCAATTAATTCATTAGCATCCTCATCCAAATTTACATGATTTTCAAGTTTGGTAGAAGTAGAAGCACGGTAAAACTTGATCGGCTTATAACCGGCACACGGGACGTCACGACCTTTAAGCTCTCGACCTTTTGGGGGAGGACGGGAGTAAGGGTCATAGCGTTCACATAGTGGTTTATACGATCATACGTTGTCTCGTATTCGCTTTTCTCTGTATCTTCCGACGGTATCTCGTGCTTGAGGTTTTTACGTTTATCATTATTATTTCTTCTTGGAACTTTCTTCTTCGTCGATGTTGATCGTCGGCCAGTCCGTCCGACAACCACATTGGCTCTTCTTCGTCCGCGTCCCGGCCTCGATCTCGGGTGCATGAACTAAAAGAACCTTTATCATTTCGTTGTGAGGAAATGACGAGTAGGGTGTCGAAGCGGAGTTGAATGACCCCCTTTTTGTAATCTTTACGAATCTTTCCACTGCGGTTGCAATCACTTACGCGAGAAAACGGTCTTGAGGAGGCGAGTAGTAAGGCTGCGTCTTCATGAATGCCGACTTCATGAGCCAGAAAATGGTTGTAGATCTCCTTTGATGCTGATATTCTTGTCATTCTTTGTAGTATTTGATGCATTGGTGTAGAGAAGACGGAACCATGTCATGTTCATGAATCCACGGTCGATCAAGTAGAGCATTGAAAGAGGTCTCGGCGTCGATAATATGGAATTTAGCGGTTGTTACCGAGTCCTCGACCTTCATCGACAAAGTAATTGATCCGAGAGGCTCTCTCTCCCTTTTGGTTGAATCCTCTTAACGTCATTTTATCGAGCACGAGTTTATGAGCTTCGATATCCAGAATATGCCGATGTCGAGTAGACTCATCGGGTTGAGGGATGCTCCGGGATCGACGAAACTACTGGATAGCACAAATCGCGTCAATGCGACGGAGATATAAAGCGGACGGTTGTGGTCGGCGGTGCGAGCGACAAGTCTTCATTTGTAAAAGTAACTCCGGACTGTTCCTTCGACGAGCAAACTACATCAGAGGATGTCTTTGGCTAAGCTGGGCTAAGCAAATATACGGATCGAGTAAGTGAAACCGGAGATTCCCTTATTTCTTTTGACGAGATTAGAGCGTCGTAGATGCTCGGTTCATCGACGACTTCCTAAGATGAGCTAGCACGTTATAATCCACTTTGTTCGAATTTCCGATTTCCTCACGGGCACGCGTTTCTTCCGTTGCTCGGGGTGGTTCTTCTTGTGTAGCTGTTTGCTTTCCTTTATCGATCGGAGTCGTCCCGAGGGTATCACTTTTCCTCTTCTTAAGTAGACCTCCGTTATCTCTTCGATCGCGTAGTTGATTGTTACAGTGCTGAATCTGAATCGGACAAATCCGAGTTGATGGCGATCGGTGTTCCTTTACATTCGAGGACCGGTTCATCACTTCCGAATCATCGTAGGCGGTAGCGTTGATGGTTTCTTCGTTTTGATTGACGGGTTCATCGGACTTAAGCACAATTTGAGGATAGGTTTGGGAATCGAAATCGAAACTAGAGTGACCAGAATCGGTCACACCCTCAGCAGAAACAGTGAAAACGTAGCCGAAATCATTATCATTACATTTAAAATACTCCAGAGGAGCAAAAAGATAATCGTACAAGCTCAGAGGTTCGAGGATTTTCTCCCAGAATCCGAGAAAACAAGTCACGGAGGCGACCCTATCCTACCCCCGCGCTGTATCGGTCTTCGCGATGTCGTTCTTTCCTTTCCTTGAAGAAACTTCTATTTCTGGTTGAACGAGTTGTGGACCCTGAACGTCCTCATGAAATGAAGTAGTCTGAATCTGATTCAACATCTTTCTGGATGACTTGTTCCAAACTGTAGTCCATTCGTCTTCTTTTGAGCACGAATCGATCGGAGTGTCGGTTCAGTTGAAATCATATTTATAGATCCTCTTTCGGAGCTCTTTCAAGTATTCTTTCGGGATCGTTATATTTCCTTCTTTAAGATTCCTCTCGAGCCGATCCTTGAAGATGAAACAATCCTCCAGGGTGTGTCAGAGCATCACTGTGATATGGGCGATAATTAGGTGATCCTTCTTATCGACCTCTTACGGTTTCCTCGGATGCGGTAATTTGAACTCGGATTTCTTCGTCGGACTCACGAACATCTTGGAGTGCTGCTTCATCTTTAAAAGAGTACACCCTCCTTTTCAGTTCCTCGATAGACATCGCGCTCTACTAGGTTGGTATGATCTGGTTGAGGTAGTTGTTGCTTAATGTGAGCATCTTCTTGTATCTGTTCTGCTGTTGGCTATCTTTGCGACGGTGGTTGGAAATTCTGACGAAAATCCTCTGCATAAATCTTCATCGGCTGTTTTCCTTTATCGACTATTGCTACTGTCCCAGACTTCTTCTCGAACACCCTGGTCATCCTGGGTTTCTCAGTTTTCTCATGAGAATCCATATGCTTGATTTCTTCTTGCAAATTCTTTGGCTTTGCTGAGTAGTTTCTCGAAAGACTTGATAGTGAGTCCCTTGAGCATGAAAGCTTATCGGTCCATGGATGCTTTTGAGTAAGATCTCAATTGCATGATGTTCACGTAGTTGAGGTTCGCATTTCAATGCTAAGGTTTCTCCACCTCAGATATAATCTACTAGAGTCTCGTTGAGGCTACGTCTTTACTATCACGAGATCTCCGATAGAAACATGGTCTTGCGCTCGGCAAATCTTTTCACGAACAATTGCTCTAACTCGGAGAATGTCTTCAGCGATCCAGTTAGGCGATTCGGCATACCGGTCAAACGCTATTCACGACAAGCTGTCGACAAGCGACGCAAAGCAATGCTTCGTTACCTCCGGTGTTGCCACAGCAGGCTCGGAAATGTCTTATGTCTTTGTCTGGGGTTTCGGTTCAGTTGAATATCTTGAAGTTCGGTGACACATAACCCTTAGGGTAAGGTACGGCATCGAATTCCTCGGGTAAGGTCTACCTTTTAAAATCGATGCACCACTCTTAGGCGGGACTATGGCCTCCCGAACTTGTTCGACCATTTGCTTGAACTCTTTTTACGAGTATGATGCTTTGAGCAGAATCATTCTTTGGTTGATCATCTTTGTTAGTTGAGGTGACTTCTCTTCTTTCATCTATGATCTGTATAATTTCTGGTTGATTGACTTCTGGAGAAGCTACTTGTTGAGGCGAGACAATCCACGGTACTGACAGGCGGCCATGGCGATAGCCATTTCTTCCATTCTTTTCTCCATTTGACTTATTTGCTCGTCCCTTATCGAGATGGTATTGCGCGGTTCATCTACGGCGTTCCCTTCGTAGAAGGTTGGGCTTGCGCGCGAGATGAAGCGGCTGCTGGTTTCAATAACATTGATATCCATGCCATCCTCTTCGAGGTAATCTCCGAAGTCTTCATTCTCATTATCGATGGGAATTCCCGTCCACTGAGCTAACTCTGAAATCTCGCTTTTGAGCCTTTCGATCTTATCTTGATTATTGAACCTTGTATCACTTTAAGATGCGGAGATTGTTGCGGAACATTTTCTTCACTTGCGAATCTTGTGGCCTTATCGGACATTTCGGCTCTTTGCTTTATCTCATAGTTGTGTCTTCCGAGGCTTGCTAGATTGTATTGGTACGACGACCTTAGGTATCCACACCCCTTTCTTTGACGGTGATGCTTTGAGACGAGGTGTCTCGACGAAGCATCGAAATGTCGAAGAAGGTATGCTCCCGTGGTGAAGACCGGATACGGCACTAAGCGATCCTTTCATCCTTTTCTTTGAAGCTTTAGAAACATTTGTATGGTTGGTAGCGGCGAGAACTCTAGGACCCGGTCGTGACTTAGCGGTCGACGGCCCATCGATGCGGTAGCGAGAAGATCGATAGTAGCGGTAGCAATGTCGGCTTTATCTCCCGAACGGAACTGACGGGAATGCGAGCGGGTGGAGTTTCAACATCCTTGATATTTCTTTCTTCATGCGAGGGGATGCGCACATCCCATTCGCTTGAGCAATTCAGCGATCTGGACAACCTTCTTTGGCGGCTAGTCTGCGGAACCTTGTCTTGACTCGGGTGACGGGGAGCGGACTTCTTCTCCTCCCTACCACATCCATGAGGTGTTGGCGAGGCGGCGGCAATCTTTCGGATACTTTCATGTCCATCGGTGTCAGTTAAGGGATGGAACCTACTCCCTTGCCGAAGCGGAGAGATATCCGCGAGCGCTTAATTCTTCGGGACGAAGAGTTTCATTAACATTCGCTTCTTCGGAAATGCGAGCTTTAGTAGCCTGCGAACCCTTCGACTTGCGATTCCTCCTTTGTGACGGGTTAATGGCACAACTTTCGAACTTGATCCCGATCTCGAATGCGGCGGTGGGGCAGCCGATCCTTCGATCGAATCTTCGAGCGATCATAACTTCCTTCCCTTTGGCGGAAACGAGGTTCGGTAGACGCTATGGTAGCGGTAGTATTTTCCTTCGGTAAGAAGGGAAAATCCGGTAGGCAGTCGGAGTTGAATTCGGTAGACGGTTCTTGAACTTCGGGAGCGGTGACTTTCACTACAACGTACGGAGCTTTCCCAGTAAAATCTCGAATTCATCGAATCTTGTTCCGAACTTGATAACGGGAGCAACATTGCGGGCATTGCGGCTCGTCGGCGAGTCGCGGGGAAAAAGTAAGCGTCGGGAATGCCATCGCGAAACTTCAAAAACGGAAAATTACGGTATTAATTATTTGACGAAAGCACGTAGGCAGGGTAAGTCTTTATTTAATTGATTAAAGATTTAAAAGTTTTTTTTTTAGTGAAAATTGTGAAGATTTAATTATGTGTTTGTAAACGAGCATAGCGCGACACCACTTGATTTGATTCGCAGCATAGCAAACCAAAATCGAAAAGACACGAGATAGGAAAGTAAAGTCCGGGACCCGGTGCGGGACAAACTCTACGACGCACGACACCGGAGTGAAACTAGTCGCTAACACACCTATTGGGTCAGAGCCCAACGGAAATCGAAGAAAGTCCTAAGTGGTCTTCGAACTCTCTGATTCGAAGGGTAGGTGAGCAAGTGGTTACGAAGTCCAAGAAAAAGTTAGTTGTCTTATCCCGAGGAGAAATGGGTAAAATACGTCAACGGAAGGGTAACACAGTCCAAAAGGGATATGGACGCATCATAGATATATGAAGATAAGATTTACTGATTTGAATGAAGAGAAGCACGTCCCACGTAGTCGCAGGAAAATCTATCGGCGTTGTTTTGTGCGTGAAGTGCCGTAAGAAGGCTGTCGGTCGCGGAATCGGAATCCCGTCGCCCGCTCGGAAGGATCATTCAACGAAAAGAAAGGAAATTGATAGCCTCATATTTTTCATAGTTTGAATGAAAGAGCGCTACTGCTCTCAGTCGTGCAACTTATCCGAAAGACAAACACGAAGACTTAAGGTGAGACTCGATCAAATAAACTAAGAAATATATGACGTCAGTTTAGTCGCTAAACCGATTTATTCTTGAAATAATTCACTTATTTAATATGAAGAATTAAATAGGGTTTATTTTAATGTGGGTTCGGAAAATCTTACTATAAAGGCGAGCACTATAGTTAATTACATCTTAAATGGCAGAAATCATCTAAGAATACTCTTGATAAAAATCGGAAATATTATCTTCGAGGAGGTCGAAAAGGATAGGACTTTCGACGAAATAAGATGTGGAGGTGTCTGAAGGAGTTGGCTCGAATTTGGAATGCGGAATCCGAAGGGAGAGGCAGCTAGGGGATGTCGGAGGTCCGAGCGAGCCTCGAAGCTTCGAGCTATCACATGGTTTTCTTGACGACAACAAACTCCATTGTTGAAGATGGCCAGTCTTGCCTACTATCTTAGCTCAGAGCTCCTTCTTGTGAAGAGATTTGAGTTTTTAAGGTGGCGAGTCGAAATGTTCAATCAGGTGGCACTATGGTCGAAGTTCTTCAAACGTCACATACGGAATATGTTTAAGTGTTGTACGGTTTATAACGGGATATGTATATAGCACGGGAAGTAACGATAGAAACGTACGACGGTATATAATGTAACGTCTTAAACGGGATAACGTACGGTAAGCGAGTATGAAAAGTGACGGCTAAACGAGTATAGCATGCGATAGCGAGTACGAAAGATAGTGTAACTACGCTGCGAATGTAAACAAACACATATACGCAGGAGGCCAGATTATTTTCTTTTGTCTAGCCGAGAAGTGTGCGCATGAAAGCCAAGCGAGCAGAAAGGTCGTCGAAAAGCTCGAGAAAGCAAGTGGTCGACTCGACGAGAAAAGCTCGGAAAAAAAAAAAGTCGCTAAAAACTCAGGAAATCCTAAAGGACTACGAGTGCTTCTATCGAAAATCGAATGAAAACCGAAGAAAACGCATGACGCTCGGGTCGGGGCTGAGGCTCGGAAGCGTGTAGTCTTGCTCGAAGGGTCGTCGAAGGCTGCTTCGGTCGCACGAGTGTATAAAGCCGCCACTCGACGAAGGGTGTCCAGTAAGCACGACTCGGGAGAGTGTTCCTACCCAAGGCCCGATAATCGACGAGTGGACGATATAGTTTTGAAATTTATATTTTAGCATGCACATGGATTTCGAACATGCGAAGAAAGTTTTATCGATTTTTAATTGTGGTGAAAATATAAATTTTTTTTGTTGCGAGATGTAGTATCGTATTTTTATCGGATTTTAAAAAATATAATTGTCGACTAGTCGATCGTTTCGTAGGGTAAAGGATCGCTAACTTGATCTGAGAAGGTACGGGTGCCGCTTGCGCTTCTGGCGGCGAATAATCTCGTCGTCCTACGGTTCATCGGGGCCGCAGAGCGAGTCACGATGTCGTAGGATGGGATATCGTTCTCTCTCTATCATTGGCGTGCCTTTTGCATCATCGCCGTCATCGCCCACAACAAAGCAAAACAACCGACTCAGAGTGAAGAGGGAAAACGTGTCAAGCAACGAAAAGGGAAAGGAAAATTAACCCACCCCCGAACTTGGAGGGTAGGACGACGAGTGAGTTAATTTAAAATTCACCAACACATGTAACGACGAGGCGTTTAAAAACGAAATCAGAGTTCAGAATCGACCGAGGGTGTCATTTTCTCGCTCGAAGCACGATTATATCGAAAGGAAACTTAAAAACGAAATTGTGGAGAGAAAACGATCAAAGCCTTTTAAAATCGAGTAAAAAGAGAAAAAAGGCTCGAGACAAGCACGGTTGCGAACATTTCAAACCGTAAGAAAGTGAATGGACGAAGCTTCAAGAACATCGATGATTTAACTCCGATTCATCGAATGAGGCACCTAGAAGTGGCCGAGCACGATGCTCGATATCTCCCTCTCGAAGCAGACGAAGCAGCTATAGGTTCATCTTTATCGATTCCCGATTCGGCCATAGCGATAAACGAGGCCGCCAACACATTAATTACTAGCATGAGGCTCTCGGCGGGAGCCAAAACAAAGGGTAGTAAAGCCTCCAACTCCGAAATTCACAACTCGGCAACAAAAGGCCACCGCCGTAGTAATCCCCTGCATAAGGCTCTCGGCCGAGCCCCTAAATCAAGCCGGAGCCAACAACGGACGAAGAAGGCGGTTCGATCTCGAGCCGAACGGCTCTCGAAAGTCGAGCCGAGGCAAGACGAGGCCGAGAGAACCGGCCGACCTCGAGCCACAGCAATGAGTCTAGAATTAACTCGAGGCCAAGGCCGATCAGCGAGCTGACCGAGCCAACACAACGGGTCCGAAAAGCAAAGCCGAGAAAAGACAATGACATATAATAAAAAAAAATAGTTCCATCACAAGCTAAAGGGAAGCTGCCATATTAAGCATTCGACCAAGCCAACAACATCGATCAGAAGTCGGGATACCACACACCACTTTCAAAAGCTGAAGCGAAAGAAGGCTAAAGACGAGCAAGAGCTCGTATAAGGTTGAACCGAGCCAACCTCGATTCGAAAACAAGGATGCAATAATGCAACGTAGGCAAAGCCGCATAAGGCCAAAATCCGGCTAGAATCGAAGCTTAAAACAAAAGTATAGCAAAACCTCGACCAAGCCCGATATAAGAGTAAATCCGGAATACCGAAGTAGGCTCTCAAATCGAAATAAATCAAGCCAGACCAAGCTCCGAACGAGGCCAAAACAAGCCTCTTAAAGCATCGAAATAAGAGTAGCAAGTATCCGTATGTTAGAATAGCCTTTCAAGTAAGAGTTAAGCAAGCCAATAGAGCTTACAGATGAAGCTATAATAAAGTTAAAACCACACCTATCATGAAGCTAAAACGAACGTTTCCATATACTTATCGATTAAAATGCGAAGCCTCAATACATTTATCATGAAAGTGAACATAGGGCTCCTTGAGTTGAATCGAAACTTCACTTTAACATGCTTATTTTTGTAAAGGAAAGCTACGAGGAGCAAGAAATGAACCCCGCATGTATATAGAATTAAATAAATACTTCCATGCCTCGTATCGAAGCTAAAGTACACGGGGAGCCCTATAACATTCATCTCGGCATGCAATTAACACATTCCGGGGATATAAGCCTTCGGCAGAAACCATAAACGGGAAAGAACCGCGCCGATCAACGGAGCTACGGTAGCACGGGGCCAAATCGAAGAGGAGAAAGGGGAGTCGGGAAGAGTTACCGGAGTGCGTAAAACACGCGGGAGCGAGCCGCAGCGCGGCTACGACGGCACCTCCCCTCCTCTTCGCGAAAGTTCGGGCCGAGCACGATCCCACCCCGAATGGGGTTTAAATAGGCGAGAGGAGGGAAGCGAAGTCGAGATCGACCTATGGGATCGAACGCAAGTTGAGCTGGCGGCAAATTGCGCGAGAATAGGAGACGAGAGAGATCGGTAAGGGGCGTACGCGAGGGCGAGTTGCTCGCACGGGGATAAGGATAGGATCGCGAGCGGCTCGAGGAGCGAACGGCCGCCGAGGGAGCACGCTCGGCGCGGGAGGGACGAAGCTTCCATGGAGCTCGCGCGGGAGAGACGAAGCCGGCCAGGTCGAGCGTGAGGAGAGTTAGGGCAGATTTAGTTTAATTAGGTTTTTTTTTTATTTATTCTTTTAAAAGAAGTTCTAAAATATATATTTTTTATTTTAAAAAAAAAACTTAAATTACGAGTTTTGCCCCGACGAGTATCGTCGCGAGCTTAACGTCGATTTTAAGTGAAATCGACGTTCGGACGCATCGGCGCGGTCCGTTTCGTCGTCCGAGGTTGTCTGAGCAACCTCGTCGACGAGCGCGTCAAAATTGCGTCGAAATTTGGTATCGTCGCAAAATTTTGACGCGAGCGCGATCGAAAGCGAGGTCAACAGGACTGAAGGAGCAGAATGCAGGACAAAGGTCAATTCTTTGGATTGAGGAGGAAGATAACTGAGAGCAGCATCAGTTGCATCAATAGGATCTGAGATGAAATGAACATCATGTGGATCAAGTACGAGTACCGGTGGGGCCTCCAGGATTTCAGACTGGATTTCAGTGATCCGTGGGACATCGACAGAAGAGTTGAGAGGCTTTGCAGTAACAACTAAATTCTCAGGCTGATGCTCAGAGGGCCGTGAGACGTCCGTGGTTAAAAGAGGTGGCACTTCAGCAGGGACAACAGGAGGAAGGGGGTGGGAGAGCCGAGCCCAAAATTGTTTCCCGACGAAGGAGCTTGCGGCTTTAAGTTTGGATGTAGCTTATAACAAGCAATAAGGCTACGACCGAACATGGAACGATGCGAGCGATAAGGAGGGTGAGGACCCATCATGCCCGGTTGCCCGATATCTCGTATGCCGGAACCAATCCAAACCTCATCGGGGTATGGCTCAGAAACGTCACGTCCAACCAGGAAACAGGCATCCGATGGACGGGTGTTTTCTAAGGTTGCATTATCCACCTGTAGCGGTTTCCCAAATCCTTTGACAAGTGAGAAGAGATCTCGTAGTTGAAGTGATGATATTTAAGCCCAGGAAACTTAACCCATACTGGTGTAATAGGAGATTCGGCCTTTGGATCAAAATCCACTCTCCATTTGAGAACCTTCATGAATCTGTTGTCAACTTTTATCACTTTGCGAGAGAAAATAGAAGTGTAGTCGATATCAGTAGTGAGATGGATCAGAACGTGTCTACCGTTTAAGGGAGCCAACTTTCCAGGGTCCCGTAAGCTTTAAAGTGTCGAAGAAATGGCGTATAATGTCCATTTTTGGATGCCTGTACAAGAATTTTCCCACCAGAACCAGACGACACGATGAGGCTAGAATGTTCGTGTCCTCCTCCGTGAGAAAAAGCGCGGGCTTGCCATTCTTACGGCCCAACTTTCGAATGAACCTGTAGCTTCCATTATCGAGTTCGAGGGTGTCATGGAACTCCTGCGGAAAAACACAGGAATGCCGGGTTAGACTTGGGTTGCTGCCGGCCGTAACAGCGGCAGCGTAAATGCGTGCCATTGACGATAGCGAGAGATAGAGAGAGAGAGAGTAGAGGAGAGAGCTCTTACCCGTCTTCAAGCTGAGACGTCTTCCCGTAACTACCGGAAGCGTCGTCCCGTGAAGAGACGCACTGGAGCGTCATCCCAACAGGGGTCGTGCGGCGCGTAGATGACAGAGCAAGTCGCCGAGACAACGGATTTAGGGTGGAACGTCATCCCGACAAGGGTCAGGCGGTGCGAAAATGACGGATTAAATCACCGCCGTGTAAATGTCGTCGACGTCGTTGAAAGAGAGCAGGGAACTCACCGTCGGGAAACGCCATCAGAGAACCCTAGCAGAGCCCTCATCACGATCTTTTTATATATATATTTTTTGAAAGAAAAATTCAATGTATTGAATTCATACACACACACACACACACACACATAAAGGATAATAGGAATAAAGGATAATAGGAATAAAGTATAAAAAGGGAAAATGTACTATTTTGGACTTGTCTCCTGTGATCGGAGGGAGTCGCAGCTCGCATTCTATGTTCAAAGCGGGGGCGCTCCCGCATCATGTAGCCAACTAAATTTGCTATAAAATAAATCCATCTCCGGTTGAAAAAAAAAGTGAAAAATTGACTTGAGTTGCATGACAAAGTATAGAAGTGATATCGAGCCAAATTTGAACATGTTAACATAAACTCAAAATCAAATATTTCAATTTTGACTTTAAACAAATTTTTAGTTAAGCCGACAATATTTGAGTTTGAGTTGAGTTTCAAGTTAACATGATAAATTTATTAAATTTACAAAATATTTTACATCATTAATTAGGCTTGTCATCCAAATAAAACTTATAAAAATATATTTATAAAGAAATATTACAATATGTATTTATAATAAGGGATAAATATGTATGCATGTATGCACTTAGGTATGTAAATATATCACACAAAGTTTCACATTTACATACATAGCATTTTGATAATTTAAATGCATATATTTTTTTATGTGACATTAAAAATTGAGTGCTATGTACATAAATATGAAAGTATAGATCTGAGATATGTAAATACATAACAATTTTGTGCTATGTATGTAATTGCCCCAAACGTCGTTCCAATAGAAACATGCAGTAGAAAACTATACCAAACCGAGCTTTAAACTACAAAAAAATAAAGCATTTTACAGGAGAAAGATGTGATCCAATCACCTACCGTGTTGGTCAACATGCTTAGTGTTGAGAATTATATCTTTTTGAGAGTTCTAATTGTAAATAGGAAATATAGAAAAAGTCTAGGGGTTAATTGTAAAAAACTTGTAAGGCTCTATAGAAGCTCAAACCATCAATGAATAGAATGAAGCTTTTCAAAGTATTTCTTTCTTTATGGTATACGAGCCCTAACCTAGTCATGGTTGCTGCTCAATCCGACGAGTTGGAATTGGCGATTGAGATACTCATGTGGTGTATCTAGGAGGGATCTCAGTTGTCGAACACGTAGCGTCGATTGCGAGCTAGCTAAGAAGGCAACAACGAGATCGCGATGTGAAAAGCCAACAATGGGATCGAGCGATAGGATCGTGAGTTATAAAGACCTTATACTCGCATTTTGCTCTTCCATTCGTGATTTAATCGCTATTAGAGCTAACTGGAAAGACAACGACGGGATCGAGCGATGGGATAGTGAGGTTTAGAGACCTGAAACTCTCATTTTCTTCTTCCTTCTGCTTCATCCTCACTAAACAGTCCTGATTAGAGCTAACTAGGGAGGCCAGACCCGATCGCATTGCACAAAAGCAAAGAAATAAATTCACATGTCAACTAGATTTAGATCATTGTGATTGAGAATGTTAGGAAAAGGAGATGGTGCAGGAGGTAAATGATTAGAGCTTTTTGGAAAGATAAAACTTGAGGTTCTAAAAGTCTTGATCAGACTCATACAGGTAGATAGTATCTCGACGGGAACCACTACCTCAGTACGTGCTCTAATGTGGGTGAATTTAGATCTTCCTCGTGTGGATCTAAAGCTTGATGGAACATCCACGTATCTGAGTTGGTCGCGTCGGATCGAGACAGCTCTAGTAGAGAAGAGATTAGAGAGATATCTGATGAGAGTCAAGGTTGAGCCAGAGGATGACAATGCAAAGAAGGATGAGTGGAGGACCACACACACATTACTTTACACCCGACTTCTCAATTTGATGGTTCCATCGATTTCCTCATCAGTGGATGACATTAAAAAGATAAAGAATATCTGGGCAAAGCTGAAAATGACCTATGCTAGGACTGAGAGCAACAAGAAGGTGTTCCAGATTCAACGTGACAGAGGCAGTGGTACTGAGAGATAAATCCATTCAAGAGTACTCCATAGAGCTGGAGCAGGATCTTGATCATTTATCAACTATGTCGAACTGTGGTGATCCAGGGTGCAAGAAAAGGAAAATCTCTGCACAGATGAGAACCATGCAGTTTTTTATTCATTTGAACCCGGCCATTGACTAGAGGAGATCGGTCCTCTTAGCCCAAGCAACGATCCATTCCATCTTTACTGGAATGAGATCATGGCTGCAATTATACGTGGGAGAGTCGCACGAGGCTACACTCTGAATTGAGTGGACTTCCAGTTACGCGATTAGCTTTCACTTCCTCAAACTCAGGAAAGACAAGTTTCCAGGGGGAGACTCACATGTGCTACAATTGGCTATTTGAGTAAGGTTTTTCCTAGGCCACCTAAGGAGAGAGAGATAGGAGGACGTGGACATTTAGGTGGGCGTGGACGTGGTGGTCGAAGAGGTGGACGAAAAAGCTACCGGGCAAATCTAATGGTAGCAGAGAATGAGAAAGAGACAAGAGTGGTATTTACCGATGAGGATCATGAGTTTTTAGAGATGTTGAAGAGGAAGTAGAAAACATTAGCTGATGGGGTTGAGAAGGCATCCACCTCGTCACCATCAAGGGGTAACATTGCTAATTATGCTAACTCTGACAAAGGTACTCGTGATACACATGCTTTTTTGCTAGTTCCACCACAAGATAGCCAGAATGAATAGTATATTCTGGTGCATCTCGACATGTGACAGGTACTGCTAGAGAGTTCTCATTTTATACTCACATAGCAGTTTCAGAGAACATCCAAATTGTTGATGGTACAACATAGCCCGTAGTTTGTACGGGTACTGTGAGGTGTATGGATTCTATGACATTGTCCAATGTTTTGTATGCTCCTTCATTTCCAGTGAACATTTTATCCATGAGTGTCATTATACTTCAGCTAAAATATGTTGTTTCATTTGATATTACTAAGACGATCTTTCAAGAGAAGGGGACTGGCCGAAGACTTGAAACTGACACGTGACAGTAGACTTTGACACTTGGATAGAGAGGGGATGGGCTCCACCTTGAAGGATCTGGGAGGAATATGAAGGGTGTGTTGTTGTTACATCATAAGTGTATGAGACACTCTTTGTTTAGTCTTTTGACTCGTTTGTATCCGTCTTTGTATAAAATAACAAATAAACATAAACTTGTGTGTGATGATTGTGAGTTTGGTAAGCATACCAGAAGCTCTTATGTTAGTTTCAGTGAGTTCTCGTGTTTTTGATTTGATATATAAGGATCTTATTCTATAACTTCAACGAATGGTTATAGATATTTTGTGACATTCATCTATTGTTATTCTCGTTATATTTGATTATATCTGATGAGAAGAAAAGATGATGCGCTTGACTGCTTTAAATACTTTTACAGGACGATTCAAACTCAATACGGTGCAGTAGTGAAGATATTTAGGTATGAATGGAACATATGAAACCAACAAGGCATTTAGGGAATACTTATCAGCACAAGGGATACAACATCAAACCATATGTCCATACACACCAACACAAAACAAAGCAGCATAAAAAAAAAAGAATAAACACCTTCTAAAGGTAGCCCAAAGTATGATCACGATGAATATCCCAAAGCACCTCTGGGAGCAAGTAAATTTGACGACGACTAAATTGATTAACAAATGCCATCGAGAGTGTTGGATTGGAAGTCTCCTTTTCAGATGTTGAAATGAGAAAATAACGAGATCCTCCCATTGAAGATATTTGACTGTATATGTTTTATGAAGGACAACAGATCATCAACAGGGAAACTGGATCACAGGGATGTGAAATGTGTTTTCATGGGTTATTCTGCTACCCAGAAAAGGTATGTTTGTTGGAGTTCGAAAGAGAAGAGATTGTTTGTGAATATGGATGTGTCATTTAAAAAACTCGAACCATATTATACCCTGGAGGTGACATCACCCTTTGATGATTTGCCAGATACTGGAGTTATGAGGTGTGAGGGAGAGAGTAGTAATGTTCAAATATTGGTACATATGGGAACGATTCCTTTTCTCGTTGTGTAGGAAGGATTTGTCGAGTAAGAGCCATAAAATGAGGAAAATAAGCCCGAAGGTGGAGGTATTCATACTCAAGGGGCACTCTAAAAGTGTATACAACGAGAGATAATGAGGGAACAATGCCTGCCATGCCACTCTTGCCATTATGTTTCTTGTCCCGGTCCACTCCGACTCCTGAGACACCTATAAAATTCACTTTAGAATTTAATTACCCAGGTGATATGATTCTTCTCCCTTCTCCCACATTCATGACTTTAAGGAGGACCTCTCGTAGTAATGCGGGTCATTCTTCTGATCGTTATTCTCCATATTATATTGGTTCTTACTTGACATTGCTCAGTTTATCTCATACTTTAACATATCATCTGCAAATGAAACATGCATTGCTTCTTTGGGCATTGTCTCTACACTCAAGTGTTGGAATGTAGCTAAGGAGGATCCAAAGTGAAAGGCTGCTATGCCAGAGGAATTCAATGCTCTCGACAAGAAGAGGACGTATGAGATAGTACCATTGCTAGTGGGAAAAAGAATAGTTGAGTGTAAGTGGATCTTCACAGTAAAATAAAATTCAGAAGAAAAAGTAGAGCATTACAAGGCACAGTCTATGGCGAAAGGGAACAGTCAAACGTATGACAATAACTATGATGAGACCTTTACACCAATAGTAAAAATGAGCATGGCGAGGACACTGGTTTCTCTAGCTGTGAATGGTGAGTGGAAGGTAAACTGAGTCAATGAGAAGAATGCTTTTCTTCATTGTGAGGTGCATACGGAAATACCACCAGGACTTGGTATAGGTTAGACAGTGGGCAAGATGCGTAGGCTTAGGAAGTTGCTTTATGGCTTAGAGCAGTCTCCTCGAGTCTAGTTTGACAAGTTTAGAAAGCCACGGTGGGCATGGGATACCAGCAGATCAACGCCAACCATACAATCTTCTTTCATCAAAATGGAGGTCACATCACTATTTTTGTTGTGTATTTTGATGACATGATTATCATTGGTGATGATGAGATGAAGATTACTCAACTAAAGGTAAGATTGGGTAGATAATTTGAGGTGAATCTTAGACAACTCAGATACTTCGTGGGATTGAGGTGGCCTGTGGATCGGAGGGAATGGTCTTATCTCAGAGGAAGTATGTACTAAATTTCATCATAGAAACATGCATATTGGGTTGCAAGCCTGCAATCTCTGATTGATCAGAAAGACAAACTAAGTGTAGAGACAAGAGAGCCAGTTGATCGTGAAAGGTACCAGAGATTACTGGGTCGTCTGATCTATCTGGTCACACTCGTCCTGACATCGCATTTGCATTGAGCGTGGCGAGTTGCTATATGCATGATCCAAGGAGGGGTAATATGAACGCAAAGTAATGGTTTCCGAGGTACCTGAAGTGTTATCCAGGGAAGAGATTGATCTTTAGAAAAAATATGCATGTAAGCATAAAGAGTTTTTGTGACTCTGACTGGGCAAGTTGTGCGGATAACAGAAGATCCACATTAGGATACCACATGTTCGGAGGGTGAAACTTGGTTTCTTGGAAGAGCGGTAGCAAGATCAACAATAGAGACAAAGTATAGAAGCCATGGCCTTAGGAGTTGCCGAGATGATGTAGATGAGAGCCTTGTTAGTAAAGCTCAAGATGGACCAATGAGCTAAAATGAAGTTTTGGTGTGACAACAAGTCAGAATTCAACATTGCCAACAACCCAATGCAATACGATAGAACCAAACAAATGGAGATTGATAGGTTCTTCATCAAGGAAAAATTAATAACGACTACTGGAGCTAGGTCATGTGGCCACTGGAGAGCAAGTAACTAACTGCCTCACCAAAGGACTTAGCTCATTAGAATTGTCTAGATTAAGTGACAGGATGGGCTTAGTGAATATCTTTTGCCCATCTAGAGGAGAGTGTTGAGATTTATATCTTTTTGAGGGTTCTATTTGTAAATAGGAAATATAGAAGAAGTCTAGGGATTATTTGTAAAAAATGTTGTAAGGCTATATAGAAGTTAAAATCATCAATGAATGGAATGAGATTTTTCGAAGCATTTCTTTCTTTACTTAGATTACTAAAGTTCTCGGAATATTAGTTGCACTCATGATAGCAATCTTTCTACTCAAGTAAAAGTTGGTATAAAATTGCAGAGCTAAGATTGTTTATAGTATGGCATTTCAATCAAAGGAGAAGAAATGTTCAATTAAGTAACATGAGAAATTAGAAAAAAAAAAAGGAATACAAAACTATCTGTTGGTTCCTGCTGCCGCCTGAAACTTTTTCAATAGAAAAACTCTAACACTCTACAAATAAGGTGAACATTTTATAATTTTGGAAAAAGCTTACTGATGGAGTAAGGCGCAGAAGTTTTTCAGGGTATCTGATGGTAGACGGTTTAGTTCCATCACAGCGAACTCGATCATCCGACAATGAGCAGAAATAAACATCCCGCAAATCTATAACCTGTTAAGTTTGTATTTACAGTCGATATACAACTCTGATAGCAAACAGTTATGGCTTGTTTAGGATCAATCATGTTTTTTATTTTATTTTTAAAAACATATTTGTTAGTGTGTTTTTTTTTATATATTTTATGGTTTCTAAAACAAATTAACATATTTTTGAAAACACTCAAAATAACTTTTAAGTGTTTTGAGTATTTTTTTAACACATTCTTATCTTAATAAAATATGTCAAACATATTCTGTTTAAAATAAATGAAAATAAAACAAAATAAAAAAATAAATAGAAAATAAAAAATAAAAGTGATCCCAAACAGCCGCTATATGGCTGAATGGTTGACAAAATCTTGATTTCACTCACCACATCAGGAGTAATGTAAGAACTGGGATCCCAAACCTCATAAAGTAGCTGCTCCGCACAAGTACTAAGGTTTAAAACACCACCACTGCCATCAGATTTAGCCACACATACTTCTCCGCCATATCCAATTTCAGCAAATGGAAGAGATAAATCTAAAAGTTGCTCAAAAGAAATATCTCGATGAATGTCACCTGCCAAAGGGGAGTATTACATAGTGTGCCAAAAAAATGAACCATAATAATAGCATCCAATAATATAATATGGGCATTTACATACATGGCATACAATTCTAATGTATTTATATATCTCACACCTAAACTTTCATATTTACACATATAGCACTGAAATATTTAATATCATATTAAAAATAGCACTATTACCAATTGAAATACACGTAGTGCATAGGAATAAAGCACCAAAGTGCTATGTATCAAATATGAAATTTTAATTTTGAGACAAGTAAATATGTGCTATGTACGTAAATTTCCAAATATAATATCATTAACAATCAAGCATAAAAGATAATACCTGGATGAATAAAATAGCCTCCGGTGAGTTGACAACCACATTCTAGAAGATGACCAGCTAGGGTCCCTTGGGCTAAATGATTGTAGTCATTCCAATCCCAACCTAGTTCATACACCTAAAAGAGAAGGAAGATTTACATACATACCATTCATTGCTTATGTATTTATATATCTAACACCTAAACTTCAACTTTTACATAAATAGCACCTTGCCTATGCATAAAATTAACTTTTTAAAAGTAGAAAAAAGGTGGTGTTTTTTATATGATACGAAAGATTTGGGTGCTATAAATCTACAAAACAAAATTTAGGTGTTAGATACATAAATACATAGGAGTTGGGTGGTATGTTTGTAAATGCCTCAAATTTAAAATGGTTGAGAGAGTTCAATCAATTAGAGGAACATGTGCAGCAACTGAGATGGAGTTTTAGGCAGTCTTTCCACAGTTCCACACTTGATTTTGCTAGGGAGGTCAATATTGCCACTTCCCTTTGGAGCCAATTCTTACCATTAGGCGCATGTAGCTAAATCCACATTTAGCAACATTAAAGTAAATGTCATAAAATGACTCAGAATGTAATTTTAGCATGACTCTTTAAGTTCCATAAAGGTCCTTGAACGTGTAAATTTTTCCTCTTATCATAAATTTTTTCTGAAGTCAACAGTTCAATATCTCATTGGAAATGTCAAAGAAGCCACCACTAAACTAACAAATTATGTTAGAATGACTGCACAAACTCATTGTCCCTGTTGAGAATTGTATCTAGTTTAAGGTACTATTAAGTATAAGGAAATATAAAGAACTCTAGGGACTTCTGTGTAAGAATGTAAAGGCTCTATAAAAGTCAAGTCAATAATGAATAAACAAATTTTTTTTCCTTTATAAATCTGTTTGGCATCAGAGCCAAACCCAAGCACCACTACAGTAACCGCCTCTAATACAGTAAGTTATTGCCGCCAAATCCACCGGCTGAAGGAGCCTCATATAGGGGGCAATACCCCTTGGATCCCGAGAAAGGGTGGTGCTATGGAGACGACCATGAGGGTGAGGTAGATCAAGATTAGGTCAAGAAGAAGGACGTCGTGTGTAAGTTGTGTGATCTAGAGTTGGATCCTTATGATTGAAGATGTCAAGTGAAGGATATGGTGCAGAAGGTAAAGGATTGGAGCTTCTGAAGAAGATAGATCTAGAGGTTCTGAAGGTCTTAATCAGGCTCATACTAAGAGCTAACGTATCGACAGGAGCCACTACCTCAGCATGTGCTCCAACACAAGTGAAACTAGATCTCCCTCATATAGATCTGAAGTTTGATGGACCAACCACACATCTGAATTAGGCGCTTTAGAACAAGGTTGCTCTATTAGGGAAGAGACAGTAGGGATATCTAACAAGAGTCAAGGCTGAGTCAGAGTGACAGTGCATAAGGGGATGAGTGTAGGACTATACACGCTCTACTTTACACCTGGCTTCTCAATTTGATGGTTCCATCGATTGCCTCATAAGTGGATGACATTCGAAAGATATGGGTCAGGTCATCTGAGCAAAGCTGAAGCGGATCTATGCTGGGACAAAGAACCACATGATGGTGTTTAAGGTCCAGCGTAACATAGCGCCAGTGGTACAGTGTGATAGATTGATTCACGACTATTCCATAGAGTTGGAGCGGCTGACAAGATCTTGATTACTACTCACTTATGTTGAGTTATGGTGATCCAGGGAGCAAGAAGAGGAGATATTTGCACAGATGAAGACTATATAGTTTATGGCTCACCTAAAGTCGACATTTGATTAGAGGAGATCGGTCCTCCTAGCTCAAGAAATGGTCCCTTCACTGGACGAGGCCATCACTATGATGATACAAGAGGAGAGTCACACGAGGCTACACTCTTGATTCAAGTAGACTTCCAGGTACATGTTTAACTATGGCTGCCTAGAGCTCCAGGTATTACAGGTGTCCAGAGGGAGACCTGCAAGTGCTACAACTGTGGATAAGGTAGATATTGAGCAAGGCTTGTCCAAAACCACCTATAAAGAGAAAGACGGGTGGATGTGGACAGTCTAGATGTTGTGGTCGTAGTCGTGGGCCCAAAGAGGTGGAAAAGGAGACTACCAATTAAATTTGATGGTAGCAGAGGACGAGGGCGAGATAGGGGTGGTATTTACAAATGAGAATCAAGAGTTCCTAGAGACGTTGAAGAGGAAGCAAAGAGTGACAGGTCATGTGACTGAGAATGCATCCACATTATCATCATTTACGGGTAACATTGTTACTTATGCTTAATCAGTCAAAGGTGCTCATGATACACTTACTCTTGCCTCTATAACTATCACAAGATCACCAGAATGGATAGTAGATTCTGGTACATCTAGACATGTGACAGGTACCACTAGTGAGTCCTCTTCACATACTCATCTAGCAGTTCTAGAGAGTATTCAGATCGCTGATGGTACAACACAGTATGTGGTTGGTAAGGGTACAGTGAAATGTACCGATTTGATGATTTTGTACAATAATTTGCATGCTCGTTCCTTTCAGACTTATTATCCATTAGGGTCATTATAGTCCAACGAAAATATGTTATTTCATTTGATATCCCTAAAATGATCTTTCAAGAGAAGGAGACCGGCTGAAGACTTGGTACTAACATGTGTCATAGTGGACTCTGATACTTGGATAGAGAGGGGATGGACTCAATCTTGACATCAATGGTAGAGAGTGCTGGAGTAGGAGGAATTAGGAGTGTGGACAATGTGTTGCTGCCACATTACAGGCGCATGAGACACACATTTGGTTTAGTCTATGGAGACATTTATATTAGTTTTTGTATGAAAATGTAAATAAACAAAAACTTGTGTGCGATGCTAGTGAGTTTAGTAAGCATACCATGAGCTTTTATGCTAGTTATAGTAATATGAGTTGTGTTTTTTATTTGATACATTCAGATGTCTGGGACCTTATTTTACAACTTCAATGAATTGTTATAGATATTTTGTGACTTTTATTAATTATTTTTCTCATGTCAGTTATATCTAATGGGAAACAAAAGTGATGTGCTGCCTAGCTTTAAAGACTTTCACAACGTGCAATAGTAAAGGTATTGACGTCTAATAATGGGACAGAGTATAACAACAAGGTGTTTGGGGAGTATTTGTCAGCCAAGGGATACAACATCAAACCACATGTCTTTCACAACGACACCAAACTAAGTAGCAGAGAGAAAGAATAGACATTGACTAGAGGTAGCTTAAAACATAATGATCGCAATGAATATCCCAAAACACTTGTGGGAGCAGACAGTTTTGACAGCCGTACAATTGATCAACATAATACCCTCAAGAGTTTGTGAGTTGTTGGAAGGAGATAATGACAGGATACTTCTCTTGAAGTTATTTGGTTGTGTATGTTTTATAATGGATAATAGACCATCAATAGGGAAGCTGAATCAAAGAACTATGAAGCATGTTTTCGTGGGTTAATCTGCCGCCCAGGAGTATGTTTGTTGGAGTACAATAGAAGAGACTGTTTGTGAGTATGAATGTAAATTTTAGAGAATTCGAACCGTACAATATCTTAGAGGTGACTGTTAATGAAGGGACATCAGTAGGATCGATGTTTTCTTATCCCAACCCTCCCCACCACACAAATAAATAAAAAACTTGTTGTTGTCCAAAATTGTTCAATGTTTGGAAAGCTCATCTAACAAAAATAAATAAATAAATAAATAAAATTGGGATATTTTGATGAAACTATGATTTCAGTGGAAAACAAAATTAATATCCTCATTACTGAGTTCTTCACTTTAAAGAATTCAGACTGGATTCTAAGTAAATTTCAAAATAAAATTGTGTGATTGAAATACGAGTAATTGACTAAGGATATAACGAGTTTTTTAATCTTCAGTCAAGTGACTGAGGCTTGACTTATCTCAGAATTCATCTTAAGAAATATTTGAGAATTATTATTTTGGGGAGTTTGTACATTCAAAATCCTTAGCATGTGCCCCACCAAATATAGTAATTCTCAGTAAAAATGAGAGAACAAAAAAAATTGAAAAAAATGATAAAAAAATACAGAAAAAGAGTTTCTCTGGGAAGAAACTTGAGGTAAGCACAAAATAAAAAATTGGTGTTTGAATTCTCCTTTAATTAATAAAACTTGAAGTCTCTTAAGATTCATCTGGTATTACACTCTGCGAAAAGCTAAGTCATCCTCAGCCCTTTGGCTGGCCATTAACAGGCTTAGAAATATCCTTGAGAAATAAAAAAATATTTTAATCACATTATCAGAAATTTTGAAATCTGCTTAAGCCCAGAAAAAGGGGAATAAAAGTAAATGGCTATGTTATTAACAATTAATGGAAATTTGACCTTGAAGTCATACCTTCCAATGCCCAGAAGATACAACTCCAGCCGTAATTCGAAGAACGCCAAAGTGATTCCTCATAGGCAATGTGAACAATCCCTACAAAACTGGTGATAAAGAAACGACGACTGCTACGAGCGTAGCTATAAAGTTGCATCCTTAAGTTATGATGTTCTTAGAAATAACACATCTTTATGTGTACTTGAAAGAATATAATCTCGATAGTACCTGAAAGAATGGTTTATTCCAGTCAATGGATGGTGCCTCAAGAACTACTGCGCATCATGGTGTTTCAAAGAGAAAGCCTTGTTTTTAGAAGCACCGATGTTATACTTGCCTAAAACTGGGTCCAAATCCTAACAATGCAACAAAAGAAAACTCTACACTTCATAAAAATTTATCATAAGTCTCTGCACACACATTTCAACAGAATTTCACACTTCATAAATTTTCACAAATTCCACATAGAACTTCCACAAAATTTGACATCAATACCACAAATCTCTACACTCGCAAGTTCTGCAAATTTCATCGTCTCCACAAATTTCACTTCAACATCTAAAAATTTCTACATTAAACGCTGAAAATCTCTACACTCACAAGTCCCATAAATTTCACACTTCATAAACCTTCACAATATCTGCATTCACAAATCTTAGTAAATTCTATACAATTTTACAGCTTCATAAGTCTCCAAAATTCCGCAAATCCGCACAATTCCGCGACATCTCCACACTTTCACAAACTTTCCGTGAAATTCACAAAAACTCTGCAATCACCACAATTTCATAAATTCCCACATTCCACAAATCCATAAACTCAACATTTGAGGTAGGCATCATCCTACTCATTCTCAGCACTCAGCAATCTCAGCATTCAACAACCTCATCACTCAGCATTTGGAATAAGCATCATCCTACTCCTCGGCACTCAACAATCTCAGTATTTAGCAACCTCAACACTCAGCATTTGGAATAGACATCATCCTACTCCTTCTCAACACTCATCAATTGGAATACGCATAGTCCTAACCCTTCCCATCACTCCTCATAACTCAACAATCTCAGCACTCAACAATATGGATAGGCATAGTTATACCATTCCCATCACTCCTCAACACTTAACAATCGGGATAGGCATAGTGCCAAATCCTCCCAACAATCTTCAGCACTCAGCAATCGGGATAAGCATAATCCTAATCCTCCTCAACACTCAACAATCGGGATATGCTTAGTCCTAATCCTCCTCAGCACTCAGAAATTAGGAAAAGTATAATCCTAATTCCTCTCAGCACTTGCTACCATTAGGGTTGAAGATGAATCCATATACTGTCCTCCCCAATGTAGCAAAATTTTCATCACTAGCTCTCAAATTGGATGTGAGTCCCTATGCTTTCTTGCTTTGCCCAATCTTCCTATTAAATCAAATCGACAAACAATCAAATCCTAAACAGAAAGAAGAAATTTTCAACAACCTTCATCCACAAAGAAAAATAAAACAAGGCGATGTCGGTCGTTGAAATGTGCTCGGGATTGAAACTTTTGAAAAATATGACTTGTAGTTTTATATAATAGGGTTTAGATTTGATTTAATATACATATATATTGATTTTTTAAAATAAAATTTTAAATTTGAAAAATAAGAATGAATGAATCTCATTTATTTAGTAGTTTGAATGAACGAGCGAAATATCGCAAGTGATGCATCTATCCCGAGGAATAGGCATCTTCTGCACAATGATACGACTCGATCGAATAAGCTACGAATTTATAACATCCAGATTACGAGTACCACGAACGCTTTTGTGTTGATCAAACAATTGCCATATTTAATACGAAAAGAATTAAATAGGGTTTATATTCACTGAGTTCTTAAAGGCTCTACTATGAAGTGACCCATAGTTAATTACCACCTCGAATGACCGAAGCCACTGAGAAGGCTACTCGATTTAGATCAGATGTATCTATTTTCATGAATTCAAAGGGTAGGGTTTTCAAAATAATGTGGTGGTAGAGAATCCAATAGGTGGGTGGGTTGAGATTGAAACAGTTTTGATAGGAATCCAAAGGAAAGAAAAGTAGGGGATGTCACGGATCTCGAGGAGGATATCGATGACTTCCCAGACTATCCTATTGTTGGGCTTTAAATTTTGGAAATAAATTTATTTAAATTTTAATCCTGCCAATTAATTATAGAAATTACATTTGCATAACATCCCAATTATGCAAATAACCTGTAAGATATGAGAATTTATGTCGTACCGGACGACAACCTCGGAATCCGAAAGCGAATTTGGGCTTGCATTGCACAGCATGGCTGTGCAAAGGCCTAAAAGAACGAGAGGATTTATGTCACACTATACGGACTACCTCGAAGTCACATGTAGCTCGTTATTTAGGCCAGGGAATGGTTTTTGCGATGTAGACAGAGTTTTCTTTGTTGAAGATGGTCGTGCTGCCCTCGAAGTCGTGATCCGTACTCCACGTTGTAGCGGTGTTGCAGTTTAGATTTAAAGTTTAAAGCGGACATGCAAATCGTCGAGTCAGTAATTTATTTCAGGGTGTCTCATATTTTTAGGGGAGGGTGCGTAAAGAAAATAAAAGACACAAATTAACATGCAACGAGTGCTATGCTAAGTAGTAACATGTATCACAAGCATGCTATATTAAGCAGGAATACTGAAGTAAAACATACTGTAGTAAATAACATGAGACAAGTATCACAGACAGGCTATGCTAAACAAATGTGCTACAATAGAACATGATATGTTAAGCAGGAATGCTGAAGTAAAGCATGTTGTACTAAACTGGAGTACTGAAGTAAAAACATGCTATACTAAACAGGAATATATGCACCGTAAAGTAAAGAAAGCAAGTATTGCGGTAAAAGAAAAGGAGGTAGTGGTACTGCGAAAGTACCGTGAGCGCCGATTACCTGTAGTGCGTTGATACCTGTCATTGTTATTATTATCATTTTATTTTTTACAAGAAAGGGATCAGCACCAAAAGAAAACAGAAGTAAACGTAGTAGGGAAAAAGCATGTTGAATCCGGGTAAAACACCAAGGTGAAGGATAGAGGAGGGAACGATCCGCCTAAAACAGCATCGTAAAGAAGGCAGATCGACCCTCAAAACCGGGTAAAACAGACGACTCCGACATTCTGACGACTCAATCCCGACAGACATTTACAAGTTCCAAGATTTCCTAAAAGAGACTCACTCCCTCTAAAATCAGCAACTGAAGAAAAAAAAGAAGGAAGAACCCCTAGAAAACTGTACTACCATCTAGATTGACCACATATCAAGGTAAAGCCCTGACGAGGCTAAATCCAAATTCCTGCAAAGCCCAAAAATATTGGCACACTGATTTTTAAAGCCTATGTCACTTCAAGCCCAAAAATTCAACTTCTTTTGCAAATTTGAAAATCCATGACGTCTCATACTAAAATTGTAACCCTTCAATATCACAGAATCGAGCCCGAACAACTATTAAACCCTGGGCCAAATATATCATCAACCACACTTCAAAAGAATGCTACGATTCAACCCCTATGGATCCATAATCAAGCCCTCATCAAACCCAACACTAGCCCCTAAATATGTGCAAAGGGGCAGCTGCAAGGCAACAAAAACACATAAACCTAGCCCCCCTAAAGTAAGTGCAAAGGGGCAGCTGTATAAGGCAGCAAAAAGAACATAGAAAATCAGCCCCAAATAGGTGCAAAGGGGCAACCATATAAGGCAGCAAAACACAGAAACCAAGTCTCCAACACAGGTGCAAAGGGGCAGCTGCGTAAGGCAGCAAGAACACAGAAACCGAGTCCCCAACACAGGTCTGAAGGCGGTCGCATAAGGACTGCGAGAACACGAAGCAAGAGCCCCCGACACGAGTGCAAGGGCGGTGCATAGGCGGCAAGAACACGGAAGCCGAGCCCCGAATAGGCAACGAGGGGCGGTTGTATAAGGCGACGAAGAACACGAAGCCGAGCCCCGAATAGGCGCGAAGGGAGCAGGCGCATAAGGCGATAAAAACAAAAACCGAGCCCCCAACACAGTTGCAAAGGGGCAGCCACATAAGGCACTTAAAACAGAGAAACAAAGCTCCCCAAATGATGCAAGAGGGAGCAGTTATAAGAACATTAAACAGTAAAAACCAATCCTTAAATGAAGAGTGCAAAGGGAAGCCCTAGAGGCACTTAAAACAGAGAAACAAAGCTCCCCAAATGGTACAAGAGGGAGCAGCTATAATACCATTAAAACAAAGATAATCGAGCCATATTTAAGCATGCATAGGGGCGGCCATAGAGGCACTTAAAACAGAGAAACAAAGCTCCCCAATTGATGTAAGAGGGAGCAGCTATAAGAACATTAAACAGTAAAAACCAATCCTTATATGAAGAGTGCAAAGGGCAGCCCTAGAGGCACTTAAAACAGAGAAACAAAGCTCCCCAAATGGTGCAAGAGGGAGCAGCTATAAGAACATTAAACAGTAAAAACCAAGTCTTATATGAAGAGTGCAAAGGGCAGCCATAGAGACACTTAAAACAGAGAAAAAAAGCTCCCCAAATGGTGCAAAAGGGAGCAGCTATAATACCATTAAAACAAAGATAATCGAGCAATATTTAAGCATGCATAGGGGCGGCCATGGAGGCTGCAAAACCGAGCCAGGTAAGACTAAACCAAGCATCATGCAACCGTAAACAAATGTGTCAAATTCCCTCATCTTTCACGTCCTTTAAACAACATAAAATTTTCCATATATGCAATAGCAAGAAGATTAAATAAGTAGAAGGTGAGTTGAGGTGAAAAGGCAACAAACAATCCAAGTATGAAACATATCCCAAGACTTCCTTTTTGAAGTAGCACGCATACCACCTCCCCTCTTTTCTTTCTCTCCTTCCTCTCTTCTTTTCACCCCAACATGCATCAACCCATGCACTAGAGAAAATAAGGAGAAAAGGAGAAAAGCCACCTTCACAAGCATACACCTCTCAAAGAGGTAAAGTCTCAAAACCTCCAAGTAAAACATGCCAAACATAGAATAGTGCTAGTAGTGGAATTGAAGTATGCCATTTAAAATCCCTACTTTAGCATTTGAAACTCAAATCCCATGTATTTCATGCCATCTCAAGCCATAGACCAACATTCAATCCAAGAGCAAAGCATGTGTGTGATGTTATTTTCAAGTTGCAACAAAAGGAAACTAGAAAAGCTTAGAAAAAGGCTTAATAGCTTAAAGTAAATCAAACCATGCATGAAGTATCACCGATCAAGGGCTCTAAACCGCAAGAACGAAGAGGAGGGGAAGAAGGTATACCTCAGTGGTATCACAAACAACCAAACACTCAAGGCCGAGTAGTTCATAGAGAGGCCACAAGAGAAGCAGCCCAAAACCGAGCAATCAAAGACTCGGGTAAGCCCAAGAACACAGTCAGTAATCCTCCAAACCACACACGCACACACTCACTTAAACAGTGAGCAGGAGAGGAGAAGGGAAGAGCACACACCACCTTCCAGCCTCACACACACACACAGAAACCCGAACAGAGAACAAAGAAGAGAGTAGGAGGGGAAGAATTCAAACCCAGGGCATCCAACCTCAAGAACTCCCCAAAATAGGGTTTAAATAGTAAAAGAGAGGAGAAGGGGCTAGCTGAACTCACCCAAGGCCATCCAAACTCACCCACACACACACCCAATGTCAACAGCATAGCAGTCGTGCCACCTTGTCGCAGGGAACGACACAACCTAGAGAGAATAGAGAGGAGAAGAAGAAAGGAGGCCTAGGAAAGGGAAGACACTTCCCAGATTTGTGTCAAGCAACAGGTGCCGCAGTTCCTCAAGCACCGAAGAGGAAAGTTTGACACGTCAAGAAGGAGGAACTCGGGCAGAGCTCATGCAATGTCACATCTTCTTGCGTGAGGGGGGTGAACCACAGTACACACGGGACGGAACGACACGAGAGGGAGAGGCTGCTCGAGCCAAGCTAGGGCGCAAACGCACGAACCCCGGGAGCAGGAGAAGGAATGGCGCGAGACGAGTCAGAGGCGGGTGAAGTTCAGGGTTTAAGTAAAATAAAAAGGATTTAAATTAATTTAATTTATTTAAAAGTGATGATTTCGCACCATTTGCTCACGCTCGAAGCCCCGACAAAATATATGTCCTCCCTAGGCAAATTCGACGTTCCAGACGAGTTGGCCCAGTCAATTTCGCTATCCGAGGTCGTTTAGGCAACTTCGTCATCGGTCGGGCCGAAAGCGCGCCAAATTTGATCCTTCTGAAATTTTGACTTTGATGTCGATTGTCCCAGTATCCTGACTTCAGCTTCGATCCGTTGCGGGGTAATTGAAGGGTTCGAGGTCGTAAACTGAGAATTTGTGCGTCTAGGGGTGCAAAACGTGCACGAGGCTGTCCTAATGTCCAATGGTCCTATGGGGACTCTATTTGAATTTCTGACATCAATTTCAACCTGCTATAAGCTAAAGGTACGGAATTTCGTGCGGGACTTCAAAAGAGTAACGAGGTGGCTTCGAACATTCTAAAATGAGGTGGGCCCCATCGCTAAGAATCTAAGATTTTTGGGGAAGCTCCTAAAGCTAGAACCCTAAATCCTAGGAGGAAAACTAGACCTCGACAAAAACAAGGTCAACAAGCAATCAAATCAAACAATATAACATATCACAAATCCTTTCATCTCCAAAGGAAAATTTTAAAGATCTTCAATGTGCTCTTAACTTTATGATGAGAATTCTCTAGTGGAAAGCCCCAGCTCAAATTTATTTTTAACTCTGATTCGATTTGCTCTAAATATGGCATGCCTAGCAATTCTTTTGGTTGTGTTGGTCGCTTCAGTCAGCCGATAAGCGCGGTATCTTGCTGCGACTACCGCACGCTATCGTGAGTCGTTTGTTGACATCATTTTCAGTGAGGTTTTGGTTTTTTCTCATTAGAGCCTAAGATCTAGCTTTAGAATTCCAGTTGAACATCCTAAAGGACTAGCATTGGAACTCACCTACGTAGGACTGCGAACCACTTCTTGACTCATTTTTGTCAAGGTCCCGCATGGGTGATCCAAAGCACTTAAGTTTTAGTTGCAAGGGCTAAGGACCAGTATGTGGAGAGCTTAAAGAGAGTTCCCATAGACTTTAAAACCTTAAGGAAGTATATTATGACTTTCATGTGCATTCACAATACACAAACATGCGCAATTCAAACATACAGCGTGCGTAGACCTAGCAATTCAAGTCACTAACACTCGCACACATTGCACTGTCAATGAAACAAAAATCAAGTTTCAAAATGATCAATCACGAACCCAAAATTCTAAGAAAAATTAAATTTGACGCATCTGTGACCTGATCGTTGACAAACTTGTCTGGACGACCCCAGATGATGAAACGAACCGCAGAGACACGTTCGGGACGTCGACTTTAGCCTGGAAGGACAACCATACTGCTATGGTTCTGCATGCAAGCGAACGATACAAAAATCGAAGCACATTAAATTTAATTAAAGGAGGTGGGTTTAGGCTTAACCCGGGTTTGATTCGAACTAAACACATCACAATTATGTCGAGTCGGGCTAAAAACCAAATTTGTAATTTGAAATCTCAAATTTCAAATTACCCCACCTAAATCTTTAATTAAATTTAGTCGGGCATTATTAGTTTCCAATTAAACACTGTCGTTGCCGGTCCCAAGCCCGGATGTGAAAAGCGGAGGGTTGCGTTACGTAGTCGACAGCTAGCGTAAAACTTGTCGAAAAAAAAAATCATGACATGAATCATTTTGATCATTGTGTAAGTGCTAGGACGTCCACTCAGAAGCGACGGGTCATGTATGGCTGAATATAGTGGAAAGTGTGCGAGGGCCGTTACGACGGAGCCGGGTTTAGTGTCGAAGCGACGAGGTGTTCCCGACGTTACGCAGACGGATGCGGAGTAAAGAAGTTGAGTACATGATATTAGTATCGAGGATAGAATCTTGGAATATAGGTACTCTTAATGGTAAATTAATGGAATTGGTTGATATTATGATTCGCTAGAAAGATAAACATCTCTATGTATTCAAGAAACTAAATGGGTTGGAGAAAAAGTAAGGAGATTGATAACGTAGGTTTTAAACTATGGTATTACAGTAAGAGTCATACTTAGAAATGGTGTAGGTGTAATTATAGATAAGAGTTTGAAAGATAATATTGTTAAAATTAATAGAGTTGGAGATAAAATTATAAAGACTTAAGATTATTATTGATACTTAAGATTTTTAATAATATAAATCCTTATCTTTCTCAAGTTGGTTTAGATATAGATTTCAAAGATAAATTCGGAATAATTTAGAAGGCTTAAGTACACTCGATACTCTTGAAGAAAAATTTTTATTGGATGAGATTTAAATGGACACGTATCGGTAGAGTGAGTAGAAGATTTCGTAAATATTCATGCGTGCTACTGAGTTATAGATCGATTAATGAAGAAGGTAGAGTCATTTTAGATTTCTTTAACGTATGATACGATTATTACTAATATTTTATTCGAGAAAGAGACGAGCATCTTATTACTTATAAGAATGGATCTAACAAAACACAAATTGATTATTTTCTTATGAGAAGAAGAGATCAGCGAGATTGTAAGGATTGTAAGGACATTCCAAGTGAGGAATTAAGTACCCAACATCGATTATTAGTTCTAGATTTTAAGATGAAGAGTTGTAAAATAATGAATATTAGGATTCAACAAAGTAGAATTAGATGGGGGCACCTAACAGACACAAATAAAATTATTTTTATGAGTAAAATTCAAAATTTAAATATTTGGGATGTCCATAAAGATGCAAATGCTATGTGAGAAAAATTAACTAATACTACTAAACAAATGGCTAAAGATGTACTTGGAGAATCAAAAGAAAAAGTTTCTATAAATAAAAATAGTTGATGGTAGAATAATAATGTGCAAGAAAAAATAAAATATAAGAAGTTATGTTATAAAAATTAGTTTAAATGTAAAAGCGTAGAGAACTAGGAAAAATATAAAACGGTCCATACTGAAGTCTAAAGAATAATCATGTACGCTAAAAATTCTGCTTTTAGTGATCTTTATAACATGTTAGATACTAAGGACGGTGAAAAATATATGTACAAACTAGTCAAACAAAGAGAAAAGAAAAGTACAGATTTAACTCCAGTAAAGTGTATTAAAGATGAAAATCAAAAAAATACTTTTCTTAGAAAAAAATATTCAACATAGGTGGGTGAGTTATTTTGATAATCTTTTTAATGAAGATGCTAAAAATACGATCGATCTTAGTGATCTTAATATCGTTAATAATAATAAAACCTTTCAATTTTATCGTCGCATTAGTAAAAAAGAAGTTGAGTAGGCTTTAAAGAAAACCAAGGGTGGAAAGTCCGTAGCACCTGATGATATCCCAATTGAAGTGTGAAAATGTTTAGGTGATTTGGGGATTTCTTGGCTTACTAAACTTTTTAATATTATTTTAAAAACTAAAAAGATGTTTGGGGAGTGGAGGAAGAGCATTTTGGTCCCCATTTTTAAGAATAAAGGAGATGCACAAGAGTGTGCAAATTATAGAGGAATTAAATTGATGTCATATTTTAAAATTATGGGAGATGGTAATTGAACATAGGTTAAGACGTATTACCAAGGTTTCTCATAATCAATTTGGATTTATGTCGGACAGGTCTATTATGGAAGCTATACATTTATTGAGAGGTTTGATGGAGAAGTACAGAGATAATAAGGAGGATCTACATTTGATTTTTATTGATTTAGAAAAAGCTTACGATAAGGTTCCTAGAGATGTTCTTTGGAGAGTCCTCGAGAAGAAGATGTTGATATGACTTATATTCAAGTCGCTAAAGATATGTATGCTGTAGTCGTTACATGTGTTCGAACCGAAGGAGTGATCGACCAAATATTTTACTATTTCTGTTGGTTTACATCAGGGATCGACTTTAAGCCTATATCTTTTTGTTTTATTTATAGATGGTCTTACTGGACATTTACATAAGGATGTACCTTGGTGTATGCTTTTTTATGATGATATCCTCCTCGTGGATAAGACGAGAGAAAAAGCCCAGAAAAAACTTGAATTATGGAGGTCTACATTAGAGTCTAAAGGTCTTCGTTTGAGTAGAACTAAAGCCGAATACATGGAATGTAATTTTAGTAATAGTAGGTCCAGTGACATAAGTGTAACTTTGAGTGATCAAATTATTAAAAGGTGTGAACGATTTAGATATCTCGGGTCCATTGTTCAAAGCGATGGTGATATAGATGGGGATGTTAATAGTAGAATTCGGAGTTGGTTGGTCGAAGTGGAGGAATGCGCCCGGCCTATTGTGTGATAGAAAAGTACCGCTTAGACTGAAAGGAAAACTTTATAAGATGATGGTGAAACCTGCAATGCTCTATAGTGCTGCATGTTGGCCTTTAAAAGAGAAGCATAATGTTAATTTAAGTGTTGCCGAGATGAGAATGATTAGGTGGATGAGTGGCTTTACACTTAGAGACAATGCGAAATGAATATGTCCGTAATGGGGTTGGTGTTGCACCAGTGACGGATAAAATTAGAGAGAGTCGCCTTAGATGGTTTGGTCACATTAAACGTCGACCACCTGATGATCCGATTAAGAGAGTAGATGTTTTAGATACAACTTATGTTAAGAAAGGCAGAGGTAGACCACGGAAAACTTGGGCTTATTGCATAAAAAATGATCTTAATTAATTAGAATTAAACGAAAATATGACACTAAATAGGACGCAATGGAGAAAAAAGATTCATGTAGCTGACCCCACTTAGTGGGATTAAGCCTTTGTTGTTGTTGTTGTATTATTAGTTTCAAATTAGGCCGACTGCTTTAATGGAATTCATTCATATTTGAGCCCAATTCAGCATAACGGACATTTTGGAATTCCCCAAATACAAGATCCCGCCTCCTTCCACCTCGCGACCAAAGCCCGCTCCTCTCATTCGCGCAACCAAACGTCCGCCTAATCCCGCCTCCCTTCTCTTGCTTCACCTCCTCACTCCACAGAAACCTCCCCTCCTCACCTGCACCAAAGCCCTTAGCAATGTCTGCTCGAAGCCGTCGCCCGCTCGTCTTCCTTCTCCACGGAGACTGGTTCGCTCGCTCTCCTTCCCTCTACACCGAAGCACTCCACAACAACTCTCCCGCTCGCCTCTCCTCTCTGCATCAAGACCATCGCCTTCACCACCTCTCTTCCTCTACACTGAGACCCTCGCCTGCTCTACTATCCCTCATTTCCTCTGCACTGAAAAATCGCGCATCTCCTCGCTTCCATTTTCCTCGAGCCGCTCTCCTACCTCTGAGAAAGGCATTGTCATTCCGGCCACGAGCTGGTTCGTCGCAAGCATATTGTCTGATCGATTCCAGTGAGCGATTTCTTACTTTTTATTTATTTTATTCATTTTTTTGAGATTGTCGCAAACCTCTTCTATGAATTAAACCTAGCTCTTTTTATTTTTAACTGCAATGCCATTTATGGAAATTTCCGCTAAAAAAATAATAAAAAAATGAAAAATTCAAAAGCACTTAATTGGTAGTTTAGCGTTATGAGCTTAAACCTTTTTTTGAAGATGAGGCTAATATGTTAAGTAGGTGATAAAATAAGAATGTATGTGTTGCTTTTCTTGCAATTTTATGAAAGATTTTGATATTATTTCTAGATTATCTCGCTTAGATTTATTATAGATGCTAAATTTTGTCTAATCATAAACTAGTTATGCGCAATGGGAAACGACTGTTTGACAAATATTTATGGTTGAATCATATCATGGTTAATGGTTTCAGCTTAATTGTTTGGTGTAGTATCTACAATCGATTAATCTCATGTATTTTCAACTATTCGCCTAACTATTTTTGACTAACAATAAACATACGGCTCTATTTCCAGTTTAGTTACTGATACCAGTTTTATGCGTATTGATATGTTAAAGTGTCGAAGCATTTACATACATATCACATAATTGTTATGTATGCAAATATCTAACACCTGAACTCCAATTTTTGTTGCGTACATATATTATCTTACCTATACTTGGAAGTTATGTGCAAGCCTTTATGTGGATTTCATCCATGAAATGATTTTATCTGGAAAACATAAGAATTTTTTTGTCATTTCTCTTAAAATTCTTATACAAACCTTGATGGAAATACAAAGTTTTGATGCTTTCATCGGAAATAATTTGAAAGTTTTAAAGTTCTTTATCGTGAAAATATGAAAATTTTGAACGGTCTTATTTGAGAAGATTTTGGAGACTTGCAAATGTTGTTTGAGTTATTAAATTGTTGTTTGGACTCATATAATTGATATTTGGGCTCATACAGGTGTTGTTTGGGCTTATATAAGTGTTGGAGGTGTTGTTCGGGCTCATAAATGTGGTATAGTTGCTGTTTGGGTTCATTTAATTGTTGTTTGGACACATATAATTGATGTTTGGGATTATATAAGTGTTGTTTAGACTTATATAAGTGCTACAAGTGCTATTTGGGCTCATATATGTGTTGTAGTTGCTGTTTGTGTTTATATGAGCACTGTTCAGGGCATTCTAGAGGTGTTGTTTGGGGGCTTTTGCTCACTATTTGGAGTTGCAGTTTAGGGAGCCATTTTGCCTATTGTTTTGAGTTTCACTCGATTACTATTTAGGCACCTCTTTTGAGTCGATCAACTCCCTGTTTTACCCATTTTTTCCTTTGATTCATTGTCTTTTCTTTTCTTGCTTGATGGCTTAAGTTATATGCTTATATCCAGATATAAATGCATCTAGAATAGAGATATAAAAGTCATCAAACAAGACTGTAAGTTGGAGAGTTCGGGGTTTAAGAGCGATAATGACATTGCTTATGCGTACAAAGGAGGGACGATAGAACAATATCTCCTGTGTCGATGACTTTCTATGAGGGGAGAGCATAATCGATGATACTATTCACCAGCTCTTAGTGCCTAGTCGCCCCCTTGCTCTCTTAGGTTCTCGATAGTACTGGCCCGATCAAAGTGAGTAACTTGTGGATCATTTAACCTTTTCACACACTTATATAGATACTACATTTCTTCACATATTTACATAGATAATATGAACAAATTCACTTCGCAACAACACTAGTTTTGACAGTTAAGTAAACTCTACATGCATGAAAACTCAAACTTTGGATAAAATTCTTAATCGCTTCGATTGTGGTTGGGAGCTGCCCAGATTGTTTGGGTTGAAAGTATCTATCCAAAGTTGGATTATAAAGCACATAACCTACCTCTGAGTCTACCCCGAGCCTGAATTTTTACGGTCTTCTTCGAGCTTCCACGTGACACCAGCTCTTTTACATACGTATGCTCATGTTTGATGTACTTATTAAATTTTAGCTATACCTGCTTACTTTCACATGTAGTACTAACCTTACAGCACTAGCAGATGCTCAGATACGCTTTTACAGTTTATTTGTTTCATTTTACTTTACATCGCTTCTATTTATATGCAATTTACTTTACTATGCATACTTTAGTTGTAAAAGAAAACAAAAGTACATTTTCAAAAATTAAATACACTTTTAAACCTAGTGAACGCCCATAATTCACTCATTTTGGATTCACGAGAATCACTCAGATGAGGTAACCTACGATTGCTAACGGGAATTCTCCAGTCTAAATAGGCTTAACAACTCATTTAGACTAAGCAAATTCAAGAGAAAATAGTGGTGTTGGGATGATAGAACAGTGAGATCTTAACCGGTGTCGCTAAAATTAAATTAAAATCCCCCATGAACATTTCAACATTTAAATAACAACAACGAACAAAATAAGATGTGACAAAAACTATAAAACCCCAAACTCGGAGTAGTACGTTACGGAGCTCGGAGCCAACTTCGTCCATATTATCCAACAAATCTTATTCTTCATCACTTATGTTTCCTTGTTGTTCTCTTAATAGCTTAGCGATGTCGGCCCCAAGCTTCTCCAATTTTTCCTCAATCGATCTCCGCTTAATGATCTTGAGATCGACCGGGGACTGTTGTTGTACATCTCCCATCGACACTTGCTCTGACACGACCGGAACATAAAAACTGGGGCATCAGACTTAGAATCCTTTCTGGGGAGATACTCTTCCGATCCTTGTTGGGGACTAAGCAAATTCAAGAGACGAAGTTGGCTCCTCATCGTGCCATCCACGAAGTTGACTCCGAGCTCCGTAACGTAGTGACTCCGAGTTTGGGGTTTTATAGTTTATGTCACATCTTATTTTGTTCGCTGTTGTTATTCAAATGTTGAAATGTTTATGGGGATTTTAATTTAATTTGAGCGACACCGGTTAAGATCTCACGGTTCTATCATCTCAGCACCACTATTTTCTCTTGAATTTGCTTAGTCTAAATGAGTTCTTAAGCCCATTTAGACCGGAGAATTCCCGTTAGCAATCGTAGGTTACCTCATCTGAGAGATTCTCGTGAATCCAAATAAGTGAATTATGAGCGTTCACTAGGTTTAAAAGTGCATTTAATTTTTGAAAATGTACTTTTGTTTTCTTTTACAACTAAAGTATGCATGGTAAAGTAAATTGCATATAAATAAAAGTGATGTAAAGTAAAATGCAGCAAATAAACTGTAAAAGCGTATCTGGGCATATGCTAGTGCTGTAAAGTTAGTACTACATGTGAAAGTAAGCAGGTATAGCTAAAATTTAAAAAGTACGTCAAACATGAGCATATGTATGTAAAAGAGCTTGTGACACGTGAAAGCTCGAAGAAGACCGTAAGAATTCAGGCTCAGGGTAGGCTCAGAGGGAGGTTGTGCGCTTTATAATCCAATTTTAGATAGATACTACCAACCCAAACAATTTTAGAAGGGCAGCTCCCGACCAGAATAGATGTAATTAACATGTGGACATTTATAGAATTTTATCAAAAGTTTATTTGACTTTTCATGCATGCAGAGTTTGCTTAGCAGTCAAAAGTAGTATTGTTGCGAAGTGAATTTATTCGTAGTATCTTTGTAAATGTGTGAAGAAGTGTAGTATCTGTGTAAGTGTGTGAAGTAAAATGGTCCACAAGTTGCTCACTTTGATCGTGCTTACTTCCGACAACCTAAGAGAGCAAGAAGACAACTTGGCACAAAAAGCTGGTGAATAGTATCATCGATCATGCTCTCCCCTCATAGAAGGTCAACGAGGCAGGAGATACTATTCTATTGTCTCTCCTTAGCACGCATAAGCACTATCATCGTCGCCCTTAAACCCAGAAGCCTCCAACTTATAGCCTTGCTTGATGACTCTTATATCTCTATTCTAGATGCACTTATATCAGGATATACGCACATAACCCAAGCCATTAAGCAAAAAAAGAAAAGACAATGAATCAAAGGAAAAGAGAAGAGACCGACCCAACTCCCAAAATCGGCTAAGCAAAGAGGTAAAATAACGAGTGGGTCAACACAAAAGGGGTGCTTAAATAGTGATCGAGCGAAACCTAAAATAATAGAAAAGGAGCTCCCTAAAATTGCAACTCCAAACAGTGAGAAAAAAGCCCCCAACCAGAACCTCCAAATGCCCCAGAACAGCACTCATATAAGCCTAAACAACAACTACAACACATATGAGCTCAAACAGCACCCGCAGGACTTATATAAACCCAAACATCAACTATATGAGTCCAAACAACAATTAAATGAACCCAAAGAACAACTACAACACATGTGTGAGACCAAACAACACCAACAACACTTATATAAACCCAAACAACACTTATATGAGCCCAAACATCAACTATATGAGTCCAAACAACAATTAAATGAGCTCAAACAACATTTGTAAGTCTCCAAAATTTTCATAAATAAGAACGTTCAAATTTTCCATATTTTCAAGATAAACAACTCTAAAACTTTCAAATTATTCCTGACGAAACCATCAAAACTTTATATTTCCATCAAGATTTGTATAGGAATTTTAAGAGAAATGACAAAAAAAAATCCTATGTTTTCTAAATAAAATCATTTCATGGATGAAATCCACATAAAGGCTTGCACATGACTTCCAAGTATAGGTAAAATAATATAAGTACGCAACAAAAATTAGAGTTTAGGTCTTAGATATTTGCATACATAACAATCATGTGGTATGTATGTAAATGCCTCGACACTTTAATATATCAATGCACACAAAGTTGGTATCGGTAACTAAATTGGAAAATAGAGCTGTAAATTTCTTGTTTATTAAAAACAGTTAGGCAAATAGTTAAAAATACATAAGATTAATCGATTGTAGATAATACACCAAACAATTAAGCTGACGCCAATAACCATGATATAATTCAACCCTAGATATTTGTCAAACAGTCGTTCCCCACTGCACATAACTAGTTTATTAAATGAAAAATTTTAACATCCATAATAAATCTAAATAAGATAATCTAGAAATAATACCAAAATCATCTATAAAATTGTAAAAAAACAACATAGACATCCTTATTCCATCACTCTACTTAACATATTAGCCTCATCTTCTTCAAAAGAAGGATCATGCGCATAATGTTAAACTACCAAAGAAGTGCTCTTGAATTCCCCATTTTTATTATTATTTTTAGCAGAAATTCTCATCAATGGCATTGCATTTAGAAATAAAAAGGGCTAGGTTTAATTCATAGATGGGGTTTGCGATAATCTAAAAAACAGAATAAATAAATAAATAGCAAGAAATCACTCACTAGAATCGATCAGACATAATGCCTGCGACGAACCAGCTCGGGGTCGGTATGGCAATGCCTTGCTCACAAGTAGGAGAGCGGATCCAAGAGGAAAATGGGAGCTTCGGTGCCGAGGAGAGGAGAGGCGCGATTTTTCAGTACAAAGGAAGAGAGGAGGTGGCGGAGTGGAGCAGGCGAGGAGGGTCTTGAGGAAGAGGAAGAGAGGAGGCGGAGACGAGCGGGAGATTTGCGGTTGAGTGCTTCGGTGTAGAGGGAAGGAGAGCGAGTGAACCAGCCTCTATGGAGAAGGGAGACGAGCGGGCGACGTTTTTGAGCAGGAGGAGCCAAGGGCTTCGGTGCAGGTGAGGAGGGGAGGTTTCTATGGAGTGAGGAGGCGAAACAAGAGAAGAGGGAGGCGGGATCGGGCGAACGTTTGGTCATGCGAAAGAGGGGAGCGGGCTCTGGTCGCGAGGAGGAAGGAGGCGGGAGGCGGGATGCGGATCGAGAGGGGTCAAATGAAGTAGGAGAGGGAGCCGAGCGGGATCTTGTATTTGGGGAACTCCAAAAGATCCGTTACGTTGCATTAGGCGGGGAATTGAATGAATTCCATTAAAGTAGCCGGCCTAATTGGAAACTAATAATGCGTGACTAAATTTAATTATGGATTTAGGTGGGGTGATTTGACTTTTGAGATTTCAAATTACAAATTGAGTTGTCCGCCCGACCCGACATAATTGGGTTGTGTTCAGCCTGAATCAAACCCGAGTTGAGCCTAAACCCACCTACTTTACTTAAATTTAATGCGCATAGATTTTGTGTCGTTCGCCCGCATGCGAAACCATAGCAATATAGATGTCATTCCTAACTAAAATCGACGTCTCGAACGCGTCCACACGGTCCATTTCGTCATCTGAGGTCGTCCATACAAGTTTGCCAACAATCGGGTCACAAATGCGTCAAATTTAATTTTTCTTAGAATTTTAGGTTCGTGACAGATCATTTTGAAAATTGATTTTGGTTTAATTGACGGTGCAATGTGTATGAGTGTCAGTGACATGAATTGTTAGGTTTACACGCGTTGAATATGTGAATTGCAGTGTTAGTGTATTGTGAATGTGCACGAAGGTCATAATGGACTTCCGAAAGCTTTTAAAGCCTATGGGAACTCTCTTTGGGCCCTCCACATGCTGGTTCTTAGCCCTTGCAAATAAAAGTTGAGTGCTTGGGACCACTCATGCGAGTCTTTACAAAAATGGGCCAAGAAGTGGTTCGCAGTCCTATGTAAAGTGGTTTCCAATGCTAGTCCTCTAAGATTGTCAACTGGAAATCCTAAGGCTAGATCTTAGTCTCTAAAGAGAAAAAACTAAGACCTCACTGAAAATAAGGTCAACAGTGACCTCAACCTTTAGCGACAAGCCATATATTGTATGTATGAGGCGAGAGGGGGAGAGTAATGATTTTGAGAGATTGGCACATGTGGGAACAATGCCTTGTCTAGTTGTGAGGGAAAGATGAGTTGAGATGGAGACTTGCCCCATCGTGAGGGAAGGATCGGCTAACGAAGAGCCAAATTGAGAAATATGAGCCTAAAGATAGTGAGATTCAAGCTCAAGGGGTGCCAAGTGTATACAAAAAGAAGGCGGAATGAGGGAACAATGCCTAAAATGCCCCTTGTGCCATCAAATCTCTTATCCCAGTCTACCCAGACTCCTGATACACCTAGACCATCAACCTCTGAATCAGTAACACATTTGAGATGATTCCTCTCCCTCCTCTAACTCCCATGACTTTAAGGAGGACCGCTTGTAGCAATGTGTGTCATTCTCTTGATCGTTTTGGTTTTCCAGATGATATTGTTCAGTTTGTTTCATACTCTAACATATCACTTGTACATGGAGCAGTCATTGCAGCTTTGGACTCTGTCTCTACACACAAGTGCTGGCATATAGCTAAGAAGGATCCAAAGTAGAAGCTTGTCACGCTCAAAATACTTGGTGCTCTCGATAAGAATGAGACGTGGAGCTCGTGTCGCTACCAACTGGGTAAAATGTAGTTGAATGCAAATGGAACTTCACAATGAAGCATATATAACAAAAAAAATATCGACAGTTGCAAAGTATGGATTGTGGCAAAATATTATAGTCAGATGTATGACATCGATTATGATAAGACATTTTCACAAGTGGCGAATATGAGCATAGTCAGAACACTTATCTCTCTGGTAGTGAATGGTGGATGGAGTTTACACCAACTTGATGTAAGAATGTGTTTCTTCATGGGGATCTACTAGAGGAAGTGTACAAGGAAATTCCCCCAGGCTTCAACATGTACCAAACAGTGAGCAATGTATGGAGACTGAGGAAGATAATTAATGATTTGAAATAGTCTCCACGAGCTTGGTTTGACAGGTTCAGTAGAGCAACTGTAGACATGGGATATCATCAAATCAATGCAAATCACACAGCGTTCCTTCGACGACATAGTGATCACATTACTATGCTTGTCGTATTTGTGGATAATATGATTGTCACCGATGATGAGAAGAGAGAGATTGCTTAGCTGAAGGCAAGATTGGGCAAAGGCTTTGTGTGAAGAACCTGGAACAACTTAAATACTTATTTGGGATAGTCTCCACGAGCTTGGTTTGACAGGTTCAGTAGAGCAACTGTAGACATGGGATATCATCAGATCAATGCAAATTACACAGCGTTCCTTCGACGACATAGTGATCACGTTACTATGCTTGTCGTATTTGTGGATAATATGATTGTCACCGATGATGAGAAGAGAGAGATTGCTTAGCTGAAGGCAAGATTGGGCTAAGGCTTTGTGTGAAGAACCTAGAACAACTTAGATACTTATTTGGGATTAAGGTAGCTAGTGAAGCAAAAGGGATTGTTCTGTCTCAGAAGAAGTATGTGTTAAACTTGCTCACAGAGACATGCATGTTAGGATGCAAGTCTATAGTTTCACCAATTAATCAAAAGAGAAAGTTGAGCGCAGAAGTAGAAGAGTAAGTTGATTGTAAGAGCTGTCAGAGGTTAGTAAGCCATCTCATCTATCTTAGTCACACTCGTCCCGACATATCAGATATAGTAAGGGGTGAGTCCCTACATGCATGATCCAAGGAAGGGCCACATGAATGCAGTGTATCAGATTCTGAGATACTTGAAGAGTTCACGAGGGAAAGAGTTGAACTTCAAGAAGAATGGACATTTAGGCATTGATGGCTACTGTGACTCTGATTGGCTAGTTGTGCTGATGACTCGAGGTCCACATCAAGATAACGCATGTTCGTAGGAAGCAATTTGGTCTCTTGGAAGAGCAAGAAACAGTCAATAGTTATGAGGTCGACGACAGAGGTAGAGTACAGGGCCATTGCCTCAGGAGTTGACGAGATGTTATGGTTGAAAGCTCTATTGGTAGAGCTCAAAGTGGACCTAGGAGCTCAAATGAAGTTGAGGTGTGACAACTAGTCAGCAATCAGCATTGCCAACCTGAGGCAACACGACAAAACCAAGCAAGTGGAGATTGATAGGTTCTTCATCAAGAAGAAGCAGAATAGTGGACTACTTGAGATAAGTCATGTAGCTACTAGAGAGCAAGTAGCTAGCTGCCTCAACAAGGGATTTAGCTCATTAGATCTATCTAGGTTGTGTGACAAGATAGGCTTAATGGATATCTTTTGGACATCTTGAGAGGGTGTTAAGAATTATATCTAGTTTACGATTATATTGATTAATAGAGAATACAAAGAAGTTTAGGGACTTATGTGCAAGAATGTAAAAGTTCTATATAAACTCAAGTCATTAATCAATAAACAAAGTTTTTTCCTTTAAAAATCTATTGTGTCAAAAACTAAAGGGAGAGCTATGCAAAGGGAGTAAAACATCATAATATATCAGAAATAACAAACACCGCAATTCATTTCATTAAATTATAAGCAAAATTACAATTACATGAAATGTTTTAAAACTGATACAAAATTAATTCTTGCATTGTGTAAACTACATGGCATAAAATCTGAAGACCATTGCAAATGATGCAAATGCAATAACAACTACGCATCAGCCAGACAAGGATGCGCTAACTGTTATCATGGTGTGAGTTAAATCAATTATTGGAGTTTCTCAAATCTTTTCTTATTCAAAGTTGACGTGATATAGAATAACAAATAAAATTAGTTTATTTTAAAATATTTTAAGAATTGTTTTAACATACTAAGATTTGTTTGGATTCATTTAAAAAAAATAAATTAACTTTTTTTAAATAATGCTTATGTTTGAATTTGAATTAAGAATCGATTTAATTCCAAACTTCTCTTTGTAACCATATTTCTATAGAGAAAGATTATTGACATCCTTTCTAACAGTGAATTTAAACATATATATGCGTGCATGTGCGCGCACATACACAAACAGGTATAAGTCTCTTTCCCTAAATACCGACTCTTTCTATTTTTGTAGCAGCTCTGCTACTATTTTACATTAAAGCCCCTCCAATCACCCATTAGTCATCTATACTGTCAGGCACCATCCTATCATTGATTTAGAGCCTGCATCACATTAATTGCATCATCACGTCCATTCACTAAGGATCTTTGCCTTGTTCGTGCCTTCTTAGCTTCCTTCCAATCCAAGTCCTACCTAACCACTACTCAAATTTGTGTTTGCCGAAATATTTTTATCAAAGAGACCCAACCTGCAACAACTCGTGATCGAGTCATGTTGCTCCCTTTTTTCCTTCTAATATAAGTACAATTATGCTCGCCTGCTGGCTGCAAGTGCTCCATAATAAACCTAAGCATCCCATTCATTTCCCTATTTGCACATATATAAGCAAAAAAATTTAGCAATTTTCACATGCATGAGCACCATCTAATATATTACAGAAATCTATAAAAGTTAATATGTATGAAAGACAATAGGATTTCACAAATTGACAATTATGAATTACAAAATTATTTAGATACAGCATCCTAAACTTCATTTTAAAACTTCAATTGCTCTATAGCATTTTCAATAAAATACAAAAAAATGCTACATGATCAACATAATCAACAGAATTCCTTATGCGATATCCTAAAAGTTATTTGGTTAAGACTTCTAACATTTTATGGATTTGAGTTTTGTGAGAAATCCAAATAAATAAGATATCAAACACTTATAAGAGCAACAAAATTGAAAATTAAAGTAAAATAACGACAACAAATCTTGAGCTAGATAATTTTCCAATTAATTAGTACAACTAACAAAATCAGCCTTAAGACCTCTGTTTTAGAACTTTCGTTCTACTCTCTCGTTCACTTTTTCTTTCTACTCTCCCGTTCACTCTCTCTCTTGAAACTCATGGCCATGGGGGATGAAACAAGTGCTAATTAAGAGTTAAGCATATTGACGCGGGTGTCTGCGTGCGAGAAGTCACGAATGCGGAAGTCCCTAGAGCGTGAAATCACAAACGTGTTTGAGTGCGAGAAGTCACGAATGTGAGTCCCTGGAGCAGAAAATCACAAACACGGGAGTCCTAAGGCGAAATTTCACGAACGCAGAATTACCTAGGGTGGGATTTCACAAATGCGGGAACGCGGGAGACTCCTATGCATTCCTCCCCTCATTGTTGAACCACCTTTCCTAGCTACCCGAACCATCTGACAACGTTATGGTTGTCTTCCTGCAATTCCAACCACCAGCCACCACCTCCTTCACTTGTTGTCCCTTCCAATCACCTCCCACCTTGTTGTCACTCATTCCAATCTCCCATCTTCATTGTCCAGCCACGCCCCTCACCGCCACAGCCTCGAACAACCCTACCTCTCGCAATTACCGCCGCCACACCTCCAACAAGAAAAACACCATACAGTCATTCCTGGTTATTTCCTGTTAATCCAACCACAAGGACCACCATCACCACAATCTTACCGATGTCCTTACATTTCCTTGCCCCCCCCCCAACCACTTCTTACCTTCCCACACATCATCGCTAAGGTGTAAACGAGCCGAGCTTAAGAGAGCCTAAATACAATCGTGTTTGACTTGTTAAAAAATATCAATGTTTTTATTCGACTAGTTTATATATCGAGCGCGCGCGGACGCACACACACAGATAAATACATATATATATATGTATGTATATATATATATATATGTATGTATATATATATATATATATGTATGTATATATATATATATATGTATGTATATATATATATATATATATATGTATATATATGTGTGTGTGTGTGTGTGTGTGTGTGTGTGTGTGTGTGTGTGTGCTGCGCTTCCCAAATTTGCGGGTTCTATTTACTTTGCGAAAGCATACACGACACACCCCTCCAGACCGATCCGCCTACGGAGCATTTAACTAGACGTCCGAGGCTAGAATGCGATGGAACGGGACATTACGTTACCCTTCCCGAAAGAACTATGGATTGACACACAGCATCATGGATTTTGACAACCAGCAGAACTTGAACAGGTACTTCTTTACTGCACTCACTGTCGTATGTTGGTCACTCTCACCATCAGTGTTACCACCTGCATCCGAATCTCAAACCTCCACGTACAAATGTTACTAGGTCACACATTCCTGCGACGGATATACCTTCGTCCTCACTACTTGTGATACCTACTGCAACGCCAACGCCGGACACAATGCAAAAGACTACTGATGCTGATTCAGAGCATGTCGATAAGGATCAATTGTTGGCGTGTCAGGATGGGGCCGCTGCCCTTTCTTCTCAGTCTTCTTCTATTGGAGCAGCAACTACTGTGGAGGATGCTCAGGCTTCCCTCCCTGACGTGATTGAACAAAGGGAAGAAGCGAATGTTCACATTCAGATGACGAAGAATGTGTCTACTACTACTGAGGCTTCAAACAGTAGCTTTATTACCGCTACTACACAGACACTGGTACCTACCGCCGCAACTGCATTTCCTTCTATGGTCCAGACCGACCAGTCTTCCCCAGAAGAATGGCAAGTGTATACCTCCCGGCGGAAGAATAAGGCTGGGAGTACTCTACTACTTGGGAATCTAATGGGTGACACCTTGGTCTCTCCTGGAAATGGAGAATCGACTGAAGCTTGATTATTGAATACGACTACTAGAACCATGGAAGAGGAAGACGCTCAGCGACCTCATCCATTGAAAAATTTTTAGTTGCATGTTTTACTTTTGTCCTATCTTTGGTACTTTTTATTTGAGTTTTTTTGCTCTTTGTTTCTTATGAGTAGAGCTCTATCATTGGGCCCTCTCATACTACTTATTTTGTAACCCCTTTATTTAATGAAAAAGGCCCTAGAGCTTCTTTTTAATATATATATATAAAGGATAATTTCTTTTTAATATATATATAATTTAACAATCAAGACTAATTATATATATATATAAAGGATAATTTATTTATTTGTGTTTGACTTGTTTGAATATCAAACGCAAAAGAAATTGTTCGTGTTCAGCTCGTCTATTTAGCGAATGAATCAAATACGAGCTACTTAACTAGCCGAACACGAACTGTTCGCAAATAACAAACCATTATGACAACCCTAATCACTGCCTCCAAAACCTGCAACATACCTCCTTCCCACTTGCTGCCATCATCCAGAACAGCTGTTCCAAATCATATACGTTGATTGCTTATTGTTTGGAACCGAGAAATCACTACCTTGTTGTTTTTCTTTAGCTTACCAACTCATCAACCATCTCGACACCTTCTGACCTTTCTCCAATTACCAACATCCTAATTTGAGTTTGTATGTTGTTTCCCATTTCAGCATATCATTGTGTCGTCATATGTTGTTGTTTCCCATTTCAGCATATCATTGTGTCGTGTTTGTTGAAATTTCCCTTCCAAGTTATAACTGCACATTTGATTTAGTAATAATATTTATTTTTCCTATTGTAGTTTGGGTTAACTCTAGTATCATTTGAGATCAGCTAGTCTAATCCTAGTCTAATCCTAGCCCATACCCAGTCATATCTCCACTCAAATTTTTTCTTTCCAGACCTACATCACCCCCTATACACCACCTCCAGCAACCCACACCCAAAATCAAATTATATTGCTAAAAAGGTAAATGTCAGAACCTTATCAGAAGTTCACCATGGAAGAAATATAGTTGCAACTTTGTCGAGTGCTACAGAGGCTCGATGAAATTGAGGAAATGAACAAGGGAGAGGTCACCTAATAACATGGAAGCAAGCTCCAAAAGGGAGAGAAGAAGGAACACTAAAATCCCCCCATAAGGATGATTCCAGTGAAAAAGAAGAAATAGCAACGCTTTGGGATACGGTATCAAATAAGGTTGAGAGAAGTGTCAGTTAGAGATTTCAGAGATGAAGAACCACTATTCCAAAGATTTGACTTGAAATATCTGAAAAACCAAGATTTTGATGTAAATGTGGATTGGTCATATTTTGATGGCTAATCCGAACAAGTTCATTGAATAGCTCCAAACTGTGAAACTTTTCTTTGAGTAACAAAAAGTCCGACCGAATGGAATGGTGAAACTAGTCGCCAAAAAGTTAAAGAACAGTACATTATTTTGGTGGTAAAATAAAACACATACACCAGTGTGAGTGAAAAGATAAGATCATTACTTGGTCCCATATGAAATGTGAGATATAGTGTCAGTACCTACCAATTCATTATGGATAGGATGTGTAGATCCTAGCTTCAAAAGTGGAGAGACAATATTACCTGATGACCACCACATCTTATAAGCAGAGTTTAATCCCGTGATCTTACAACAAGAGTACACTCAGCGGAACATCCAAGTCGACCCACCTGAGAAGGCACCGGGTCAAGGTAAAGAAATGTGGAACAAATCTGTATTCCCAAATTCATCCCAACCCCGAAGTGTTTCAAGTGTCATGAATTTGAGCATGCCGAATAATATTGCACAACCAGGAGAATAATCTCTCTCACAAATAAGGAGCAGTTGAAGAAATAAACAGCGATATGAACTAAGTAAATGAACAACTATTTGTTAGCATTTTTATGAGCATTAATGATGTATATTATAATTTGATATGCAACTATGAAACTGAGTATAAAATATCATTTTATTTTATCTTATATTTACTTATAAATCATGTTTATTTGATGTTAATTTTCTCTTATTTTAAATTCTCTTATGGAGAAATTAATGAATGGAAAAGATCGGCCGATTCATTTCAATTAATTAACAGCAAACCTTACTTATCTCGATCCACCACACCTCTCATATTTATTCGACGCAAGCGTTTGAAAAGCAGGACTAATATTGAACCGAAAGATAAGGAGGTTTAACATTTCAATGTCAAATTGGGTTGAACCGGGTGCAACATAAAACCACAGTAATATTGTATTACCAATGAAACTTACAGAAAAATATAAATAAATAAATAAATAACAAAAAAAAACTTACAAAAGTGTCGTAAAGGAGAAATAGATTATTGACAAAATATTACATTAAAAGGGAGAATTGCTAAAACTACATATTATTTTTGGTGCTTTCTAATTGCATGAGTCTTAAGATATTTACACAGGATTGCTATGGAGTGAACATTCTTGATTATAAATAAGGTTTGCATAAGCTTTGAAATTGGCTCTAGCCCATTTCATGTGAAAGGGATTTAGAACCCTTCCTGATTTTGTGAACGCCTCGAATCACATGCCAGACTCAATTTCACACTAAAAGTTCCTCAGGGTCAATGACAAAGAGATTTCAATTGTTGTGCCTTGATGTATCTCAATTTAAATGTTGAGTTGGCAACTCCTATATTGAGGGACTCTAGATATAATGTTTGAGGATTTATTCATAGATGAGTGGCAGCTATTAGGATTTTGGTTTGCATCGTCTTCAAGGTTGTTATCAAAGTATCATGGTGTGAGGTAAACCTGTTGTGACCTTGAGCATTTGCGTTGTTGAGGGTTAGATGTATTTAAGTTCTGAGAAAAGCTAATGAATGTCCTTGTCTCATATATCGCCTCTTGTTATAGTTTTCATCTTTTTTTCTTGGATGGAATCCTCTCTCTCTCATTCACGTGGTTGTATTTAATCTAAAACATATAAACATAGTGTTCATCTGTGCTTGACTTTTTTGTGTTTATCTGTAGTTCATCATACTTCAAACTCAAGTTTTTCTTCATTGAATGTCTTTTTACCCCAGAGAATGTTTCAACTAAATAATCGAAAAAAATAGCCACCATATTGAAGCGAAGGCCTCGTTTATGATACCATTGGAGCTAAAAATAGTGCGGCATCAGCAACTCTTGAGGTTATTATAAGATCTGGATCATATCTCTCTAGACATTGAACAATGGGAGCTGCTCCAAGATATGTACTCATGCCCTTCAAAGATTAAAAAAGCAAATTAAACCCCGTTATTCCAAATTATAAATGAAATATAATGTATTATATGACAGTTAACTAATTAGCATCTTAAGAATAAAAATATTTATATAGAAATTAATAGAGATGACAAACAATAAAGTAACAATTATATTTTCAAGTAACAAGAGCCAAAATTTTCCAGTAAAAAAAAAGAAGTGACAATCCAAAGCGGACAAACAATCATTGATAATGTCTGACAAGTAATAAGATAAGCTACCACCAGTCATAATCATTACTCTATGTGCCCACTTTCTCTAACACAGATATTATTCTTCTCTGCTGATATTATCACCATTGATTCCTAACTGATCTCATTCTTCTCTGCTTAGTTTCTAGAATTCAGTATTCAGAAAACTGTTTTGTATATATTGCCTCTATAGGACTGATACAAGCTGAAGCTGATTCTTCTTCCAATGTTCTGTTTCTTTCTTTATCTATTTTTCTATCAAACAGGTTCGGTAGCTAACTTGTCTTTGCAGTTTTCGTTCACATCAACATGGTATCAGAGACATTATGCCTTACAGTTTAGCACTGGATGCTTCAGGGTCTTCTACCAATACTCCATTAACTTCAGCCCCTAGAAGATTTATATTCCTCAGTTAAAATTTCTAGTGACTATTGTCAAATCTGTAATCAGCACACAGCTTACAACTGATAAGTATACTTTATGGAAATCATAAATTATGAAGCTGTTCACAGAAAATAAGTTTGATGGGTATTTAGATGGAACTACATCCAAACCTGCCAAGCAAATTATATCAGAATCTGATCATACTGTACCCAACCCAAGATATAGTATATGGAAGTTGATAGATCAAAATTTGTTAGCTGTTTTACATTATACAGTATCTCTAGCACTTCAACAATGTGTAGAATTTCGATCTGCTGAAATTTGGCAAACAATCAAAAAAAGGCTTCAATTTACAATATATATATATATATATATATATATATATATATATATATATATATATATATTGGAAAGCCCAAGGGCCACATTGATTGAATTAAAAAAGCGGTTACAGAAGCTTGAGGGTATGGCCCAATAAATGGAGCCTTACCCCTACAATACAATGCAAACAAAGAGATCCTTTAGATCAGAACAGAAAAAGTACACAAAAAAAAGCCTAAGAACGAGAACGTGATGCTCTCGCTCTGCGTCTTGGTGATCCATAAAGTAAGCTCTTTAAAGCAACACCATTGCCCTGAGTAACCAATGTGTCATCAAGTAGAAGTGTATCTCCAGGCTTCTTCTTCCATCGAGAATGATAAACCTGCCAATGTCCTTCGTCAGTATCTTCTTCTGCTTCTACTTCCTCTGCTTCTTCCTCTTCCGCTGACTGATCCTGCTGATCCATATCGATGGGTTTGGAGTGGGTTGGGGATTTCTTCTTTTCCTGCTGAAAGTTTGGATGTATCTGTTAGCGCGGACGGCTAAAGTAGCCCCCTGGACGGCCTGCGCCACAGGAGGAAAGGCCACATTTCCAGCTTATTCTGTCGCCGGAGTGACAATTTGTACAACCGGTTGAAGAGTCTCCTCGACAGCCTTGTCAGCTGAGTTTAAACTGTTATCAGCATCAAATACTACCCTAATTTCCTGGGCTAGGGTAGCATCGACTATTTGTTGGGAAATCCCAACAGCAGCAGAAAGCCCAGAAGCTCTTTTCCTAGAAGGAGGATGCAGCCTATAGCATGTGTCCCTGATGTGCCCGAACATTTTACAATGCTGGCAAAAGAGAGGTATGTTTTCCACCACAGCCTCCTGCCAAAACCCTTCCTCACCATCTGTAATCCAAAAACGATCGACATCTGGCAGAGTGAAATCCCTCTCTACCTGAACTTTGGCACCACCTGTCCAACAATGGGAGCTTGGCTAATGGTATTAGAGCCCGACAAACCCTAGATTTTTAAGGTTTTGTCGTTCTTATCACAATCCAAAATTTCAGAAAAAAAATAAAATAAAATAAAAAAACCCCAATATATTTAAATCATTCCTACAGCAATTACTAACCCCAACCATAGTTTTTAAGAATCCAACACTCCTACATCCACCAATAATCCACCCCAACGACTACCACTAAAACCAAAGTCCATAGCCCCTTAATTTACAATCCTACATTCGCCGAAAATATTATCTAGGAGAAAATGAAATAATTATGCCTAGAAGAAATCTACAAAGAGGTGTCCATGAGCTCACTATAAAGGAAATGCAATGAAAAATATTTCAACTGCCAAAAAGGTTGTCGTTTTTGAGAGAAGACAACTCAGAGAGATTACACGTACCACAACAGTGACTTCGAGAAGAGGAAGTGAACCCCTTCCACTAGGCAATTTCCAGTGATGACGAACCAATACCCAGAAAATTGGCTTGTCAGATATTGACGGTCACATGAATCCGAACGAGTTCATTGAGACGCTCCAAGTAGCAAAAAGAATATTTGACAACAGGAATGTTCCATCGGACGTAAAGGTAAATCAAACCGCCATAAAATTAAAGAAGAATGCATCTGTGCAATGGGAGAACATGAAGCGTATTCGACAGCAAAAAGGGAAAAACAAAATAACTGTTTTTGCTAAAGATAAAACGAGAGATGCAGTGCAAATACCTACAAATTTTATCAGACATAACATATTCTTGAGACTTCATCACTTACAACAGCAAGATCTCTCAATAGAGGAGTACACAGCTGAGTTAATGTGAGCTAGTGAAATTCGAGGAGAATATGATACAATATATGGGATTATGAGACTGTTCATCAGCAACATGATATAGTTACATACATTTCGGAAATTACAGAATGTCCCTACCTTAGTCCTGATGTGGAGAGCAACATAGTAGTATCATGTCCACAACACCCTTCGAGCACGGTTCAACTATCAATTTAGACAGCAAGAGTACACCTAGTGGAGCACCCAAACCGAACCAATCAAAGTGAAGCAAAAGTGGAGCCCACCAACACTCCAAATCTATCGTAACAAAGGAATGCTTCAAATGCGACAGCTTTGGGAACATTGCATCAAATTGCCCAAACAAGACGATGATCTCATTGACGGACCAAAAAGCAGAGTAGTGGAGAACATAAGACAATGACCTCAGAGATATCAAAGAAGATGAGAACGCAAAAGAGGAATACCAGTTTCTAGCAAATGAGGGAGAGTTGTTAGTAATCCAACAAGTCCTTCAGACTGGCCGGAGAGAAGCCCCACTAAGATTTACATTGGTTTTCCTAGATGAAATGAGTCCAAGAAGCAGAAACCAGACACATGTCTGCCTCGTAGATTTTAGGATTGTTTCACATACAACCCACCTCCTAAGTTGCCATTATTTAGGAAGATCCAACATGTCATCACTACATATAGGTTATTGAGAAATTTTCGAAAGCATCTATCGAGTAAGGGTAGTGCTAAGTCCTAGTTTAGTTCAATAGTGCACTCACGACTAAAGACCAGACAAGAGTAGTGAACCACAATTTTGGAAATCTTCATGGGTGTTTTGTGGGAAAGAACATCTGAAAATGGGATATGAGTCTTCCAGAAAAGAAAAAGAAGCCTCTCCTAACAGAGAAGAATAACATGGGAGCGTCTCTCCAAATTCACAGGATCGCAAATCCAGCGATCTTGATCGCGTAAGTTCCATGATAACTTGACATGGATGCCAAATTTTTTGCGGTTAAAAAATCTTCTATGATTCTGCGGCATGTAGCCCTCACGATCGCTAGAGTGATAGAACCAAAGAACTCTCTTTTTTTATTTTCTATTTGTAGAAATTTCTTTCTAATTTTCTTCTTTTTATGATTCTTTCATATTTCTCTAGTTTTTAAGTATGTTATCTGCTATTAGGGAACTATTTATATGTTGTTAATCATGGTTTTGAAGACTTTGGCAATTGTTATTATGTTAGAGAGGCATTGTTAACAATTTGGTGCTTTTCGAAGTGTCGTATCATTTTTTTTGCAACTTGTGTGTCTGTATTGTTCAGAAATGGGTGGTGGAATCTCCTCGCTGCCCGAACATTGCCAATGCGGTGATTTCTTTGTTGTTTTCAGTCGGGACAGCTGTTGATTGACCCTAATCCCTTTCTTACCGCCATCAAACTCACATATTATCATTATTTTCCCATTCCACAACTATCTCCCCACAGAACTCATTTCTCAAACACCTTTTAGAAGCCCTAGAATAGTATCAAATACTGAAGCCACCTCAAATTGGATCCTTAACACCGATGTATCTTCTCATCTAACTTATGATGTTTCTCGACTACACAACACAAAGTAACACATTGGCTTACAACTAGTTTTAATTGGCAATGGTGATATGCTTCTTATTGAAAATATTGATCAAGGCATCCTACCAACTCCTAATCGTAAATTTCATCTAAACTCATTAATACATGTGCATTATATATCACATATTCTTCTTAATTTTGATAGATTTGCCCGGATAACCGTTGCTTTGTTGATTTTGGTTTTGTTATGAAGGACCTGAAGATTAATTTCATTCTCCTTTGAGGACAATGTCATCGAAGGCTCTATCCAATCAGCAATTCATGGAAGGCCTATACAACACCTTCAGCCTTTCTTACAACATCCTCCACTTCACAAGTCTGGCATCATCACTTGGGAGATCCCTTGAACTGCCAAAAACATCTTTAAATCGTCTTCCCAGGCAATCTTTCCATAGTGAATCCTGTGCTCTTGCATAGAGCCACGAATTATCATTTTCTACTTTTTTCTTAGAAGTTCTCAACAATTAAAACTACTTTATAGGGACCTCCTCCATTTTGTGTCTATACAAGGATATAAATATATTGTTGATAATTTTTCCCACTTTTCTTCGATATATCCTCTGCGCAAAAAATCTGAAACCACTTCAAATTTTATATTTTTTCAAGCTTCTGTTAAAAAACAATATAACAAGTCTAAAAATTCTGCACTCTAATGGCCATGAATGCAACTCAATTTTAAAATCGTCTTCATAATCATGGTATAATTCACCAATTCAGTGTTCTTATACTCCTGAACAAACAAAATGGTATAGCTAAACATTAGCATCAACATATTATTGAAACAAATCATGTGATGCTTCTGGATGCTAAACATTCATCCCATTTTTGGCTTAATGCTTATTATTGAAACAACTCACAGGGATTTACCTCGTAACCTACTACCATCCCAAACAATATCTCAACTTTAATACCACACAAAAAACATCCAGATTACACTTCTTAAAACTTTCGGATGTCTTTGTTATCCGCTGCTACCCACGCAATCAATCCATATATAAATTGGCACCAAAACAATTTGATGTGTATTTATTGTCAATATCCTAACAGTAGCAGCCTACTTCCAACACCTCTCCAACCTATATTTCTCCTCTTACTCTTGTTCACAATAATTATCTACCAACACTACACCAAATCTTACACGAGCCCAAACAGAAAACTTAAAGCCTAAACTCATCTTAAACTTGCATACTTCCATCACTAATTCAGATCCTTCATGTTATACACAAGTTGTTAAGCATGTCGAGTGGTGACAAGCCATGTCAACTGAATTTGAAGCTCAAGCTAATGTGACTTGGGTTTTTGTTCCACCATAATAATAACATTACGTTTTGAGGATGCAAATGAATTTAAAAAGCAAAACACAATTTTGATGATACAATTGCTCAACATAAAGCAAGACTTATGGCTCAATGATATAAGCAAGAATATGTTTTGGATTATTAAGAAGCATTTAGTCCAGTAGCCAAACTCCTAACAATCCACATACTTCTTACTACATCTGTTGTTTTTCATTGGAAAGTGCTTCAATTGGATGTATCCAATGTTTTCCTACATGACCATTTAAATGACATTGTGTTTGTCTCAAACATCGGGTTAAAAGATTCACAGCATTTGGACTATGTTTGTCTACTGAAAAATTCCATATACGATCTCAAAAAATCACCATGGCAACGGTTTGTCACACTTTATTCTCATTTACAAAGCTTTGGTTTTCAGAAAAGTTCAACTGATCTATTCTTTCATCAAAACAGCACCTGTCATTACATTTTATATATGTTGATGACATTCTCTTGCCCAAGAATAATGACACTATCATTCAACTTCTATTTTAAGATCTGCACAAAGCCTTTCAGCTTCGTAGTCTTGGTGGGATCAATCATTTTCTTGGCATTCAGGTTAATTTGGACTAGATCCAAATCAATCTACCTAAGCTGTCAAATTACTAAACCGAGCTGTGACGTTGTATTCTGAACCCGTCTCCGCTCCTATTGATGTTAGATTATCTTCTTCTACTACTGCTTTGCACTCCAATAATGAACACTATAGCCACAGGACTGGCTCATTGCAATATCTTATAATTACAAGACCAGACATTGTTTATATGGTAAATAAAATATACCAACAAATGCATCAACTACTAGAGCATCATTATCAATTACACAAAAGACTACTTCGATATATCAAAGAAACTCTACCTCTAGGTTTACCCACTAAATCAGGAAATCTAAATCTCTATGCTTATTCGTATTATGATTGGGCAGGTGATCCTTTGGATCGAAAATCTAAAATCGGGTATTGTGCTTAGCTTGGCAAAACTTTAATTTCTTTGCGCGTTGATAAACAAAAGAAAATTGCTCATTCTTCTACCAAAACATAATATAGAGCTTTGACTATAGCTGCCACTGATATTATCAAGCTACACCGACTGCTTCAGGAATTTCATGTACCTCTCTCTCCGTCTCCCCAACTACTGGGAAAACAGTTCAACAAATGCATTTGCAAATAACCCAGTATTTCATACCTAGGCTAAACATATTGCAGTGGACTTTCATTTTATTAGTGATTGTATAAAGAACAACCATATTATTGTTCACCATGCTGATGCCCTCGCCAAAGCACTATCAACAGCTCTCTTTTTTCAGCTTTGCAACAAGTTAGAACTTTGTGGCATTGTTAAGTTGCTAATTTGGTGACAAGGAAAGTTTGATAAGTAATAAGATAAGTTCCCAAAAGTCCTAATCATTACTTGCCCACTTTCTCCGTCAGAGATATTATTCTTCTATGCTAAATATAATCACCGCTGATTCCTAACTAGTACATCAGAACCGTTGTTGACCTCACTTTTGTCGAGGTTTAGTTTTCCTCCTAGGATTTAGGGTTCTAGCTTTAGGAGCTTCCCCGACGATCTTAGACTCCTAGCAATGGGCCTACCTCGTTTTAGATTGTCTGAAACCACCTCGTCACTCTTTTGGAATCCCGGACGAAATTCCGCACCTCTAGCTCATAGCAGGTTGGAATTGACGTTAGGAGTTCAAATTGAGTTCCTATAGGACCACCGGACCTTAGGACGACCTCGTGCACGTTTCTCGCACCACCGAGCACAAATTCCTCGAACCACCGGCCTCGACGCTTTCAACCACCTCGAAGCGGATCAAGATTGAAGCCAGAATGCCAGGATGAGCGACGTCGAGTCAGAATTTCAAAAAATGCCGGATTTGACGCACTTTCGACGCGACCGTCGACGAGTTTGTCCAAACGACCTCAGATGATGAAACGGACTGTGCCGTTGCGTCCGGAACGTCGTTTCTGCCTAAAATTGATATTTGATTTGCGACGATCGCCTGCCGGAGCGGAAATTGCGATTTTGGGCGTGTTTTTAATAAAATTAATAATATATATATATTTTAAAACCTATTTAATCTATCCTAAGCCCTAATCCCTACCCGTTCGATCGGCCGGCTGTCTCTCTCGCTCGTTCGATGGGGGCTCCCGTTCCCTGCTTCTCCCGCGCTCGAGCGTCCCTCTTCCTTGTAATCGTTGCCCTCTCGAGCCACGCGTGGTTCTCCCCATACCTTCTCGAGTGTTATCCCTGCGCGAGAGTCACCTCGTGTGATCTCCCGCGCGTCTCTGTCTCCTGCTCGACTCTCGCCCTTGCTGCCGAGCTTCGGCTCTTACCTGCGACACTTTGTCGCCATCTCTCTGACCCTTCCCCACTTGTGCCCGGCTCTGCAGGTAAGGAGCGGCCTTCCTTTCCCTCCTCTGCCTATAAAAGCCCCGTTTTTGGATGATTTTAGGGTTGGTTGGTTGGTTGCCTGCTTCCTCTTGAGAAATTGGTGTTGGAGTGGAGCTTGGTTGTCTTTGCTTTTTCTTGTGTGCTCTACACTACCTGGTATGCCTCTTCTCCCCCTTCTCCTTTTCGGTTTGGCCTGATGTGGCTTGCGGCTTTGGCGTGTTTCTCCTCGTTTAGCCCTCTAGCTGAGCACTCGGCATGTTATGGAATCATTTCTAACCTAATTAGTCGGAATATTTGTTGCTTTTCTCTTCTTGTTAGCAGCTCTATAACTTGTTGTTATGGTTTATTTTTGGGCTTGAAGCATGTTGGGATTGAAAATGTGAGCCTATTCTAAAAATATAGGTTTGGTTATTTGCTTAAAAGGTGGAAATGGGCATGGCATTGGCTCCTCTCTCTCTTTTATATTATTTGAAGCATGGAAGATGTGTTTAAGGCAAAGTATTAGCCTTCTTTTAGCATGTTGGGGCATGCATTCTAAGCACCTTTCTCTTACTTTCTCTCTAGCATAAACTACAGAAGAATTTATTTAGCTTTTTATGGCACACATGTGTGGGGGCTCGGTTTTGCTCCTTATGGCTTTCTTTATCAAAGTGGCATGTTAGTATGGATTCATATGAATGTCTGGGAGCCTCTTTTTCATTTCTCTGTTTCAGTTACATGGTGGCTGCCCCCCTATACGTTTGGGAGCCTTGGTGGTCTTGTTTTAGTGCTTTGCTTGGCTCGGATTTTTCTCTGTTTCTGCTTCTGATGGCTGCTCCATTTGAGAGCCTGTCATTTTCTCTTCTCTCTTTCTTTTCCTTTACCTCATGGCTTCCCCTGTGCACCTACTTTGAGGGCTCGGTTTTTCCTGTTGTTTGTTGCTCTGTGGCTGCCCCTTTAGCACTTGGAGTAGGGGCTGTTTTGTTTCTGTTTATTGCTGCCCAGCAGCTGTCCCCATGACACTTCGGGGTTCGTTTTTCGACTCTTTTGTTAGGTCTGGAATTGGGATTGATTGCAGTTATATGGTAGCCTGATTTAAGCCCTCTAGTGGCTCGGCTTTTTTGGTTGTTTTCATTGGCTTGGTGCTGGGTTTGATCCTAGTCATATGGTGGCTCGGGTTGGGGCCTAATCTGGCTCGGTTTTGTTTTTTTGCTGCTCTTGCAGCTGCTCCCTTTGCACTTGATATGGGGGCTCGGTATTGGTTCTTGCTGTTCCTGCAGCCTCCCCCGGTGCAGCCTTTAAAGCTCGGGTATGGGTCTCTCCTGGGCTCGGGTTTGTGCTTTGCTCAAGCTATAGGTGGGCTGATTTCTTTGGTTATTTAGTGGATTCATTCTCATACACTTGTGATGAATTGAAAGTAATCTGGAAGGCTTGTTGGGGCTTGGCCGTGACTCTTGCTGCCCTTTTGTTGGGGCTTGGCCGTGAGCCTTCTCTCCTGTTTGTGGCCTTGGCCGAGAGCCTTGGTGGGGTGATTGATGTGGTGATGGTCTTGCTCCTTGCTATTCTTGCATACGAAGTTGATTGAAATGATTTGGAGATACCTCTTAATTCACTTGTGAGAAGAAATTCAATACCATGTTTGGGATGTCTCATTTGATAGAATTGGAATTGATTTGGAGGATTTGCAAGCTTGTCCATTCACTTTCTTATGTATTGAAAGCGTTGTGATTAAGGTGACCTTCCTGTTGCTATAGCTTGAGTCCCGAGCCCGTAAGTGAGCCTACCGGGGGAGTCTGTATTTCAGGAATTGAAAATTAATGTGGGTACTTGGAGTTTGGAGGAACCCCGAGCAGTGGTCTAGAGTCTAGGGCTTGGTCAGTATCTTTATGTCTATTTTCATGCTTTTACGACTGTCGTTTGGGAAGCGGTGTGTTCCTGAGTGTCTAGTCCTCAGCCTCTCCGAGAGCGCCGATGTGCCTTTAGGTCTTTTTTTTTTTATATATAGGATGTGTGAGGACGGTCAGGGAGTCCGGGATGACTTACTTGTTTTGACTGTTATTGGAAATCAGTTCACCTTTTTTTTACGAAAATTGTGTTAGGTGGATCGCTTTCCCTCTTTCTTTCCTTGCTCCCTCGTCTCTAGTTTTCTCCTTCTTTCTTGGCTCAACGCCCACACTTACAGGGGACGTGTAAGTGTGCACATATAGCCCCTTTAGGCTATATGTGGGGCCATCAAGCAAGGCTGTAAGTGCGGTGGGGACTGATAAAATTGCATAAGAGAAGGTTACGAGAGAATCATAGAATGGTACCGCATCGACTCGAGACTGCAGCAGAAGTAGAGCGAGAATCGCGCACTATTCGCCTGTCTCGGGGTTTCTACTCTGCCAGACGGTCTAAAGATGTTAGTAGTTCTAGTCTCGATAGGGTAGTCGACGCATGACCTACAAATATTTTAAAACAAAAATACATACATTTGAAAAATACAAAATTACCTCCAACACGACACAGCCTACTTACTTATAGCTTTTACTTGCATGCAAACCTAAAATGAAATGTGTGAAAATTTACAGAGTCCATCGTCGAGTTACTCGAGTCGGGTTAGGACTGCCTTCTGCAGAAAGTCGGTCTGGTGATCAAGCACTCAAGGTGGGACATATAGACAGCTCTTCGAGTCCTTAACACCGCCGCGCTTACGGGCCCTTTTCCAGGATGCTCCATGGCTTTCCTACTGTCACGTGAGTTTAGAGGACATCTGTGTGCTTCTTTCCGGTGTTTTGCGGTTTTCACTTCTGACTTTGTTTTGTTTTCGTTCGTGGTTTTATTCGAAGTCTTCACGGAAGTCCACTTCTTTCTTTCTCGATTTCCTTTGTTTTCTTTTACTAATTTTCTTTGTTCTCCTGTCGTCTTTCTTTCCGATTCTACCGCGGTTTTCGTACTTCGTTTTTCTTGCACGTACGGTAGTACCCATTCTGCTAGGTCTTTCCCTACTACGTTTACTCTTGCTCTTTTCTTGTACTAATGCCTTTTCTGTAGGAAAATAATAAAATGAAAACAATAAGCAGGTAACGATACACCGCGGGTAATCATCGTCTACGGTACACTTGCAGCATTTTTCTACTTTTTTCCTTTACTGCGTAGCATGTTTTACTTTTCTAGTACTCGCTCCTCGCTAGTATAACATGTTTTACTTTTCGACGTATATACTCGCGTAGCATGCTTTACTTTTCTTCGTGCTCTATCTTCGTTTAACATAAGCATGTTCACTATAAGCATGTTCCCTGCTTGTTTTGCATGCTTCCTTTTATCGCTACTCTTGTCATCACATTGTACACACTCACTCTTGCAATAAAAGTGATAATAAAAATAAAATAAAACAACTTGCATGTTCAGTTTAACCTAAACTTTAAATTTAAGCTGCGATCTTGCTACGACTTGGAGATTGGAGCACGATGGGCAGCACGGTCATCTTCTTCAGCAAAACATGTGTCGACATCAGCAAAACCATTCTTTAGTCTAAATAACAAGCCATAGAACTTCGAGGTAGTCCGCCTAGTGTGACATAAACCCTCACTCGTTCTTTAGGCTTCTGCATGCCCTCGTCGTGCAATATAAGCCCTAACTCGCTTAGTGATTCCGAGTGTCGTCGTCCGATACGGCGTAAATCTTCTTATCTTCAGGGTTGTTTCGCATAATCGGATATTATGCAAATGTAATCCCTATAATTAATCAGCAGGATTGAAACTAAATAAATTCATTTTCCAAAATTTAAAGCCCAACCATAGGATAGTCTGGGACGTTATCGAGGTCCTCCTCGAGATCCGTGACGTCCCCTACCTCTCTTTCCTTTGACTCTAGAAATAACTGTTTCACATTGCGCCTTTCACCTGTTGGATTTCCTATTACCACACTTCGTTGAAAACCCTACCATTTGATTTCATGAAGACAGAAACCCCTGATCTAAATCGAGAGTTCTCTCAAGTGACTTCGGTCATTCGAGGTAATCGACTATAGGGGTTACTCTTATAGTGAGCTTTAAAGACTCAGATAATATAAACCCTATTTAATTCTTTTTGTATTAAATAGGGAATTTGTCGGTCCACATAAAGGTTCGCAGACCAGAACGGATGTCATGAATTCTGTAGTTTATTTGATCGAGCGATATCGTTAAGTAGGGTGTCTATTCTTCGGAATAGATGCGTTACTTGCGATATTACGCTCGTTCATTCAAACTGCTAAAAGAATGAGATCCGTCCACTCTCATTCTCATATTTTAAACTTTAAAAATTTTACTTTCGAAACTAATATATATACATTAAATTAAAATCTCAACAAGACGCGCGTTTTAAGCGGCCGACAACCGTTTCTTTTGTTTCTGGAATTCTGTATTCAGAAAACTCTGTTTTGTATATATTGCCTCTGCAGGAATGATGACAAGCTGAAGCTGATTCTTCTTCCAATGTTCTCTTTCTTTCTGATCAGTTTTTCTATGAAAAAGGTTCAGTGGCTAACTTGTCTTTGCAGTTTTCAATCACATCTACAACCATAATGCCTGAAGTCCTATTCCTCATGTCTCTATATAGTTTTTATGCACGAAAGAGATCCATGATGAGGCACAAAACTTTAAATATTATTGGAAAAGTTGTGAAAGTAAAACCTATTCCAAGCTTGGAGAGTAAGAAATTTGTACATAATGGAGATGGGACAAGTCAATAAGCATGAGACCATATTTGATACCTAGAGTTTAATAGGTTAAAAAATGCTAAATACGGTTGTCTCAATTCTACATATTGAAACCAATAGAGTCAAACAAAGACTTTGTGTAGAGCAAGTCACCAATCACAATCTTTAGCCATGAATCTTTGGGCTTTTCAGTGGAGTTTAATTTATCATGCCATTGTCATTTTTTATTTCAAAGCTAATTATAAGAGGTTAAAGTGCCCTTTGTGTTATTTAGGACCAGATTTTCTTTTAACTTTATTAATTTGAATAAGATCTATAATTACAAAAAGTGGTCATGACCATCTAATTCAAATGAAAGATGATAGAATAAAGATAAGATATTTCTTTGGTATCTTTTCAGAGGAACAGTCCTTACTCTTGTTTCTAATCATAAGGCTTTTCATCTTCCTTAATTACATGAATTTAAAAGATATTTTTAAATTTTAATGTATTAGGAGACATAGTATCTCCTTGATCTATCAGACCTAATGCCCTCCATAAGAATGCTTGAAATTTTATCCAAAAACAACCTTCAAAATCCAATCATTGTCTTTAAAAGATTGAAATCTTTCTCATATATTTTATAAAGTGGGCACAAAGCCAATTAAAATTTTTAAGAAGACTTACTAAAGAAGACAAACATTAATACAAGAGTAAAAACAAGATGCACGTATTTCTTTTTATCTTAAAAGGGTGCAAAAGTGGGAGTAGTAGGGATAGAAGCATGACCTCAAGCTTGATATCTAAGATATGAACCACTAAATCTAGGCTAGATTCACAAATTCAAACTGTCATTAGCGCAAAAAATTTTTAACAAACAATAAAATGAGTACAACATAAAAGAATTGAATGCATTGCTAAAATAAATGAAAAAAAAAAGAAGTTCAAATTAGAAGCAACTAGCAACAACTAAACAAGATGCAACCTAATAGAAGAGATGAAACACTGGAATCAATGTTTAAAGCGTGCTTGAAGTTAGGTAAACCTAAAACAGAAGCAAAATATCTTCTTGCTATTCCTACCTCTGTTAGACAAGGATTTAAAGACTTTTTGATGCAGGAGATCCAGGAGTCAACCGAAAACAACAATAAGAAAGTAAATGTTATTACTGAAAAATGAATAATCTGTTTTAAGAAACTGGGAAAAAATTTTGGCAATCTAAAATTTATCCCAAATTTTGCATTCCTCAAAATTCAACCGAATCAATTTTATAAAATTATATGCGTCAAATCGATCAATTCTATATAAAACACTATAAAAAAATTTTGAATGGAATGGGAGATAAAAAAATTGGAAGTTATAAGTTTAATTAAGTTAATTACTCCTTAATTACCCTCTCTAAACTTGGCATATTGTTCCCACCGACTTAACCCATTCGATATTTAGCCCTAGGATGCGTCGAATTGAAAACTCCTTTCCAAAGCTTTGCTTTTCCTCTCCCCACTCAGCCTATCTCGCACCTCTCTCCCTCCCTCTTGGTTGAGCTTTGCAGAAGCTCATGCGAGGAGCTGCAATTGCAGCTCAACTCCTTGACGCGAATAGAAAGGGGCGAGCAGCACTTGGGAAGCCGCAAGAGCTGCAGTAAGCCATGTCCCACTCCCTCTTTCCTCTCCCGATCCTCCTCTCATTTCCCCTCCTCCCTAGCACCATTCCTCTCTGGAGAGGGAGCCCACGACTCCAGCTACAATGCTGGAGTCGGGATCGTGCGCAGATGCATGACAATGTGCCGCCAGCTAGGTTTCCAGGTTCCGGGGTGAAGTCGGTGAGTTCAAAACCCTATTTCACGTTATTTGACCTTTCATTTTCTTTCACTAGTTTTATTGAGATTTGTCTCATTTTTCGTGCATTGTTTGTTTCTGGAAGCCGTCAGAAGTGTCGATTTGTGTTGGAAGTGTGGTAAATGGTTTGCGAGTTTTCATAGGGTTTTAACACATCAATGAAGGGAAAGAGGAGATTGAAAAATAGAAAGAAGAGGAAAAAATATTTGACAGCTTCGGAAAGGCGGACTTGTGTCGAGAAGCCTATTTAGGGTAAGAAACTTACTTGTTTTTTGTTAAATTATTTAATGAGTTAATATATCTTTAAATCTGAAGTTAATTATGGATCTCATGTTGTTTATTTGAGGCGGCGAGCTCGAGGCAAACGTGTGGAAAACTCGTCGTAGGGCGACTTCGTCAATTTAGGTAATTTAATTATATGCTAGTTAAGTCAAAAAATTCAATTAACAGAATTTACTTGAATTTTAAGAGTTGATATCGGTTGTTAGGATCAACTTAAAAGTTATCTAACATCCAACTAATTACTGAATTTTGAAAAATGACAGTAATTTTCTTTATTTCAAAATGTATGTTTGATCTATATGCTTTAGTTTAGTTAGATTCTTTATATTATTAGATAGAAAACATATGAATACCAAAAAAGAAATACAAAATATACATGAAAGATATGTATGAGATGCATGAGATTTATGATACATATATGCATGATAAGTATGATATAAAATGATATACAAGATAAAATATATGCATGAGATAAGAGATGTGCATGATATCAGAGTAATGTATGATGAATAGTTGCACAACAGGGTAAGAATAACTATGCATGTTATTAGATGCATAAAAATATCTCAGAATAATATTTGTTATGAAGAATGAAATAGCTTATATGAGAATGTTTGTATGTGCATGTTCAGAGGATAATTTCACCTCATAAAGGTACAGACATAGGTGCATGTTCATAAGTAGAGTTTTTCTATCATCCCAAATATGATGGTTAGATCACTAACCGTTGTGCCGACGGAATAATATCTGTCAGGGGAGATAGACCAAAACTTACATCCTTAGACAACTGTAATGTTTATATTGTTAATTGCTGTGTCGACGAGACAATGTGATGTGTAGATGGATAAACGATATGCCAACGAGACAATGTGATGTGTAGATTGCTAACGTTATGCCAACGAGACAATGTCGGCCAATGGTGTTAGATTTTATTGAACAGAGACAAAAGTATAGGTAAATATTATAAAGAAAATGTAAAGTTAAAGAAATGCTTACAGAAGTTTGAGTATTTGTATTTAAAAAGAGTATTTGATGCATACAATTGTGATGTGTAGATCGCTAAACGTTATGCCAACAAGACAATGTCGGCGAATGGTGTTAAATTTTATTGACGGTGATCCTCATAGAGACAAAAGTATAGGCAAATATTATGAAGTAAAAGTAAAGTTCAAGAAATGATTACAGAAGTTTGAGTATTTGTATTTAAAAAGAGTTTTTGATGCATACATTAGCATATATCAAATTGCTTAGAAGAACTTGAAAAATCTGCATATTATAAGAATTCTTATAGACTTGCATGTATATTAAATTCTTTTCTTTGGATTGCTGTAGTTTAGAAGTGTGATTACTCCTGTGTTACATTTAGATGACTCGTTATATTGTTTCAATATTATTTTTAGGTTATAAACATTTGAACAATACAAATAGAATAGAAACAAATGTGTATAAAAATTAAGAAGAAAATGTAACAATTTCTACTTCTTAATTTTAATTCCTTTCTTTAGTGGTTCTTTCTGGTATTTTTTATCATTAAATTGTTAGTTATAGAATTAGAATAGTAAAAAATTTATTTTCACGGCCCGATTGTCCGTTACCATCTTGTTAATTCCAAGCTTTTGGTCAGGTCATGAAATAAATACCATTAAAGTGTATGCCAAGGGTGAAGGAGGTCTGATAGGTGTATTAGAAATGTTGCGGGAGTGGTGGTAGCAAAGGAATGTTGAAAGCAACGAGGGTGAAAGTGTGAAAATGCAAGGACAGCAAGAGTCGAAGATGAGAACAAAAGGTCGAATGTTGGAAATCAATTCTCTGGTATTCTAATTCTATCACTAACAATTTAATATTCAAATAATAAATAAAAGAGTCACTAAAGAAATCAACTAAAATTAACAAATAGAATTTATATATTTCTATTTGTTGTTCTCGTCTTCAATACGCATTTGTTTCTCTTCTATTCATCTTATTCAAATATTTAAAACCTAAAAAAATAATATTAAAACAACATAATGAGTTATCTAAAAATAACCCAGAAGCAATCACATTTTTAAACTACAGTAATTCAAATAAAAGAATTCAATATGCATGTGAGCATACAAGAAGTCTTATAATATACTCGATGAGTGCTAGAAAATTCATGGCGGTAGAGTAACGGATTATCGTGTTAGCGTTGTACGAGAATTCAGCACACATACAGATGAAAGAGGACAAGCGGTGACGACTCTAGAAGTTTTTAAGTGAAAAACTCGTAAAGGGAAAAACCACGGGCCTAGCCCAATTGAAATAATCTACTATGAATATTGACATAGTTTCATACTTCTCCTAAATTAGAGAAGGTGGAAATACAAAGTTGTATAATTATAATTTGGTTGTAGTTCTTGGTGACAGCAGGTTACAAGGGTCATTGCTGATGGTTGTGGAGGTAGTAGTCAGTCGTGAGTGTTATAGATGGTTGCGCGTTGATTAGTCGGAGAAGCCATAGTACTCAGTTGCGGGAACTGTAGACCACGTAGGCCGTAGTTAACGAGTATTAATGACGTCCGTAGGCCGCGGGGGTCGGAGTCGGGAGTTGCATGAGTTAATGACCACATAGTCGTTGGGGCGAGTATTGATGACGTCCGTAGACCATGGGATTGGAATCAGGAACTGCATGAGCTGATGACCACGTAGGTCGCAATTGGCACATAGAACGTAGTGGTGAGCTCTTGTCCCACAGATAGGAGAGGGATACTAGATTTTCCAAGTTATGAAGTTGTCTGACGGCGTCCGATCGGCGGTGGTAGACGACGGTCGACGTAGGTCAACGAAGAATGGATGTGGTCCACGACAATCGTTGGTGGTCTATAGTGATCAACGATGATCAGCGGTCGACGTTCGGTGATGGTTGGCGGCGGTCGGAGGTGTTCGACGGCGGTCGGAGGTGTTCGACGACGGTCAGAGGTGTTCGACGGCGGTCTGCGGTGTTAAACTATAGTCGGCGATAGTACTGAACTTCAGCTCATTCTCAAAGCCTCAAGTTATCTCCCAAGGCTTAAGCTTCCCCCAATGTGAGGGGGTGGGGGTCTATTTATAGTATTATGGGTACAATTAATGCAGAAATATGAATTATTTTGATCGGACGGTCCGGAAAGCTCCCTCCGATCAGACGGAATTTAACAAACATTTGAGTGCCTTAACGATGTCAGAATTTAGCAATCTTGGGCTCGTTGGATTCATCTTATCGAGACCTCGATTCAACTATAAACTCATCAGATTCGACATCTGTTTAACCTTTCAAATGTGTCTAAATGTATTTTAAGAGTGGTATAATGACTTGATTTGACTCGAATTGAACTAGTTTTTCTATCGTTTGGTCTGTCTCATCGAGTCGGTTAGTCTAACTATAAGTTTGTTGAAATTGGAGCTCTGTGACACTTAATTGAAGTTTAAATGTTTTTTTCTTAAAAAAGTGCCTCGAGATTCGTGTCATGCCTCGAGATTCATGCCAGATGATGAAAATTTATTGGTGTTGTATAAATATTATTCTTTCATGCATTTATAAGCTATCTGATATATGATAATGCATACATCAATGATATTTTCTCAATGAACATATACTAATCTTCTATATATATTTATCTTAACTTTAGTTTTGCTTTATACTCTTTACATACACTTCTGTCTCTTTGAAGATCACCGTCAACAAAACCTAACACACTCTTGGCCGATATTGCCCCGTCAGCTCCCGTCGGCACAACAGTTAGCGATCAACATATCGTAATTGTTTAGGGTGGAAAGGCCATTACCTGCCCCTGGCCGATATTCTCCTTTCGGCGCAACGGTTAGTAAAGTAAACATCACAATTGTCTGGGAATATAATCTATGGTCTATTCGCCCCTGACCGATATTATTCCACCAGCAAAACGATTAATGATCTAAGAATCACAATTGTCTAGGGTGCTAGAAAAACTTACACACGCGGGTACACTGGCGTCTCATCTCTGTACCAATAAGGGGTAAACACCTCTGAACATGCACATACAAACAATCATATATAAACTATATCATTCTTTATATATATGTTATTCTGAAACATTTTTATGTAACCGACTAATATACATACTCTTATTTTATTGTACAACTATTATTATGCATCTCTTATATCATTCATATATCTACCTCATGTTTATCTCTTACTCATATCATACATGTCAATTTTTATCATATATCTATCCCATGCATATTTCTTACCCATATCATACATATCATTTTCTATTGTGATTATCATGCGTATCATTCCGATTATGTCTATCTTGCACATCATATATATCTTACATATCATACACCTCACATATATTCCTTATATGCATATATTTCATATCTATCAATACAAAAAATCTATTGTAATATAAATGTCACTGAACTGCATGATACATGCAATCAACATACATTTTGAAATAAAGACGATTACTAAAATTTAAAAATATAATTACTCACTTCAATTGTCATGAGAGTAATTAGCTGGTCGTTCAAATATTTTTATTGATTTATTTAGTCTAAAGAATAAATTAAACTTTAAGATTCAACAAATATTCGTCAATAAAATTATTCTTCTTAAATTAGCATAGAATTATTTACTTGGATTTATAAAGCCGTCATACGAATAGCATTCACCACTTGTCTCGAACTCGTCACCTTAAGCAAACAACCTTAAATCTATAAATATATTAGGAATTTATAAATTTTTGGCTAATAAAATAATTAAAACCCAAAAGTAACATTCTTACATCAAATAAACCTCTCAGCACAAGTCCGTCTCTCCAAAGCTGCCAAAAATTCTTCCCACTTCTTCCTATCTTCTCGATCTTCCCCCTTCACGTTTTGTGATTTTGTTTTAAAACACCTATAGAAATATGCACTCCACTTACGACACTTCCGACACAAGATCGGTGCCTCCGATGGCAATCGAAAACGTACAGTGCACGAAAAATGAGGCAAAACTCAAGATAAAAGTAAGATGAAGAAAATGAAAGTCTAAAATAGCATGAAATAATATTTTTTACTCACCAATTTCACCCCAGAGCCCTAAAATATCATATGTGGCTCTGTGCGGGCGCTCGCCTCCTCTGCGCAACTCGGCTGCAGTGCAGGATCGCACGGTGCAGTGACCGAGCGCTAAAATCGCGAGAGAGAGATCGAGAGAGGAAATTAGAAGTGGGATGCAACTTACTACATGTAGTGCAGCTTCCCAAGTGTCACTCGCCCTCACTACTCATGGCTGTGGTCTTTGCTGCCAAGCGCAACCGAGAGAAAGGAAGAGATGTGTGAATGTAACCGAGAGGGGGTGAGGAGATGCTAAGCTCTTGGAGGGGACATCCCCATTCAACTTCATCGAGAGAATATATCGAGTGGGATGGACCAGTCAGGAACAATATCTTTCAGTTCATTCATAATTTATATATAGTATTATATATTTAATTGATCAATTTTTCGTGTAGAATTTTATAAAATTTTGATTGAAACTTGAGAGATACGAAAATTAAGATATATTTTCAATCGTCGAAAGTTTTATCAAATTTATCAAAAATGAGTTATCACAATCTCCCCTCAAAAATTTCGTTCCACGTCAACTATGAAGATAAAACAAAAGTGATTACAAAAATTTGTTTATTATCAAGTGATAACTAAAGCATATCACTCTACGCATCAACATCAGTGGCAACATGCTCATCCGGCTCCAGATGAGTTAAGGAATAAATTCTTGGATGAATATTTTGACTTTATTGCTCCTTATGCGCCACACTATCAGCTTTTGTTATTCTCTGCTACCCACTTTTATATGTTAAATTCTTCCTGAAATTTGGATCTCTGAATAGCATTACTGTAATTTCTCCCTGATGTCCAGATTGTCTACATAAGCAACACACCTTCAAACCCAGTAAACATTCACCACGATGTTGCTTCACACACTTTAACATAAGGTTTTATGGTGCTACTGCTAGCACGACGACTAACAACTCCACCAGTGTAGACTTCATCTTCTTCCCAATGGACTCTCCTCCTGAATAAGCTTTTGGTGTCACTTCTTCCGACCCCATCCTCTTATGCATGTCTATGCTTCTGAGTTTCTTGGAAACTAATCTCAATCCGTCTAGCCCTCTCTACTAGTACTGAATAGTATTTAATCTCAAATAACACTAGTGGATGTCTGATCGAATCATTCAATCCAGAAAGATATTTTTGGCATTTCTCCTCCGCATTAGAAATTAACTGGGGTGCATACCTCGATAACATAGTGAACTCTGCTTCCTATTGCATAACTGATCGATCTCCTTGCACCAACCAAATGGATTTATCTTGCATCTGTCTTCTAGCCGAAAGTGGTACAAATCAATCTCTGAAGGTACTCACAAACTCATCATACTGCACCAAGTAGTTGTTTCTACCTCCAAACTATTGCATCTAACATTGCCATCATCATAAAACTTCCTCCTCAAAGCAAAGTGGCTAGGGCAATTCTCCTTTTCGATAGACAAGACATGTCATCTGTGATTTTTTCCACTTTCAATAGCAAATTTTTTGCTTCCACTGACCTTTTGTTCCACAGAATAAAGGTAGTCTTATATACTTAAAGAGCTTCAAATATTTATCCATTGGTGGTCATCCACTGCTCCAAGCTTGGATTAAGAATTCTAAATCATTTGAGTCACAACATTCATTATATCAGAAAAAATACCAGCATTGACTGTGGCATTCTAGGGTCTCATCTCTAACATCTTCCTCTGGATCATACATAATTCTAAAAAAACAACCATATAATTTAATTAGATTAAATTAAAATTATTAATTTCTATTATTTATTACTTAATCCAATTATCTCATTGGCTCTTTCATTAAGATTTATGTTATTTAAACTAAAACATTGCTCTCATACCACATTTGCATGACCCGACACTGGGCTTAGAGTTAACCAAGACGGGAACGACAGTCGGACTTTAAAAATCAGTTATTTGTTATTCTAGTTCTACCACTAACGATTTAATATTCAAATAATACATGAAAGAGCAACTAAAAAAACAATTAAAATTAACAAGTAGAAATTTGTACTTCTTCGTTTGTTATTCTCGACTTCTATACACATTTGCTCGTCTTCTATTCATCATGTTTTGTTTAAAACCTACAAAAAAATAATATTAAAGCAACATAATGAGTTATCTAAAAATGACCTATAAGTAATCACACTTCTAAACTACAATAATTTTTAAAAAAGAATTGAATATAAATGCGAGTCTATAAGAAATCTTATAATATGTTGATATTTCATATTTTTATAAATAATATGATAAATGCTAATGCATGCGTCAATGAATTTTTTCTAAATGAGATGCACTAATTTTTTATATGCATTTATTTTAACTTTACTTTTATTTTATACTTTTTACATATATTTTTATCTCTGTGAGGATCACCGTCAATAAAACCTTAACCATTGGCAATATCGCCCCGTCGACTCTCGTCAGCACAGCGGTTAGCAATGTAAATATTACAATTGTCTAGGGAGATAAGCTCTAGCCTACTCTCCCCTGACTGATTTTATATCATTGGCACAGCGGTTAATAATCTAACCATCACAATTATCTAGGGTGGTATAAAAACTCTACATGTGCGGGTACTCTAACATCCCCTGCCTATACTATTAGAGGGTCAACTCATCCAAACATGCACATACAAGCATTCATATATAAGTTATTTTATTCTTCATACATATATTATTCTGAGACATTTTTATGCAGTATACTAATATGCATGCTTAATCTTACTCTGTTGTACAACTAACATCATGTATCTCTCAAATCATTCTTATATCTATTTCATGTATATCTCTTACTCCCATATCATGCATATCATTTTCTATCATATATCTCTCATGCATAACTCCTACCCCTCTAATACATATCATTTCTATTGTGATTATCATGTGTATCCTTCCCGCTATGTCTATCTTGCACATCATATCTACCATACATATCATACCTCAAATACATCTTTTTTATGTTTATCTTTCATATCTACCAAAATAAAGACTTTACTATAATATAAATCTCACTGAACTGCAACATACAAGTAATCAACATACATTGTGAAATAAAGATGATTACTCAAATTTATAAATGTAATTACTCACATAAAATGCCACGAGAACAATTAGTTGGTCGCTGGATAACCTTTTTGTTGATTTATTAATCTAAAAAACAAAATTGAGCTTTAAGATTCAATTTCACCAATCAAATTATTCTTCTTAAATTAGCATAGAATTATTTACATGCATTTATGGAGTCGTCCTACAAATAGCTTTCGTACATTTGTCTTGAACTCGTCACCTCAAGTAAACAACCAAAAATCTGTAAATATATTAGGATTTTATAAATTTTAAACTCATAAAATAATTTTACACAAAAGTAACATTCTTATCTCGAATAAGCTTCTCGACACAAATCAGCTCTTCAAAACTGTCAAAATCTTCCATCTTCTTCCTATCTTCTCAATCTTCCCTTCACCTTCACTAATTTTATTTTAAAACCCCTATGGAAACATGCACTCTACTCATGACATTTCCGACACAAGATCAGCGTCATTGACGGCTAGCAGAAATGAAAAATGCACTAAAAACAAGGCAAAAGTCAAAAATGAAAGCAAGTGGAAGGAAATGAAAGTCTCAAATAGCACGAAATAAGGTTTCATACTTCCTGATTTCACCCCAGAGCCCTAAAATATTGTTTGCAGCTTTATGTAGGTCGCTCGGCTCCTCCGCGCAACTCGCCTACAGTGCGGGATAGCACGGTGCTGTGACCGAGCGCTAAAGTCACGAGAAAGATCGGGAAAGGAAATTGGAAGTGGGACGCAGCTTGCTGCATGTCGTGCGGCTTCCCTGGTGCGCTCGCCCGCACTACTCGCGTCTATGGGCATTGCTACGATCGCAGCTGCTCACAGAAGCTACTGTCGAGCGCGATCAAGAGGGAGAGAGAATGTACGAACAAAGCCAAGAGGGGGAGAGTAGATGCGAAGCTCATTCAAATCCATCAAGAGACTATATCAATCCGGATGCGTGGATCAGGAAGAGCAATTGGGATTAGAGAGTTACTTAACGGTTAAATTAAGTTAATTACCGTATAACTTCTAATTTTTATATCTTTCAATTCATTCATAATTTATATATAGTATTATATATTAAATTTATTGATTTTTCATTTAAAAATTTATAAAATTATTTTGATTGAAATTCGAGAGATATAAAACTTGGGATATATCTTCGTTGTTGAGATATTTATTCAACTTCTCAAAAATTGGTTATTACAACAAGTATGGTTGTTGTCCTGCATGGTGACAACAAAGAGTTGGGTGGGTAGCAGCGGAACAACAGAAAGGCGGTGATCTCTGGTTGTCCTGGAAGGGGGCGATAAGGTGAGAGGGCTGGAACAACAAGAACAAGGCTAAAAAGAGGTAGTTTAGGCGACAACAATGCAAAAGGGGGGTGGGGGTGGGGGTGCGCAGTGGCTGGGAGGCTACGGGAAACAACAAGGCGAAGGGGTTTCTGTGTCAATAACGTTACGGGATGTTTGGAGAGCAGCGACAACGATGTTGTTGCGCTGGAACTGCTGGGTCAACGAACTAGGGGGGAGGAGAAAGAGACAATGACGGCTGGAACAGTAAAAACACCAACCATAATATTGTCCTGGGTTGCTGCAGCAATAATGGATGACTAGAAGTGATGTAGGGAGAATGCAAAAGGGGTGGGGAAGGTACTGATATGCCTCAGGTCCAAAATAAGACAACAAACGACAGTGAAACGGAAATATATAGGTGAAAAAAATTAAATGAGGGTTGTTTTTACAAAGAACAAAGGAAAACAAGCAAAATACAAGGATGATCTACTATTCAAGAAGTAGATCGACCTCCCACAACCCTAGACGTCACTAGGAACACCACACGAAGAAGAAAAAACACAACAGTCCAAAAACATGCATAAAGAAAGTATAGCGCCTTCAGCTGGTCCAGGGTGGACTGGCTCATATATAGGCGTAAAATATACACATTACCTCGAAACCAAGATATAGTTGATGCACCACCTGGAGCCCTAGGAAACAACTCTTGAAGGGAAGAAGAGACATCGACAGCTGCCCCAATACAGAACACAAAAAAGTGTCCTAAAATACGAAAACAATACACTTATAGACCTAGGGTGAGTACAAGTAAACCCCACCCCCAATAGGAGGGAAATCCATGTAAAGGAAGGGTCGACTGACCCTCCTGGACCAATCCAAGTTGCAATTTCTCGCGGCAATTTGCGGTATTGTATCAGGGACCACAGAAAAGTCCCAGCAGAAAGTTCCTACATCACTCTTATCTGCAAGATCTTCAAAACTAGAAATATTATTATTAAAGACATCAAAATACAAATATGGTTAACCAATATCTTAGAGTATCATGAGGAGCTGGTATATCTAGAGGATTTGGATCAACGATCCTGTTTGGTGCTAAGGTGTGGACACCATATTTGAGTTGAAAAAACATAAGGAAGGCTATGATACCAAAACAAGACCAAAAGTTGGTTCAAATTATTGTATGTACACCATGTCAAGAAAATAAGGAATGATAACCAAGATTGAGGTAAGTTATGACCATTTGAGAGTTCTCTAATATCCTGACTGTTAAAACTAATAAAATTTCATTTCTAAAATTCTTGACGAGCCTTGAAGCATGCCATAAAGTTGTGAACAAAAATTTTGTGATAAGAATAAAATAAAGTGATGTCAAAAAAACAACGAAAAGCAAAAGTGAGAGATACAAAAAGAAATGCGAGAGAGAGACAGAGTAGGATAGAGAGAGAGAGAGAGAGTGACTGAGGCAGAGGAACGTCATGAAATTCCACAACTTTAGCTTTTCATTGTTTTTAATAGCCATTTACCTTTTTATAATAATTTTCATTATTATTACATTCAAACCTTCTCCTCCGCCTCCTTGCACCACTTTAACTAGTCAATTACAACAAAAATATTAAAAAGAGAGAGAGTAAAAATCCCAATAATTATATATACAAAATGAAAAAAAAGCTCCATTAATAAAAAATAAAATTTTAAAAACTTTGATTTTTAATTTGAATTTAAATTCTAAATTCAAATCGATTTTGTAAATTGCAAATATCTTACCCTTCCCTCCCCTTTTGAGTTATCAATATATCATATCCACCATGTTCCCATCAATAATACATAATTCTCACCAAACCCTCCAATAACTTCTATAACAAATCTCCCAACTTATTTATTTTTTAAATGTCAAATTGAAATTTAAATTGAAGTTTTCATCTTATTCTCCTTCCAACTTTCTTCAAAAAATTTCTCTTACAGAGATTTCTCATAATCAATTTGGATTTATGTCGAGCAGGTCTACCATGGAAGCTATAAATTTATTGAGAGGTTTGATGGAGAAGTCTAGAGAGAATAAGGAGGACCCACATATGATTTTTATTGATTTAGAAAAAGCTTACGATATAGTTCCAAGAGAAATCCTTTGGAGAGTTTTAGAGAAGAAATGTGTTGATATGACTTATATTCAAGTCATTAAAGATATGTAAAAGAGTTGTTCCTTGTGTTTGAACATAAGGAGGACTGACCAAGTATTTTCTTACTTCTGTTGGATTGCATCAGAGATCGACCTCAAGCCCATATCTTTTTTTTTTAGTGATGGATGCTCTTATTGAACATTTACAGGAGGATGCATTAGTCTATGCTTTTAGCTGATGATATCGTTCTTGTGCATAAGATCAAAGAAAGAGTTCAGAAAAACTTATATTATGGAGGCCTATTTGTATGAGTAGAACTAAAGCTAAATACATGGAATGCAATTTTAGTAGTAGTTGCCATAGTGGTAGGGTTGTAACTATGGTTGATTAAATTATTAAAAGGTGTGAACATTTTAGATATCTCAGGTCTATTGTTCAGAGTGATGGTGATATAGATGGGGATGTATTAGTAGAATTTAAGATGGTGCTTCGTGCCTATTGTGTGATAGAAAAATATTGCTTAAACTAAAAGGAAAATTTTATAAGATAGTGGTGAAACCTACAATGCTTTATGGCACAGAATGTTGGCCTTTAAAAGAGAAGCATAGAACAAAGTTAAGTGTTGTCGAGATGAGAATAGGGCTGGCAATTTGGCTCGTTAAGTAGCTCGTGTTCGGCTCGTTCGTTAAGCCTAACGAGCCGAACACGAACAAATTTTTAAGCTCGAAATGTTAACGAGCCGAACACGAACAACCGTTTGTTCGCTCGTGTTCGGCTCGAATTGGCTCGAAATAAAAAAAATAATCATATAATTATTTATATAATGATTTATTATATATATTATTTATATATTAATATATTATATATATTTATATTTAAGTTTAAATCATAACTCGTCGTGTGGTAGCGTGGTTATGCTTCGTTTCCATTCATTTGGTCTGCGTTCGAATCCTCGCTGAGATATATATTTTTCCAATTAATTTTAACGAGCCAATTTCGAGCCGAACACGAGCCGAACACGAACAAGAATATTTAATTCGAGCCGAACACGAACACACCTTTCACGAGCCATTTCGAACACGAGCCGAGCTAATTTCGAACGAGCCGAACACGAGCCAAGCCTGAGCTCGCTCAAGCTCGGCTCGTTTACAGCCCTAGATGAGAATGATTAGGTAGATGGGTGGCTTGACACTTGGAGACAAAATGTGAAATGAATATATTCAAGATAGGGTTGGTGTAGCTCCATTGGCGGGGAAGATTAGAGAGAGTCATCTTAGATGGTTTGTCACATTAAACATTGACCATCTGATGATCCGATTAGGAGAGTGGATGTTTTAACTTCGACTGATGTTAAAAAAGGTAGAGGTAGACCTAAAAAGACTTGGGTATTGCATAAAAAATGATCTTAATCTATCATAATTAAATGAAAATATGACACTCAATAAGATGTAATGGAGAAAAAGGATTCATGCAGCCAACCGCACTAGGAGGGATAAAGGCTTGTTGTTGTTGTTGTTGTTGTAACTTGACCCAATCAAACACAAACAACCTGTTTGAATTTACCCAACCTGATTGACCTAACATAACCCAATTAGATTAATCTAACCCAACCATATGTCCAAGTAAACAAATTGAAAGTCAACTTTGGTCATCCAATGCTTCAATTAGATTGGATCTGCCTAGTAGTGTGCACAAAGACCACATAGTCTCTAGAGTTGACTTCTCAGAGTTTGAGCATTCTTGAGAACCTGCATATCCTTCTTACAATGTTTTTGTTGATGGTCCTATTCTTCCCACTGAACAACTTTTCTTAGATAAACATTTTCACCATTCATCGCCTCTGCTTCACAATAGTCACTTTGATCCTCAGGGTGGATTTTGCAAGTTTTGAAGCATAATTGAAGGAATTCAATTTTCTAAACTCTCCATAATAATTTTTTTCATAGCCTATGTCAATTCTAGTAGTGCAAGTCCTACTTCCTTACTCATGAGTTTGAGTTTTCAATATTTATTAATGTACATCTATCGACTCTCATTAAATTGAAAATAACTGTTTAAATTGATGTCTTTTAGAACTGGTTTTATTTTATTTTTATTTTTTTCCTTTCTCTATTCAAAAAAAATTATCATTTTGAATAAAGCTTATTAGTATTAATAATGCCTAGGACCATGTACTTGGATAGTTGATGATGGGATCAAGAAGTAAAATTTTTTTGGCATACTCTCTGCAGATTAATTCTTCTTCTTTTCAAGTCAGAAGGCTCTTCTTCCTATTTCAATCTACCTCTTGCTTCCTTCCACTTGAAATATTCATTTATCTCTTCTTTTCAATCTTTCTTTCCTTTTACCACCCCAATCTACACCAGATTTTTCTCTTCTCAACAATCAAGATTTCCATGTCCATCAAAATCTTTGTTTTTTTGCTAGCTCATCATCACATTGTAACATGAGATATTGTTGATGAAGAAAAAGATAAAATTACACACACACACACACACACACACAGGTCCTATTAAACTCAGCAAAAATATACAGTTCTAAGGTGGGGAACATCAAGGGGATCCCCATGTAGCAAAAGTGTGAGGAGGGGGGGGGGGTGTTGGTGATAGAGGAGATAACAACATCAATCTTTGAGGGGGATGATAGAGGAGATAACAACGTCAATCTTTCTGACCCATTGTGAGATATGCCATGGGGGTTGTCAGTACCAAGTAGGAAATGAAGCAAGGAGGAAGAATCTATTTCCACCAGAAGAGAATCCCAATTGTTCAGTATGGCCAACTTGACAGCCCAGTAGACAGCTAGCTATAACTTCATATTCCAGAGCATCCAGAGCTAAAATAAGTGCATGAAAGAAAAAAAGGCATTGTACAAGATGGTAGAGGAGAAAACAACATGATTAGAAGTAATCCCATTCTGACAAGCCAGTTAGCAGGTCTATTACCCTCCATGTATATGAAGGAGAGATGAACTTGGAGAGATGTCCAAAGCTGGTGAATCTTTCTGACCCATTGTGAGAGATGCCATAGGGGGTTGTCAGTACCAAGTAAGAAATGAAGCAATGAGGAAGAATCCATTTCCACCTGAAGAGAATCCAAATTGTTCAGTATGGCCAACTTGATGGCCCAGTAGACAGTTATAGCTTCAGATTCCAGAGCATCCAGAGCTAAAATAGGTGCAAGAAAGAAAAAAAGGCACTATCCCAAATAGTTCCTGAAGACACCACCAACCCCAGCTCCTAAATGAGAGAAGCTCCCATCAGTATTTGAATTTATTGTTGGGAAGGAGAGACTCATCCAGAAGACTTTAGAAATTGTGAAGGTAGAGGAACAATCAAATAAAGAGTTGGAACAAATGTTGGGAAATCTTTTATGTTTTATTAGTTTGGTGATGAAGGAGAGACAATGCCTAGAAACATGTACAGTTGAAGGGGCTACTCCTCAAATTTACTCTGATTACTGGCCATCCATATGAACCATGCCATAATGAAGGGGATGGAAGCAAGTTTAAGTTGATGCCAGCTAACCCAGCAATGGTGCAGATGAAGCCAATCCAAATTAATGGTATCCAATAGTAAGTTCTTCAACAATTCCATCCACACCCCTTGAGAGAAAAGGCAACAACAACAACAAAGCCTTAATCCCACTAAGTGGGGTCGGCTACATGAATCCTTTTTCTCCATTGCGTCCTATTTAGTGTCAAATTTTCGTTTAATTCAAATAAATTAAGATCATTTTTTATACAATAAGCCCAAGTTTTCCTAGGTCTACCTCTGCCTTTCTTAACATAAGTTGTATTTAAAACATCTACTCTCCTAATCGGATCATCAGGTGGTCGACGTTTAATGTGACCAAACCATCTAAGGCGACTCTCTCTAATTTTATCCGTCACCGGTGCAACACCAACCCTATTACGGATATATTCATTTCGCATTTTGTCTCTAAGTGTAAAGCCACTCATCCACCTAATCATTCTCATCTCGGCAACACTTAACATTATGCTTCTCTTTTAAAGGCCAACATTCAAGCACCATAGAGCATTGAAGGTCTCACCACCATCTTATAAAATTTTCCTTTCGAGCCTAAGCGGTACTTTTCTATCACACAATAGGCCGGACGCATTCCTCCACTTCAACCAACCAACCTGAATTCTACTATTAACATCCCCATCTATATCACCATCGCTTTGAACAATGGACCCGAGATATCTAAATCGTTCACACCTTTTAATAATTTGATCATCCAAAGTTATACTTCTGTCACTAGACCTACTATTACTAAAATTACATTCCATGTATTCAGTTTTAGTTCTACTCAAACGAAGACCTTTAGACTCCAATGTAGACCTCCATAATTCAAGTTTTTCCTGAACTTTTTCTCTTGTCCTATCCACGAGGAGGATATCATCAGCAAAAAGCATACACCAAGGTACATCCTCTTGTAAATGCCCAGTAAGACCATCCATAAATAAAGCAAAAAGATATGGGCTTAAAGCCGATCCTTGATGTAAACCAACGAAATAGTAAAATATTTGGTCAATCCTCCTTCGGCTCGAACACATGTAATAACTCTAGCATACATATCTTTAATGACTTGAATATAAGTCATATCAACACCTTTCTTCTCAAGGACTCTCCAAAGAACATCTCTAGGAACCTTATCGTAAGCTTTTTCTAAATCAATAAAAATCAAATGTAGATCCTCCTTATTATCTCTGTACTTCTCCATCAAACCTCTCAATAAATGTATAGCTTCCATGGTAGACCTGCCCGGCATAAAACCAAATTGATTATGAGAAACCTTCATAATACGTCTTAACCTATGTTAAATTACCCTCTCCCATAATTTTAAAGTATGACACATCAATTTAATTCCTCTATAATTTGCACACTCTTGTGCATCTCCTTTATTCTTAAAAATGAGGACAAAAATGCTCTTCCTCCACTCCTCAGGCATCTTTTTAGTTTTTAAAATAATATTAAAAAGATTAGTAAGCCAGGAAACCCCCAAATCATCTAAACATTTCCACACTTCAATTGGGATATCATCAGGTCCTACAGACTTTCCCCCCTTGAGAGAAAAGGCAATCAAAGAAAATATGCTTGATGGATTCCTCAGTTTTCAGACAAAGTGAACATCTGCAAGGACCCCTTAAACCCTTTAATTTGAGGATTTCATTAGTGGGTAGCAGTTTGTGGAAAGTTCTCCAGCAGAAAAATGACATAGGAGTGATAAACTTGTTCTAGATGATGTCCCCACAGGGGACTGTCCTCCACTGGTTCAACTTTGAGTAAATGGCTTTGGTGAGGCTCTAGGTTTTGCTAGTTTGCCATACAATTCTATCTGATTGAATTCTGTCAAACTGCAATTTGGAGATTTTCTCAGTAGAATTGCTTTGGAGAAGGGAGTTCAGGAGGGGTATAGACCATTGGTCCCCTTGCCAACAATCAAAAACCTTCAGATGTGGGTTAAGATCAGCAGACCTAGGCTGGAGAAGGCTTGCAGGACACCAGTTGTCTAGCCAATAGTGAACATTGCTATTTTACATACATACATACGGAGAAGAGAGTTCAGGAGGGGTCTAGACCATTGGTCCCCTTGCCAACAATCAGAAACCTTCAGATGTGGGTTAAGATCAGCAGACTTAGGCTGGAGAAGGCCTGCCGGACACCAGTTGTCTAGCCAATAGTACACATTGCCATTTTCAAGTTTCGGAGGTGGATAATCCAACATTTCACAATAATCAGACTGCTCCAAGAATTCATAAGTCAGTCCACAATCATAATCAGGATTATGAGTCATCGAGACCTTCAAAGCTGAGGTACCGGCGGTGACGCTATAGTAGAATATTCGGAGAATGACATACGGATAGATCCGTCTATACGCTGGTATGTGTGTAGCGACCGCGAAACTTGCAGACCGGTATGCTCGGATGGTTTAAGATGCCAATCAAGGCCCTGTAGTTGTGACACTGAATGTTTTTGGCCGGGAAGAGTAATAACTCCATGTGAGGCCAGATAATCAGCTATCCCATGGACATATCGAAACCTGCCTGGCTAGTATTTGTAAGCATGGCTACCAAGCGCACGCGTAATGAGGAGGTTAGATTCTTTTCCTTGTCAATACTGATATCCACGAGTAAGAACCACAAACCCTATGTGATTCATGAAATCATGGATTGAAAGTAGCATATCAGGGGCGATATATACAAGCTGAGTCCCATGTGATAAATCAACATCAATTGTTCTGATAATAGAGACATCAGAACGCCATCTAGGATCTCATAAAATGACGAGAGCAGTTGTTCCAACATCACGACGGTGGAGGGTATGAATACGGATCATTATTAATCCCAGATGGATACGCTGGATGCCTTCCTGAATAAGGCGCTGATAGGATTGCTGCCTAATGAAAGGCAGGTTGATCCGAGTACTATCGATTACTAGTACTCTTTCCTCGAAGTAATGTTGGTAAACTCGATGCCTGGGTGATGACCAGCCATCTGCATACAGAGTCTCCGCAGGAACTAAGCTAGCACTTTTCCGTTGAGAGATTTGTAGTTGTTGATCAGGATCTAGCTGGCTTTCTAACGTTCTCTGGTAAGAACGTCTTCTTGGCATTCGTCGTTGCAATTCATATACAATTCGTGACCTTATTTGATGGTCACGAATCTGATCTTCCAGAACATAAGTGGAGGAAGATTCTGTATTTCAAACAGTTTTGGTAAGAGTGATGGTACCGGAGGAGGATGAGGCCATTATTGTTGTTTCTTTTGTTTTTCACTAAGAAAAATGGTCTTAAGATTTTTGTAAACAAAGAACTGGCCTTTTGGTTTGTTTATGAGAAAGGGATTGTAATTGCTTTTGTAAGGCGGTTACAGACGCTTCAACGGATTTATCACTCTCAGGTAACTTTTGTTGATAATCCTTTAATTGATCTTCTATATTAAGGAGCCGATCAGAAACCTTAAGAACAAGTTGTATCAAGGTATTGTTCTGCTTAACAATAGCACTTAAAGCAGAAGGTGTACCCTGACGAGTATCAGCTGGGTTTACAAAACCAAGGGCAGGAGGATCTAAGGATTCAGTGGCAGAGAGTGCGAGTTTGTATTCAGTAGAGGCATATGAATGCTTCCAATCGTTCATAAGAGAGCACAAAAGGGTTTAATCAAGATGAGAAAGTAGTATTCTGAGTTCACTTTTCAGATCTGTTATAATTTATTCCTATTTGACTAAGGGCCCGTTTGGGGCGAATTATCGAAGCGTTCGGCGTTTTGACAATGGGCTTCGCGCTGTTTGTTTCGCTCGGACGAAGCGCGGTAAAAATACACTCGCCACGAATCCTTCGAAAATATTCACTGGTTTCGACCGCGGGAAGTATCCCGCGTCCCAGCTTTTCGCTCCAACATATTACCCTTCGACCCCCCTTCCGATCACATCCCGTCCTTCCTTCTCTCGGCAAGATCCCGCGATTTTTCTCCACACCGTTCGCGCGCTCCAGAAAGGCGTCGAAGCTCAGCTCTCCTCCAGCCCTAGTTTCCATTCCCGTACAGTCCCGTCTCTCGCGTTTCCTTCCTTTGCCCCAACCGCCCCACTTCTGTTCGGCGAAGGGCGGCAGCATGAAGAAGCACGTTGCAGCAGGCAGCGAGCTATAAAGTAGAAAAGCCCTCGACAGTCGACCGGTCTGCTTCTAACCGCGACACCCAGTCGCGATACCATTCCTTCTCCGATCGTTTGAGCCGAGGTTCTTCTTCCTCGTGAGCAGTCAGGAGCTTTTCTTTCCTCCATTCCTTCAGCGAACTGTGACGACTCTTTGAGTTGCAAGCATTTCTTCTACCTCTGATCATTAAAACCACAGTAATCTCTTTCTTATTTTTTCTTTCTCTTTTTTTTCTCGTAACCTGAGTTGTTTGCTGCTCGATTCATTAGTTGTTGGATTCAATTTTTAACTGCTGGATTCATTAGTTGTTTGATGGAATTAAGTTTAATGCTTCTGTTTTATCAAACATACACTTTTATCTTACAATTATTTGTATCAAAAATGCTCTAAGATGATTGAGAGCAATCCATGTTAAAATAAAAAAAAACAAAAAAAAGGATTAAACTTGTGTTATGTTGCTTTTGATAATGCAAATTGATAAAGATACAATGAAAATGCTGGAAGCTAGCCATAGTAAAGAATTTTCAATGAGCATACATTCTTAGCCAGCATTTTTTTTTAAATTTATAGTTTTTTTATGAGAACTCTCATCAAGTTTCTTAAGTGACAATCTTTATATTATAAAGAAAAGGTTCTATTGTGAAGAAGTCATTATTACTGCAACTTTACTAAGCAGATATTCAAGATGTTGAAGACCTTGGTCTTATTTTTTTCTAGTGGGCTTATTTCTTCCTTTCGTTTAACTGTTTGCTTTGATTCTTGTTTTGATTCTTTACTGATGAACTGCGGTGATATTGAAAAATGAAGGCTGACTTCTTGTATGGATTTGTTTTCTTCCTGCCTTATATACATATCATTTTAAGGATTGGATAATTTCATCTAAGCTATGAAGTTGAACTCTTGAAAATTTGGTTAAAATAATATGATGTGGGCGAGTGTTTTACCATAAACTTTGACATTTGAATAAGATAGGGTGGTTGTTTTGTGAAACAGTAAACCTGGAATGTCTTTGGAGAATGTACGTCCTTTTCTTTACTTAGGGAGTTTGAACCATTAAAAAATCTGTGATTTTTAAGAATGTGACTCTTTGTTCAGTCCTTGATCAATAAAGGTCTGAACATAGAATGATATTTATATATTTGGAAATTCTGTGTGTTTTTTTTTCTTACTTATACAAATGAAATTGTTGTTCTAAGAGTTCCTTTCAGGCATTTTTCTTGAATCTTACTTTAAGTTTTTAGTCCACCTCTTTTTAATTGGAATACCCTATGCATGGAACTCCTATTAATGCGGAGTTTGACATGGGTTGATTTACATAGTCTCCTATTTATGTGACTTGAGTCTTGTTTACTTCTATTTCTAAAGGATAAAATAAATTTTTAATGTTTTTATCTTAAAGTAGCTTTCATGAATGATGATTAAAAGAGATTATGCTAAGGGGACTTTCACATTTTCAATTAATAAAATATTGTAAAAGTTATTTGATTATAAAGAAAAGTTAAATTGGTTTCCTTGTTGCGGCAAAACTAGAAATATGTACAAAGAATTATAAAAAGATACAGATATTCATATGTTTAATATTTCCCAAAATTTGTATGATAATTTGATGGTTGGCACCTCCTTTACGAATCTATTATGAAAGCTCTAAAAGAAGATAATTTTTTTGTTGGTGGGAATTTTTCAAGCAAAAGATGCAAGCAGTCTGTATTTTGTTATCTCTGTAGTTTCTCAAGAACCAATGAGTTTATCCTACTTAAGGTAATATTAGATGAACTTTAGTCTTATTTTTCCTTTTGTATGTGAGATTGGATTTTTAAAGTTGTGAAAAGAATCAGATTAGCAACAGGTTTTGAAAATCTATGAAATGAAACTGCCTCATCTTATGTTATTCTTGTTTCCTGTATGAATCCTTTGTTGACTCTTTTGCTTTTCTTGACAATTCTGCTTTTGCTTGTTTATTTTTTTGTTGTCATATTGCAGCTGTCCCAATTAGATTAATGGACTTAATTGTGAAGAACTTAAGGCCTATATGAAGCTAATAATATGTAACATTAAGTATTGAAACCTGAACTCCTATGATACTATATATAGCATATTGGAGGAAAAAAGTTTATTTATGGTTGCTGTTTTGGCACTAGTTATGTAAATGGTCATCATTATGCTTAACTTATTCAAGATGCAACAATACTCCTATAATCATATTTATATAACTTCTTTGTAGTTGTCATTAAAACAGAGCTGAAACTTTTTAGAGAAGTTTTAATTTTTAACATATTGACTGCAACTTAATCTCCTAATATTTTTTAGTTTTCAGTATCAGCTTATTAAGGATCACTTTAGACATCGTTCTTCGCATTTTTGTCGACATTTTGTCATGTAACATTAACGTGCAATGATCATTATATCAACTTTGGGATCCTTCTTCAGCCTATCACATGGATTCTATCTAACTCTCATCAAAATTTAATAATTTTTTTGTTGAATTACAATATTTTAAGTTCCTTATGGTGCCAACATGTCTAAGGCGAATGAAGGGGGTCCATTCATATGTGTGATAAAAAGCAACAAATATTTTTTACGATCTCTGTATTAAGGAAATAGAATTGGGAAATCGGCCAAACTCGTGTTTTAACAAGATAGGTTGGCTAAATATTGCGAAGAGATTTAAAGAATTGACTGGCAGGGATTACGACAGACTAAAATTCAAAAACAAATGGGACCATTTAAAGAAAGAATGAAAATTTTGGAAGGAACTCAAACGTGGATGTACCGGTTTTAGTTGGGATCCCATTAAGAGGACAATCCATGTCTCCGAGGAATGGTGGGCTGAGAAATTGGAGGTCATAACTCAACTTTATATTTTTTTTTAATTTAAATTCCTTATTTTTTCTTTAATAAACTAACTTAACCCCCATGACAAAAGTGAAACACATGTTGAAGTCGCATACCGCCATGATATTTTGAGTAGTTGAACCACTACGACCTATGTACGCCACCTTGTCCTGACTGGGTAGTCGGGCTTCGACATGCGTACCGTCAATTGCACCTATGCAATTCTGTATTACAAAGTTAGAAAAAAGTATAATTTTGGGAGTAACGTAAAGAAACTAATAATGACCTTAAAATAAGGCATGTAACGGGGATCGTTAGCAATTTCCGCTGGAGTGCTAGTAAATGATGGATCCTCTGATTTAATGATTGAGCTGACAAACTAACAAGTGCATGTAGGCCTCGGGAGAAGTAACGGCTTATTGTTTCCGACGAATGCTGAAATCTTTCCATAGTACCTCTAATCGATCTATTCTCGCGACTGTAACGTATAATGTAATAGCCAATACCTCCCTTCTCGTCGTTCTACAAGAACCTTGTAGGCCGTGATTCAGAGATAACTTGTTCAGAAGATCAACAAAAATTGATACACACATTCGAAATATATTGTTGAACCTTACTGGATATCCAGCAAGCATTTCACCTACCCATTTATCCCAAAAAAAATTGGACGTCATGCAGGGTATACAAACACTGCTGGATCGGTAATACTCCAACAATAATATTGCAATCGCCGTGCACCCCATGTCATTCTTTTACGGCTGTTCATGCTGCGGATCCATCCTAAATTTAAAAGATGTCAGTTATTTCAATAATTAATGATAACATGAAGCACTTAAAATTGCAAATGTACACAGCTCAACTTAAAAATGGAAAAAAGATCCATACAAAAAAAAGATACATACAAAATACAACATATTAAAATCACTCAATTAGATGTCCACAACATCACCAAAGATATAAATAAGAACACAAAAAAAAATCATTCATCAACCAAAACACGCAAATATTCGACACGCAATTCTGGGTGTAGCGTCATGAACATTTTCCGACGGGTTGGATCCTCGAGTTTGTTGACACAATTTGCATGAAAACGACGGTCTGCAACTACCTGCGTATAGAAGCTAAAAGTGCGAGACAATCAAAGATGGCGCTATCAGCTGACTGGAGCAGGCGGTGGGGCACCAAAAGCTTCTAATAGTCGATCAAATGAGGTTTTCACAAATATATCTTTCTCTCTTTTTTTCCTACCAAGTCTGGGCCTCTTTGAAAGTGAACTAGACTCCCCTATCTCCCTCTAGTTACTACGCACTTCGTCATCAGCTGTCAACGTCTCAGATAGGAAGTCATCATGTAAGCCTGCAAAGCCTATCTGAGCAGGGTTGAGTGCAAATTTTCCCGTGACAACAACCCCTTCAAACATTGTCAAGTTTTTTTTCAAAATCCGGGTCAATTCCGCACTACTTATATTTCTTTGCTGGCAGCATTGCCTGTGACGTTGTAATGGATGAGGGGGTTAAGTTAGTTTATTAGAGAAAAAATAAGGAATTTAAATTTAAAAAAAAACTATAAAGTTGAGTTATGACCATTTCTCAGCCCACCATTCCTCGGAGACATTGATTGTCCGCTTAATGGGATCCCAACCCAAATCGGTACATCCACATTTGAGTTCCTTCCAAATTTTTCATTCTTCCTTTAAGTGGTCTCATTTGTTTTTGAATTTTAGTCTGTCGTAATCTCTGCCAGTCAATTCTTTAAACCTCTTCGCAATATTTAGCCAACCTATCTTGTTAAAACACGAGTTTGGCCGATTTCCCAATTCTATTTCCTTAATACAGAGATCGCAAAAAATATTTGTTGCTTTTTTATCCCACATAGCAGACGGACCCCCTTCATTCGCCTTAGACATGTTGGCACCATAAGGAACTTAAAATATTGTAAGTAAAAAAAAAAATTATTAAATTTAAATGAGTTAGAAACCATGTGATAGGCTGAAGAAGGATCCCAAAGTTGATATAATGATCATTGCACGTTAATGTTACATGACAGAATATCGACAAAAAATGCAAAGAACAGTAATACAAAGTGATCCTTAATAAACCAATATTTGAAAACTAAAAAATAATATGAGATTAAATTATAGTCAATATGTTAAAAGTTAAAACTTCTCTAAAAAGTTTCAGCTCTTTTTTAATGACAACTACAAAGAAGTTATATAAATATGATTATAGGAGTATTGTTGCATCTTGAATAAGTTAAGCATAATGATGACCATTTACATAACAGTGCCAAAACAGCAGCCATAAATAAATTCTTTTCCTCCAATATGCTATATATAGTATCATAAGAGTTCAGGTTTCAATACTTAATGTTACATATTATTAACTTCATGTAGGCCTTAAATGCTTCACAATTAAGTCCATTAATCTAATTGGGACATCTGCAATATGACAACAAAAAAATAAACAAGCAAAAGCAGAATTGCCAAGAAAAGCAAAAGAGTCAACAAATGATTCATACAGGGAACAAGAATAACATAAGATGAGGCAGTTTCATTTCATAGATTTCCAAAACCTGTTGCTAATCTGATTCTTTTCACAACTTTAAAAACCCAATCTCACGTACAAAAGGAAAAATAAGACTAAAGTTCATCTAATATTACCTTAAGAAGGATAAACTCATTGGTTCTTGAGAAACTACATAGATAACAAAATACAGACTGCTTTCATATTTTGCTTGAACAACTGCTCACCAACAAAAAGATTATCTTCTTTTAGAGCTTTCATAATAGATTCGTAAAGGAGGTGTCAACCATCAACTTATCATACAAATTTCGAGGAATATTAAACATATGAATATCTGTATCTTTTTATAATTCTTTGTACATATTTCTAGTTCCGCCGCAACAAGGAAACGAATTTAACTTTCCTTTATAATCAAACAACTTTTACAGCAATTTATTGATTGAAAATGTGAAAGTCCCCTTAGCATAATCTCTTTTAATCATTATTCATGAAAGCTACTTTAAGATAAAAACATTAGAAATTCATTTTTTCCTTCAGAAATAGAAATAAACAAGGCTCAAGTCACATAAATAGGAGACTATGTAAATCAACCCATGTCAAACTCCGCATTAATAGGAGTTTCATGCATAGGGTATTCCAATTAAAAAGAGGTGGACTAAAAACTTAAGTAAGATTCAAGAAGCATGCATGAAAGGATCTCTTAGAACAACAATTTCATTTGTATAAGAAAAAAAACACAAAGAATCTCCAAACATATAAATATCATTCTATGTTCAGACCTTTATTGATCAAAGACTGAACAAAAAGTCACATTCTTCAAAACCACAGATTCTTTAATGGTTCAAACTCCCTAAGTAAAGAAAAGGACGTACATTCTCCAAAGACATTATTCCAGGTTTACTGTTTCGCAAAACAACCACCCTATCTTATTCAAATGTCAAAGTTTATGGTAAAGCACTCGCCCACATCATATTATTTTAACCAAATCTTCAAGAGTTCAACTTCATAGCTTAAATGGAATTATCCAATCCTTAAAATGATATGTATATAAGGCAGGGAAAAAACAAATCCATACAAGAAGTCAGCTTTCATTTTTCAATATCACCGCAGTTCATCAGTAAAAAATCAAAGCAAACAGCTAAACGAAAGGAAGAAATAAGCTCACTAAAAAAAAAAAAAGACTGAGATATCTTCAACATCTTGAATATCTGCTTAGTAAAGTCGCACTAATAATGGATTCTCCACAACAGAACATTTTCTTTATAAAATAATGATTGACACTTAAGAAACTTGATGAGAGTTCTCATAAAAAAAACTGTAAATTAAAAAAAAAAGTGCTGGCTAAGAATGTATGCTCATTGAAAATTCTTTACTATGGCTAGCTTCCAGCATTTTCATTGTATCTTTATCAATTTGCATTATCAGAAGCAACATAACACATAACTTTAATCCTCTTCTTTTTTTTGTTTTTTTTTTTGAACATGGATTGCCTCAATCATCTTAGAGCATTTTTTATACAAATAATTGTAAGATAAAAGTGTATGTTTGATAAAACTGAAGCATTAAACTTAATTCCATCAAACAACTAATGAATCCAGCAGTTAAAAATTGAATCCAACAACTAATGAATCCAGCAGCAAACAACTCAGGTTACAATACAACTGAAAAAAAAAAACAAAGAAAGAAAAAACAAGAAAGAAATTACTGTGGTTTTAATGATCAGAGGTAGAAGAAATGCTTACAGCTCAAAGAATCGGCACAGTTCGCTGAAGGAATGGAGGAAGGAAAAGCTCCTCACGGCCCACGAGGAAGAAAAACCTCGGCTCAAACAATCGTAGAAAGAATGGTATTGCGACTGGATGTCGCGGCTGGAAGCAGACCGGTCGACTGTTGAGGGAGTTTTTCTACCTTGTAGCTCGCTGCCTGCTGCAACGTTCTTCTTCCTGCTGCCGCCCTTCGCCGAACAGAAGTGGGGCGGTCGGGGCGAACGACGGAAACGCGAGAGACGGGACTGTACGGGAATGGAAACTAGGGCTGGAGGAGAGCTGAGCTTCGAAGCTTTTGTAGAGCGCGCGAACGGTGTGGAGAAAAATCGCGGATCTTGCCGAGAGAAGGAAGGACGGGACGGGATCGTAAGGGGGGCCGAAGGGTAATATGTTGGAGCGAAAAGCTGGGACGCGAGATACTTCCCGCGGCCAAAACCAGTGAATATTTTTGAAGGATTCGCGGCGAGCGTATTTTTACCGCGCTTCGTCCGCGCGAAACAAACAGCGCGAAGCCCGTTGTCAAAACGCCGTATGCTCCGATAAGTCGCCCCAAACGGGCCCTAAGCTAGCAATGGAATAACATCATTTTTCATGGCGTGGTATGGTTCTATTAAAAAAATCTATTAAGGGGAAATCTGTGACATGTGATGACATTGAAGGCTATTGAATGATATAGAACCAAGACTTGAATACTTAAGCTAATGGCAGAGAATTAAACCTAATTAAATTATTTTTCAAATTCTTATAATATTCATGGGCTTTTCTGAACTCCTAAAAGTAGAGTTTTTTTATTTATTGTCTTTTTATTTAAGAGTAAAGGAAGTGTCCTAGAAAATTTCCATTAGCTTCAAGTGAAACTGATGTCTTGCTCTCCACTATACTTATATACTCCCCTCAGCTCCTTACGTTAATCATAGCCAGAAATTGTTAAATTGTTAGAAAAAATATCCTGAATCATCAAATATTAATGCTTTTGAGAAGTTTTTCAAAATGCTGGAAATTAACTTAATGGCCTCCCATAAAGTCTTACATCACTAATATTATGCAAAAAAATTAGAATACCGTATGAAAATAAAGTTGTAAAACAAGTTACGAGTCACGGCATTGGAATTGGATATAATAAGCATAAGAGAATAATTATCTAATAGCCCAACAAAGAAGGAGATTACCATGCAATGCACCTATTTAGTTATATTAAGTTACTAAGATCACAATCAAAGATTTATTGAGATTTTTCTGTGACCAAAGGCTTAGAGAATCACCCTATCCATTGCACTGTACTCTTCAGAAGGTACCTGCAAACCTGCGAATAGATGGAGCATTGATATATTATTTTGCGGAAAGAAAATTTTCAGAAAGATTTACATTCATACCACTCAATTCTCATGTATTTACATATTTAACACCTAAACTTCAATTTGTACATTCATGCCACCGAACCCATGCATGATAAGGTGTACTTCACTTTTTAAAAGTTATAATGGTGATAATTTTTGACGTGATATAAAAGATTTGGGTGTTATAAATATACAAAATAAAAATTAGCTATTAGATATGTAAATGCATAAAATTGGGATGGTATGTATGTAAATGCCTCAAATTTTTATAACAACCTAAAAGATTAAACTTCTGGGGTGAATCACAGCACAAAATGTAGACCCAAGACTTCTCTCAGAAGGTTCATCAACAGAAAAAAAAGTTTTGCAGAATGTTTTATCCAAAAAAAAATAACTTAGTTAAAATACAGCATATTCACTTAAAAAAAGTATATATCATGGGAAATCATTCGTTACAGGTTTATAGAGCTTATCTGAGGAATGCATTGAGGAAACTTCATAAGCTATGGAGACAGTCATACTGATTCCCAATCTGCTAGCCAGATCCATGACTTCCTTCTGTGCACCAATTGGATCCACTTCAAGCCAAAGAATTTCAAACATGGACTAAGTGCGTCAGAAAAAATTAACATTCCAACTTAGCGATGTTTGAATTAGAGAAGACTTAGACCTGCACCCATGTTTGTAATGATGCAAACTCGTTTCACAACAGCTTCAGGTATAATTAAAGACATCCACTCCAAAACTACATATTTTCAAAGAAATAGAGGATGTCAACAAGCATCAAACTGTATTACGAAGATGAAACAATCAACTAAATAAAAAAAAATTATGCAATTTATTTACCTTCTACACGGCAATTTGTCTATTCACTACTCAGTTATTGGAATTTTTTATTTCTCTCAAAATAATTCAAGTCAAGCTTCGTGTTAAAATTTTAAATACCTTAACAATGAAAAGTCGAGCCCTCAAATTTGGAATCCTTTGCAACAATATATTCATGCGAGTGAGTGAAGTCCCTCTTAAGTGGCAAGTCTATAGATGGTTACTCTCATGAAGACAAATAAGGTGTCCAACCAAGGTGATGACTTTGTCCCAAAATATATCAAGGAGAAGGGATGAATAAGAATTAACACCAATATCTCAGACTCACTTTATTTTTTTATTATGTACACTGAAATTCAATTAACTTGACAATTTAATTAATTTGGCACTATCCCTTCAACTATTTTATTAACACTTCAAATCTATCAATAGGATAAATTTTGTTAAGTGTTAATTCAGCATAGATGTTCAATTTAGCCCCCAATTATCAAAAATTATTCAAAATTCATCCTCAATAAAATTTTCCATTTAATTAATAGTTCCTTTCACATTTAGAAGGGTAATTCCATCTATTTACAAAATTCACGAATTAAACACTTGAAAGGCTCGCTAGTTATCACTAGAGGATTCATACACAAAACAGTCTCACCATAAACCTAAATCTTTGTTGTTTCACTCCTGTGGCTTCTCCCCTTTTATTTCACCATCGACGGAGCAAGCAACTCAAGGCACGCACTAATTCGACGCTTCTCCACTTGACGACGCAATCTCCGTACCCGTCTCTGTATCGGTCTCCATCTGTGTTGCTTGCATCAACGACAATGCTTCGTCTCCATCCGAGCACAGATTTTCCCCTTTTTGTTTTACCATTGATGAAGCAAGTAACTTAAGGACAGTACTCATTCACTGCTTCTCTACTCCACGAAACAGCCTCTGTACGTCTCCATCTGTATGCGTCGACGACATGGCTTCGTCTCAATTTGAGTGCATGTGCATCCCCCTCGACCATTGTTCATCGCAAAGAGAGGTGGCTTCAACTTGCATCGTTTCGCCCCGGAGAAGCTACGACTCCAATTAGATAAATACGATACTGAAAGTTTGCAGAGAGAAGTAATTCATTGAAAAAGAAAAAACTAATATATGCAGCAAAATAAATTATTTAATAAATTTATAAGCTAGAAAATGATGAAAAAATGGGATTTCAGATTGTGTTGTTTGCTTTTATCATATTTAAGCAATATTTAATAGGTTTTAGGCAAGATTTCGCCTAAATCCAGCCAAATAACATATAAAGTAATTTTTATGTTGGGTATACTTATAAATAATTACATAAAAGATGAAAACATCCTTCAATTCATGTAGGCCACCGTTAAATTTAACGAAAAATATGATTTAGGACTAATTTGGATTAACTTTAACTAGTATATGACTAAATTAGAGCATCCTAAAACTCTAGGACTAAATTGGACACATGTTAATAGTCGGTGGACTATTCTGGGCTTTTACTCATTCGACATTCTTATATTACAAGTTTTCAAAGTTGACTTGGTTACTTCTAAAATTTTATCGAGTCACTAATCTGCTCAGATTATGGAAAATGGTCATAAGAAAAGATAGAGAAATTACTTTTCCTCGAAAGGCACTTATTTGAAAGCAAAAAAATTAGAAAGTGTTCAAGAAACATCTTTTGAGGAATTCCAGCTACTCTCTTTCTCTAAGCTGTACTTAGTTGACTCCTTATCGCTTAGAATATTCAATGCATTAAAATAGAAGAAGCGTGAATCTCGCCACATATGGTTATTCAAGACATCATTCTAGTAAATCTAAGTAGAAGATGATTCCCTCCCAATACTTATTTATCTCATGTATATTCATCAAAATCACTAAACATGTGAATAATGGCACTTTAGAAGCTTGCAAAGCTGACCCGGCCTTGTCTTCGTATACCTTCTTGAAGGATTCCTTTAACTCGACTACTTAGGCATGAGATAGTAGTAGTGAGCAAGCTAGTTATTATTTAGGATCTAAGACTTGGTGATACTAGAGGAAAGAGACCCAAACCACAAGAACAACTCTTATTAATAGGAAAATAGGGTTACACCACACGCAAACTAAAAATAACATCACCGACACATAAAACGACACAACAAACACCTTGAGAGTGCAACCCAAGGGCAGTGGGGGTTGCTAAATGGATCGGGATGACTAGCGAGGGTGACGGCAGCGAAGCTGAGGTGGGAAAAATGAAGAAACAGCTAGAGGGCTGGCTATCCTGTGCAACTACAGCAAGAAATTGTGGCGGAAGTGGCAGGAGCAGCAATGATTAGCTGTACCGAGGTGGCGGCAGCAAGGATGGTTGGGTCAGCAACGATGTAGCAAAGATGGAAGCGGTTTGGGGCGGCGGGAAGGTGCTAGACAGCAAGGTTGACTGTTGGAAACAGAAACAAGGAAGATACAATCACTACTGGGGAGAGGAATACAGACAGAGCTCTAACCTAACCGTCAGATACAACCCTCGAGGGGGAAGAAGAGTCCACACAGGAAATCTGAAAGAAAACTACACCAAAACTCTAAAACCTTGGGCGGCCAATATACATATAAACAGGAGATAGGTATAATAGGAAGGATTTCCCACAAGCAAAGTTCAAATAGGAAGTGGAGGGAAGCTGGGGCAGGAGCAGCAATTCCAAGGCCTCGAAATAGAAAGAAGAGCGAAGCAGGGGCGGGGGATTGGCACGGGCTTGAGAGATGAATCCAGCTCTAAGGAGCAGGAGCAGGGACCGGTCCAACTGGCCCCTGTCCAGGCCGGTCCAGCCAGCCTAATTGCTGGCCAGTCCAGCCGCAGCGGGATACGGAAGTTCCGGCACAATAGGAAGCTGAGACGCCCCGCTTCAGTTTCTCGAGGTTAGAGAAGCTTCGACTTCATCTGTTGAAGCTTCTGATTGTCGCCGACTCTTCCTGGATCTCACTGAAGACAGCACTGGTTCCCTAAGCATCTGATGAGTTTTTCCCACTTGTGAGCATACCTCCCATCGATCTGTTCTGGTTTGGCAAAATCTGAGCCAAAGGTACAAATCGACATAGGTTCTCAGAAGCCAAATTTCGAACAAGTAAATATCACATATGCTTCTCATCTATGACAAGTTGGGCCTCAGCGGGTTTAAGGGCTTGCAGTAGTTTGGTTGATGGACAAATCTTATTATCTTCTGAGTCTTCCCTCTGACTCTTAAAGTTTTAGAGAGCTAACATCTTCTGTTGCATTCCAATAACAAGAGCTTCACACTAGCCTTTCATCTCTTCATGTGGAACACTGGAGGTGAAAACTGGAAGTGTAACCGCTTGTGATGCTATCAGTTGGCCGTTACCAAGGCCATCCATTGAAAGCATAAATTCTGACATCTTCTGATCTGTGTGACCTTTCTAGATCTCAACAAGAAGTTCATCATTTTCTAGGAGGGCAAGAACCACAATCTCATTAAAAGTGGCATGTTCCCTTTGATCACATGGAGGAAAGACATTGAATGTATCCATGAACAAGAGAGGTCCATGAGAGAAGATGTCATCGGTTGAATATTCTCGTTCAAACTACTCTTCCGTGCCTGCGGCGTCTTTAGACAACTTTTCGATAATGCCCTGGTCGATGAAGTATATCACTCCCCCGGTTGTGCATTTTGTCTTCGCATGTCCAAATTCATGGTACTTGCAAAATTTTCTGGCTGTGACAGACTTGCGAATTGGCTTTGTTGGATAGTAGCAAAAGGGTAGTCTAGTGTTGCGATCTATCCACTTCAAATGCTAGAGTCTGCAAATTTTGGCGATAATAAGTTGGTAGGATTTGGCGTTATATTCCCCGCTTTGTCTTCATATCTTTTCGGTCCTTCCTGTGACTTTTTGGATCACGGTAGAGGGAAGCTTCCCATTGAATATCATCTTCCATGTCCGTAATCCACCGTCAAAGTTGGCGGATCTCTCGCTACATCTCCTCCAGGGAAGGCTCAAGCATGTATCTTAATGGTGGCATGGCTAGGTTTTAGAAATAGGAAGAAAATTTTTGGTGGAGATAGAGTTTGGGGAAATCAGAAGAGCTGGTTGAGGGTAGAAATGAAAAGTTTTGGTTGGAGGGTAAGGCAGACGCTACGAAACCCTAGGATGGGACTAGGGTTGGGCTACTCTGATAACAAATGATACCAGAGGAAAGAGACCCAAACCACAAGAATAACTTTTATTAATAGGGAAATAGGGTTACACCACACACAACTAAAAATAACATCACCAACACATAAAACGACACAACAAATACCTTATAAGTGCCACCACGGGGAGAGAGATACAGCCGGAGCACCACCCTAACTGTCGGATACAGCCCTTGAGGGGTAAGAAGACTCCACACAGAAAATTTGAAAGAGGAACACCAAAACTTCGAAGCCTAGAGCAGCCAACATACATATAAATAGGAGATAGATAAAATAGGAAGGAGTTCCCCCATGGCAAGGTTTGAATAGGAAAAGGAGGGAAGCTAAGGCAGAAATGGCAATTCCAAGAACTCAAAACAGAAAGAGGAGCTAAGCAAGGGCGGGATTAGCAAGGGCTCAGGTGATGAATCCCGCTCTAATGAGCGGGAGCAGAGATAGGTCCAACCGGCCCTTGTTCAGGCCGGTCTAGCCAGCCTAACTGTTGGTCGGTTCAGCAACAGCGGGATGTGGGAGTTCCCACGTCAGTAGTGAGAAGGTGAAGCCGAGACGCCTTGCGTCACTTGGCCAAAGTAAACTCATGGTCCTTGATCTGACTGTGAAGTTCAACAGTTTACCTTTCACTCAAAACCTTTGGAATCACTGCATCTTCTTGTAATTTCTCCAACTAACCATGTCAATATTGGCCTTCTTGGCGAATTCTTAAAAAAAATTACTAGAGATACTTGGCTTCAAAATCCTTTGGAGAAATGTCTTTATGCTTCAAAGTTATAAATATATTTCCTTTTTTTCTTGTAGACTCGCTCCAACTTAGCTCTTAAATTAACATTGTCGAAGACTAACTTCTTTCGATCAAACGCCATAAAATATAAATATTGCCAAGTTGATACTAACACCCTCCTCAACGACATGTGTAAGTTGTTCAGCGAAAAAATCCAAAGATGTTTGTGCAACTGCTTGAAGGGATAACCAGGTCAAAGAAAAAAATTAGCAGATTCGACTTTTTTTGTAGGAGAGGGTTAATGATGCAGTCAATCACTATTGGCTATTTCTTGCACGTTTGAAAGCAACTTTCCTTTATCATCCTTATAGGTGTTTCAAATTTCAAAGTGGAAGGAATCCATCTCACCTCCCCTTATTCCACCCAAGTCATCTTTGAGGCCAACTTTTTCTCGCCAACCTACTTATAAGTCAGTGGTGAAGCAGCAACCTCAACAAGAATGGGATCTTCTTATCAGATCTCTTGCCATGGTCTCGGCCCAACCTTTTTGGCTTTCTCTTCATCATCACTCAATACAACTCACCACTTGTTTTTAAGTGGTGGGTTTTCTGTTTCGTAAGTATGTCAGTAAGGAAGTCGTTCAATCCTTAGGACATTCAAAAAACTAAATATATAGAAAAATAAATGAAAAAAGTAAACTGCAGTACAAATAAATTTCATAAAGAAACTCCTATAGCAACTTGCTTTTGCTTCTCAGGATTGACCAAGAATAGCCCAACCTTTCTGGCTTCCTCTCATCATCACTCAATATAACTCACCACTTGTTTTTAAGTGGTGGGTTTCCGTAAGTATGTCAGTAAGGAAGTCGTTCAATCCTTAGGAAATTAAAAAAACTAAATATATAAAAAAATAAATGACAAAAGTAAAATACAGTACAAATAAATTTCATAAAGAAAGTCCAAAAGCAACTTGCTTTTGCTTCTCAGGATTGACCGAGAACAATGGTTGCATCAATAGAGCTCTTGGAAGTAGAGTTTACACAATCTAGCTAAAGATTTAGTAATTCACAAACAATTCGACATGTTATTCAGGTAACTGCAACGACTTAAACTTATTTTTATGATTTAAACTTGCCACTGTTCTAACTGGCCACCTATTGGCCAACTTCACAAAGAATATTTCTTCTTCCAATCTATAACTTTATTTTCTAAGCCTAACAGTTTTTGTGTACTTAGAACAACGAAGTACAATACCTTCTTTAAAGGTATTTATTGTAAATATAAATCTAAAAAAAATCTAAGATCTGCAAGAAAATAACAAAAGAAATTACACTTGCGAAGAATTCAACATCACCTGAGTCAGAACCAAGCAATTAAAGTCTAAGATATCAACCATTTCAAAAAGTAAGGGCAGTTAAAGGTTGGCCAAGAAAGTGATATCTATAGAAATGCAACTCATCCTCCTTCAGCGAGTTCGGGTACTCATCAACTTCAACAGCTTGAACAATGAAGAGTCTAAACTCTCATCCCATTAACTTCATGTCGTTAGTAACCAACAAAATGAAGTCCCAAACAACCTATACAAAGCGAGAGATCGGCACAACCCTTTATAGAGATTCTTCATAGACATGCCCGAATTGAGATTGATAAGAGATTATTTAAACGGATTTATGTATTCTCAACATATTTTTATCAAAGAAATCTATAAAAGCTTATTCTTTAAAGCTCTTCTCAAGGAGAACACACTCCACGTATAGGTTCCTAATGTGGATTACTAGGTGGTCAACTCATTTTGATTGTTGTAAGGAATCTAATGTTACTCCCAGCTGGATTGCTTTTTCTCAATTATGTATTCACTACTTCAATCAATCCTACAATATATTTTCTGGACTCAATTTTAAATAAACCATCAAATATGGATGCTACTACTGCTTAGCTAAACAAGTCATCAATGGCTAGGTCCTTGATCGAAATGAATACTATGAACCTTTAAAGAAGGAGAATTTGAATGGTTTCACCGATCATGGCTATTGATAAAAGGCAGAATTTAAAAGCTTTACTCTAAATTATTCTTCTTGCAAATTTGTTGGCTATAATTTCTAAGAACTCTCTAAGGCACGCCAAAAGTTGCGAACAACCCCTAGAAATCAAGATGGCAGAATCACTCAATTGTAAATTCCAATTTTCATATGTAATGGTTATAGGTCTAACCACTTCTTATCTAGTTTGTAAATAAAATGTTGATCTCATGTCTTACATTCAATGCCCTCCGTAGATGGTAGGCCAATTGTGGTGTACGAGAGCCTCCTTTCCATGAGATCATTGATCGAGATCCATCATATATATTTGCTCCTATTGATCACCCTATTGTTGGGGATTTTAATGATCCTAATTCTCATTATAATGCCTCTAATTAGCATTTCTTGCACAAAAGTACTGATGGAAAACGGTGTTTCAAATTATTTATATTGGGAGAAGTGGACAGAAAAAATTAAATACCGTTGCTCTCAAGGCTTATCGGGATTCAATTAAGATATGATAAATTTGGGCCCTCAATTTTCTTCTCTTTAGGCAGATTCTTCATGTTTTGTTAATACCTAGTTGGCTTTGATGGTGTATTTTGATATTTGCTTTCTCATTAAGCAATTTCTGCGATAGCTTGTTCTTGTGCTCTTTTTATCAGATGATAATAATTTTTTTGTGATAGTCCTATTCTTCTCAAACTCAATGAGCCTTGAAAAGCCTATTGCATATCTATTCCTAAAGTCAGTAACTTGATAGGCGTAGTTGCAGTATCATTTACAATTTTCTTTATCATCTCCATGAAGCAAAGAGGAATCGCAACTAATATATATTTTTTAAAGCCGTACAAAAAAGATCGCTCACAATGGGCAGCTCGATAGCAACTTCACCCTCTCAACGGCATCAAGCTCCTCATTTTTTTTTCTTAATCTACTTTAAAGAAAGCGAAAAATAAGATTCACTTGAAGTTAACCATTTAGCGCGCTCCTTCTAACTCTCAGCAGCATTGCAATTATTTCTTTGATGGTATATTTCATGATTTTCTCCAAGTTTAAAATGAGAGAAGGTTATAACAAGGTTTTCATAATAAGGTAATAAAGTACTTATAGACTTCTTCAAATCAGGTAATTAATCGTAATCAATGTGATAGCCCATAAAGATTATGACTTTTATTCTCTTATTCCCTTATGAATCTTAAAATAGGAAAGACATATATACCTGCAAGATTACAATTTATCAATACTAATAACTACTCGAAGATAAAATGAAATACATAAAATGGTAAAGATATAAAATGGAAATTAATATGAAAGAAAATAATAAATTCCTAATAACTCTATTGATGAGGTAAGCGGCGGTAAGGACGGTATAATTCCAAAAACGTTTAGGGACATTAATTTGAAACATAATGGAATGAGCAACTTAGAGAAGATGTTTATTTTTCCGGTCGGCTAACATGTTTTGTTGAGGGATATCCGTCAAGGAACTATGATGAAGATGCTCTTGCTAACCAAGAATTCTCCTAATATAAACTTAATGAACTCACGGAAATTGTCGGTCTGAAGGACTTGAATAGTGGTTTTGATTGATTTAGAATGAATGAGTGGAAATTTTTAAAAGTGATCGCAGCTTCAAAATTATATTTTAATATTTAGACTCAATATATCTAAGTGTGGTCATCAATTAGAGTAAGGAACCATCATTTATTGGTATAGCTCGACGTTCGAGAAAGTCCCCATAAATCACTATGAATAAGTGAAAAAAGAGAGGAAGGAGTGCAAGGATGAGATGGATGGTACACTTTGATATTTAACTAATTGACAAATTTCACATTTAAAAGAAGATAAATTTTTTATCAATAAATATCAAAGGGTACAATTATTTTGAATAAAAAAATTGGAATAATGCAAAAACATAATTGGACATGCAGTAGAAAGGGAAAAATTACTACTATGAGATTGAGTGTCAGTTTCATCAATATCATTTCCTTGAAAAGAATAGAGCCTGATTACCCGCGCATTAGCTCCAATTTTCCTCCCCAAACGACAATCCTAAAAAATAAACATCATGAAAAAATGAGCAACGAAATAAAGATCACATGTAACTTATTGACCAATAAGAGATCACAATTAAATAAATGAACGTCTGGCACGGATTCCAAGATAGTCAAGCTGCAAGCACAACCGACCCCTTTACCCTCGATAGAATTAAAGGAGCCGCCGGCAATTTTAGTCGTATCTCGCCTGGAGCAAGGAGAATACGTATAGAAAAAAATAGAACCTCAGTCATGTGGTCCGTGAAACCTGAATCAATAATTCACAAACTAAACGAAGCAAAACCAGCGAGTGGCATAGAGACGGTACCTTGACGGACATGAGAGGTCGACAGGTCAGAGGAGAGCTGACTAGACTCGAGCAGCTTAATGAAATGTTCCATCTGACTCATAATAGTCTGGTGAGTTGAGAATGGCGCGAGAAGGCGCCGGCTAAACTTTGTGGATTCTAAAGTCGTAGTGAAACCTTTAGCAGTGGAAGATTTGGCCGAAGACTTATTTGTTGATTTCCCGTAGAGCTTCCAACACTTGTCAAAGGTATGGTAGGATTTTGTGAAAATTCACATGTGGAGTGATTGGCTCGCAACGACATGGTAGTGTGGAATATTGTTGAAGACCAAGGCTGACGAATCAGCTAAATTACTTGAATTGTCGCGCATAACAAGTCTCCGACTTTCATCGCGAAGGATCTCAATGAATGTTGCCCAGGTTAAAGGAAGAGAGTCACGGCCGAGTAAACGATCAGTCCACCAAAAATTGGAACACGATCATTCTCCAAAGTTTTATGGAAGACAGAAAGATTTGTAGAAGAGTTCCAAGTGTGGTCGTAGTAGATGTCACATTTCATCCATAAAGGAACAAAGTAGTTGTAGTACTAGGTCGCCGTCTTCAATCCCTATTTATTCTCGCGGATCTTATTAGAAACTTCATAGAGTTGTACATAATTACATAGGTTCGAGTAGGTATCATAAACGACAGTTGAGAGAGTACTTGCAGATGGAAAAAAAAGGTAAGAACGACCAATAGTGGACTCCATGGAGTTAATTAGCCATGACAAAACTATGGAGTTCTCCACTTCCCACATGACATACGTTGGGTCGGTCCTCAGAGGTTCTCAAATCACACCCGTGAGGTGGCCGAATTTACCAAGGCCTTTGACAAACATCGAAACAGATTGAGACCTCAGGAGGAAATTGAAACTGTTGAGTTTATGAGTGGTAATTAAAAAAATCATGTGTTGATGAGGTCCTCCAGTCTGCGGAGGCATTGACGTAGATGTTGATCCTCCGATGGATTTCAGAACAGAGTCAAACAGAAGCTCAAAGGTAGAGGAATCAGCCATGGATCCGAACGGATCCAAAGGAGATTACGAGTCGCCGAGGCACAAAAGAATTCGATCCCTACATCTGGCAATCTGCAGGGAAATTCTTTTGCTATAGGAAGAAGTTGGGTAGGAGGCCTACAGGGAGAAGTTCCGACAACTAGGATATGCAGGAAGGAATTACAGCGGCAAAGGAACTGCACGGAGAAGAATTTCAGCAGCTAGGATTTGTCGGAAGGAGTTCTTGCGGCAAGGAGAGGAGAGGAGTATAAGCAGCTAGGGACATACATGAAGGAGTTTTGACATCTAGGGCTTGCAGGGAGAGTTCTGGCGGCTAGGGCCTGCAGGGAGAACTTTTCGGCGGATAGTTCATATAAGGAGTTTCAGCACCTAGGGCCTGCAATAAGAGGAGTTTTGACGGCTAGTTCTAATCTCGTGGCTCTGATATCATATAGGTTTTGAGAATAAATTGAAATAGTTTAATGACACAAAAGTGCGAGCATAAATACAACATACATGAACCCTAAATAGAAAATACAAAACACATACATCTCCAAGATTACAATTAATTGATCCTAAGAACTACCCAGAAATCAAAGGAAATACATAAAATAGGAAAGTTATAAAATAAGAAATAATAGGAAAACAATTAAATCAATTTCTAATAACTTCTAACACTGATTATTTTTATAGTAAGCATTTATTAAGCCTTGCTACGTAATTTTACTTGTATCACACTAATATAGCCTTTCCTATAGCATCGTACCTCAAAAGATACCTACAAATAAATTGTCAAAGTGTTGAAATCCCTTATCTTCACTTTAATTTATCTTTCTTTCTCATATTTTTTTCTCTATTAAGACTAATAAATAAAGCTTTGGTGCCATCTAAAAACAAATGCAAATCCAATGATGCCCATAAATTTCTTAGGCAATTCATTCAACGGCTACCAAGAGCAGGTTAATTCCACAACTCATTCACAGTAGAGGTGCTCAATTTCTTTGTTAATACTTCAGAAGAGTCCTGACCCTTCTGGTTTCAATATTGTTGGCCAACTTTTTTGGGGTGGCTCTCTCTAATATTGATCCAACAAACTCCAAATGCATTAGTTTCCACATTAACTTTCACTTTTTATGTCATCAATAATATTCTTTGGTTGATAAAATCCTTTAATTTCTTTCAAATATGAAGAATGTGATGGGCTATTGCATGTTCACCAACTATCATAATGTCGGCTATTGCATGTTCACCAACCATCATCCTAATGACATTATGATGAAGGGCCTTCAAACATCCATTCACTAAGGAAAAATGTGTATTCAATTTTCATCTCAAGTACTGAGTAACAGATACCCAACAAGCTCAAGCTATGAAATTTGTTGGTATTTTCTTATTTAACATATGATCTAGCTTCTAAAAATCCAAATTAAAATTGCCTGGGTAATGAAAAAGCCAATATTTTAGAGCTTGCATATTTATTGCATCTCCATTGAAGAAGATTTTGTTCTCTGTCTTTGGCTAGTTGTATAGTTTTTATTAGATGTTACATGCATCTATGTAGTGTACATTACATCATTATGGTGGGTTAAAACCTTGATATGGCCCTATTGGGACATCATAGAATTCCACTTAGTGGCATCTCACTACTTGGGTACATTATCTATTACTGATATTATTAAGAAATTAATTAAAAAGCTCTTAATCTTAAAAAAACTAGTCATCTTGAAAATAAGGAAAAAGCAAACCTTTACCTTGAGAAATAAATCTACGTAAGAAAATTTATGGTTGATTTATTGATAAGATAGAAGATCTTCCCCATGACAACAAATAAACTACTAGTAAGAATAATGAAGGAAAGACCAAGGTTTGTTGCTCATAATTACATGAATGATTATAATACTACTGTAAAATTAGTAACATCTACATTGCATACAAAAATATTTCGGCAGACGTAGATAAAAAATGTCAAAGAGAAGTGAGAGTTTTTACATGAAAACCTCAAAAAGAAAAAATCATGGGGTTTAGTGCAGCGGAATTTGCCGATTATATTGGGTAATATTAACAAAAAAGTGCCTTAACCATACCTAGATAAGAGAATATCAGTACGTTTGAATTGATGACTTTGTCCCCGGTGAGAAAAGTAAAAAATATTGAAAAATTATAGAATTTTATGTCAACTAACGATTGAGAAAATGATCATACGACAATGGTCGCTAGCGATGGTGGTTGGGTGACTATAGATGTTGCCATCGATTGTTGGAATGAAACAACAAATAAACAACAAAGTTCAAGTGATTGCATATATCATTGATCGTTAGTGTTAATCTATAAGAAGCGAGCAATAATGATCATGAGCATTAATCAGTGAGCACAGCTTCAAGATTCATCAAATTCACGTACTCGCTTGACTCAAGTTCCTAATTGGGAATTGCATAAATCTCTATTTATAGATTTTTACTGTGACATTTTGACTATTTTTGTTAAAATATCAATTAATCAATCGGACAACTTAAAATGATCCGCCTTAATTATTTGATATTTTTTTAGTTGATTTAGTAACATTTGAATTGAGAGGTATTACAGTGTATCAATTTATAAATTGCTATTTGATAGATTTCTTATGATTTAAATAATATTCCAAAGCTACTTAAAACGATTCTCATTGCTTCTAACATATTTATCATCGTCCGTTCTTAGGCATTACCATTGACTTGGGACAATTTAGTATAAATCTGATAACAACCCTTTTAAGGTAACTAGTCACCTTGGTATCTACAATTCGGAGATCAAGCAACCAAATACGTAATATGTTATTTAAATAACCTGACAAACACAACGTCAACAAACCAAACATTATACACTTTCAACAATTGATGGTATTGAAGAAGATTGTTTCTTCTTCTCACAGGACATGCTATATTCTTAACATCTACATTTGGAAGACAGGCACTATGCTCGAGTAGTGGACCAAAAGATGGCATGATGAGCACTATATGACGCCCACCCTCAACATTGCCTTCCTCTAGCTCCTCATTTTGAGCAAGTAGACAACAAGAAGGCTTTTTTTTTCAATAAGTAAAATTACAAGGGCAAATAGAAAGATAACAGCATACTTCGAGGATCGTAGCCCTTTTGGCCAGCAGCCATGAGATGGTAGCGGTCGGCAAGAGTGCGCTCGGCCAAGCACTCCAAGACGATGTAATCGAGTTCTTCAACTGTCTGAAGCAGTTTAAGTGCCGCCGCCGGCCGATCTCCGGCAAATCCTGCTCCACATCCAACGCGCACTTTGTCCTTTCGTCTCCGGGGGTTTTCCCTCTGCGACCAGAATAAAATCAATCAGATGCAATAAAATTTTTGCCATCGCATGTTCTGTAGGGATTAAGACGGGAAATTGATAGATCGTCGTTGTTCTCGGACTGACCAGTTTGATCACGCAGTCGTGAACTTCACCTTTCTCCCAGTCGGCCTTCATCTCTAATTGCTCCGGTTGGTACTACGGAGCAATGGGCGGGCGGGCTGCAAGGGCGATTTAACTTAAAGAAGTAATATTGGGCAGATCCTGCTTATTAAAGGCAACTATGAAGCTACTAAAAATAATCTAATCTTCAAAAGATTACCATAGCCGTTACAACTTTTTCTTTTAAAGCTACCACCACCGAACCTAATTAAGAATACAGATTTCGATATTGAAAAAATTATCAAAATATAGTTTACTCAGAGAGACAAAATTACAATATGATGCCGCACCGATAACCCAAAAAAAACCTAAATACTATGAATTTGAATTTATTAAATAGATTCAAAATTCAATTAAATTTAAAAAATAATTTGATTATTTGATTCAAATTTTATGAATTTATATGATTATAATTTTCTATTGTATTTATTTTATTTATACCAATTTTAATTATATTTATTTAATCACAATTAATCAATTATTTTAAAGAATAATTAGGTATTAACTTACAAAACTAATTAAATGTTAACTTACATTTAGAAAAATTAAATCAAAATTAGAAAATGATACTAACTAAATTGCTTAAGTAGCAGCATATACATATAGTTTATTTGCTTGTATTTCAATAAATTTAATCAATCAAGCTTATTATCAATTCTAATTTTATTAAAAATATATATAATTATTTGATATTAATCTTCTAATGAATCATTAGTAGTAGTTTATAGAACTTATTAATTATAAGGAATTCTACTTAACTAGATCAAATCATAAATTATATGAATTTATATTAAGTTGTCTTTTTACCTATTTAATATTAATTATTAACCTTAATTTAATTTTTAATTAGATTATATCATTCAATGATCTTTAATTAATATATCTTATTACATTAAACCTTCATCTTTTTTCTCTAAGTCCCATCAACCAAATTTTAGATTCCCTCCACAATAAAGAAATAATCTTGATGGGAGCTTACTAGAGAAGAATTCAATAGCCAGAGTGGTGGGTGAAAAATAAGAGGGGTTCGTGAGACCTACTAATTTACTAAATCAAGTCAATATATGGATTAACTAAGTCATGATTTAAGTTAAGACAAGGAAGAAACAAAATCGAAGATTACATGGGATTCAAAGTGGTCATGTTGATCATTTGATGTAATTTATGTGAAAATCTATCTAAAACATGCATAAATCACATTGCTAAATAGTTCCCTCGTGAATGAAGAGAGAGATAGAGTAGAGAGAGAGTACACAATAATGGACTGTAAATTATATAAAAGTGTAAAACATTTTATTCATGAAATGATCCCCTATTTATAAAGAAGATGCATAAATTATGTAAAGTTATATTTTTACCCCTACTTGAATTGGGGCAATACAAGTTATTCTAGGTATTTCACGTGTCGAGCCAAAGTTTAGAAGCTCTCTCGCTCGACTATCTGGGCTTTATAGATTATGTCGGTCGACTGGGCTTGTATGGATTTCATCAGTCGAGTAGACATGCAGGACCTTGGTACTGTTGTCGAGTGGATGACAAAATGACACCTTAGCAGGTACTGTTGGTTGGCTTTATTCGGTAACATTATCGGTTAAATGATATTCACTAGCTGGGTGGCGACAGGATTGATCCAGTCAGTTAAGTTTTGTTGATCGATTGACCATGTCTGACCATCGACCCTTAATCCATAATGAGAAGCTTCAATCTGTAGAACGATACTAGGCTATTAGGCAGAGAGTGAATCTATGTAATCTAATAGGTACCTGCCCTTAGATGATGAGATCATGAGGGATGGCTAAGACTTGTTCTCTTTGTTAGCTCTTAATGTTTTTTTTATTTTTAGGGGGGTTGGGGGGGATACTTCAAATGTTCTAATATAGCTTGTATTGACTGAACTGCTCTGGTTCGGGTCGTTTGGTTGTCTTTATGATTTCGTTGGTTTTGACTCTGTTATATCCAATATAATACTTGGATCTCTGGATCTTCTGCTGGTGGGCCCTCCTTTGATGCATTTTTTCCCTTCTCGATCCTTAGATCTCCTTGGGATCAGTGCTATCACTTTCTCTATGCACATATTCAGTTCCTTAATTCTCTTGCTTTTTGAAAGTCGTGTTGCCATAAGAGCAAGAGTATTAAAGCAAATAGTATGTTCTATACATTGATTCAATAATTGAACTTCCTAGATTTTCAGACTAAGTGACCTCTATAAAAAAGATTATAAGGATTGCTTTTCTTCATCTCCTTCTCACCTTCTCATCTGAATCGATTGGATTCCAAGTGTCACATGTTGAATGAGAAGACTCGGGGTCTGATCCCTATGACAGGGAAGCGTAACACAAATCTTTTGGGGAACTAAAAACACGGTCTCACCTGGATGGCGAGAGAAAAAATATTCCATCCGGAGTCCGGACGCCGAGCTGCGTCCGGACTCCCGATCTCCACCACCCATCCCCCAAAAAAGTGTATGGACTCCGGCCCTACTGTAATTTTTTTTTTAAGAAAAAAAAATTGATTTGTGGTTGAGATCGGGAGTCCAGACGCAGCTCTGCGTCCGGACTCCGGATGGAATAAGTGTTCATGGCAAGAAGAGGAGGAAGAAGGTGGTTGCAAACAAAAGAAATGATCCTGAGCCACATGTTGAATCACCACATGTTCATCAGTGGAAGAAAATTTGGGCAGATGATGAAGGTTGATCAGGTGATACGACTGTTGATCTAATTGTTCTACCTACTGCCGAGACCCGAATCATGTCGACCGATTCGATTGCGCGGAAAGCTGTTGGTGTTATGGGGTCATCCGAGGGTCAAGGGACTATGAATGCTCCGCCACTGCTCGGAATGCAAAAGAAGGTTGAGGCTTCCCCGATATCTGTTAAGGACGATGTGACATTTATGTCATCTGAGTGGGGGTCGAATCCTTGGTTCGAAGGGCTTTGATCAGCTTTTCCTTTTTGATTCTTTTGAAAAAGTTTTATTTACATTATCTTTTGGTGCAGCCCATCTGACTACAATGGCTGTAGATGTTGATTCACTTTCGACGGATGTTTGGTTTAGATCTAATCATGAGGCCAGCTATGGCGGCTATTGAGCTGGTTGGGGGTGGTCGGCTGTTGAGTGAGGATGATGAGAACCGACGAGGTGATCCCCATGAGGCTTACCAAGATACAATTAATGGGCGCTAGGTGTTCTTTGGATCATTGGAGCATTGGTTGGGCGAGATGACAGACTCCTCGGGCGAGCGGCTGAGATTCCCCGCGTCAACGGGATGCGCGAGCTGCTGGCTTGTGTCGAGAGTATGAACTGGATTGAGGGAGAGGTTTTCGCACTTCGTGAAGAGAAGTCGCATGGAGCTATCGGCTGTTGAGCTATCGGCGATCCGTGAGACCAGCACCATGTATCAGGTTCAGACTGAGTGGACTAGTTTAATTTAGGAGGAGATGTATTGCTCAAATTAATGCTTCAGCAAGATTATGGGTTCATTTGGGGCGGTTTTTTTGGACCAGTGTGGCTCCAAATCGTGAATTTCTCCCGTTTGGCTCCCAACTTCGCGCCTTACGAAGCGAAAGCGGGCAGAAAGCAGGCTGCGAGATCGACCCCGCAACCCTAGCTTTCGCATCGCTAATATTCAAAATTTCCCCCTTGTCATTTGTGCCTTGGCATTCCACCTGTTCCCTCGCCATCTTGTATGGTCTCCAACTGTGCGATAAGGGTGAAGCGAGGATCGCACGCGAAATTTTTGCATACGGACGGCTGTTGACCTCATTTTTTATGAGGTCTTCTCTTCTTCTCTTTAGTACTTAGGATCTAGTCGTAGGCTTTTCCTTTGACTGTCCTAGAGGATTAGAATTAGGACCCACCACTTAGAAATTCAAACCACTTCTTAACTCCCTGCAAACCCCACAAACTCGATTGTAGACCCCTAATCACCTAGAGGGTCGAAATCAAATGTGGAAGTTTAAAGGATGAGTTCCTATAGGACTCTTTGGCCTTAGGACCGCCTCGGTGGCCTCGGTCCGGTGAAGGCCGACTTACACACACATTACACCTATACACTACACTTTCACACACCTCCTAAAAACACACCCATACCCAATTTGACCTCCCGACTCATGCAGGTGATTCACATGGATGGTCTTTAACCCCTAAGCCCTCAGGCTAAGAGGTTGTGAACAACATAATGAATGCCTCAAATGAGTCCTCTCATGGCTCATGTGGGCTTGATATGGCTTCATGGCTCAATCAAAATGATTTCATTCCACTTACATTTACCCAATCTTCAATTTTCCAAATTTTCAATTTTTGTACCCCGGACCTCTACACCCGCCTAGCTCTACCCAAAACCCTCGAAATTACCCAAATTTTTCAAAATCTCCAAATCACCCAAAATTCCTCAAAACCAATCCCAAACATCCCCACATTACTCAAATTGATCATCCATAGCCAAAAATACCAAAAATTCCAAAAATACCTCCCAATACCCTCCAAATACCCAAAATGCCCCTCTTGACCCAAAAATCCAAAAAATTCAGAAAATTCCAAGAAAATTTCAGAAAATCCCAAATATTCCCAATTTCATTTTGTTCAACAACACCATAGGCCAATTTTGTCGATTTACCCCACTTTTGTCAAAATCCCCAATTTGACCCATTTTAACCCAAAAGTGAACCCAATGTCAAACCAAACCTACCCAATTGACCCAAATTCTGGTCCAATTCAATTCTAAACTTTAATTCAACATCCCCAACACAAATCTAGACCAAATCCAAGCCCAATTTTATTGACATTTGAATCTAATTTCACTTTTGACCGTAAAGCCCAATTTGGACCCATGACCCAAACTTAGCTCAAACTCACCCAATTCAACTCCAATTAACCCCAAATCTTTTCTAAACCTTCCCTAACATCCCCACAAGCAAAACACTAACATGATTTGCCCAAAATTTAGACCCAAACCCCACTCAAACTCAACCCAAAGCTAAAAGACCCAATTTTGACCTAAACCCAAACCTAACCCAAATAAGCTCAAACCCCAAAATCAAAACCCAACCAAAGCCAAAACCTCTTTGAAACATTCCCATAAACATTTCCCAACATTAATTTTACATCAATTTCAACTCTAGCCCAACATTGACCCAAGTTAGCCCAATTTGACCTACATTGGCCCATTTACCAAAGAAATCCAAACCCAACCCAATTCAAGCCCAAACTACTTCAAATTGATTCCAAATCATTCATGAAACATTCCTAAATTAAATTCAACACTTATTGGATCCAATCCTTTGCAAAATTTTCATCCTAAAATTTGTTTTGAAATCTAAAAGCCCACTCTCTAAACCATCTTCAAAGCCCATCCAAAGTGAAATCCAAAAGCCCAAAGCCCATACGACAATTCCTTCTCATCATCCCTTTAATTGGAATCAATTCCTAAGTCCCAAATCAATCATCAAATCAACCTAAATTAAGCACCATCTAAATTTTTCACTAAATTGCCAAAATCCCCAAATTCCTTTTTCATATAAATGGATCCACTTTTCCTAAGCCAAGGATGAGCCAAATGAAGCCACATGCAAGCCATGGACAAGCCACATGAAGCCATGGGGGTTCGACTTGTCACCAAGCCATTAATGGCAAGAGGAGGGAGTCCTTTCCTAAGCCTTCCTTAAGCCATTTTAACCTCTTTAATGCAACACCATAACCCAAAATTAACTTAAACTATTTTGATGGAGACCACACCATTTTCTCCTAGCTCGACCCAAATGGCTCTTTCTCGCCCAAAACCAGGCCTCGGGTGGTGCACCTAGCCCAAAAGGATGGGTTGACCCAAATCAAGCCAAAATGGCCTCTCCCCCATACCATTTTAATCCAAGCACTTTACACATGTCCAAGCCCAATCGACTTCACCATTGCCAAGCCCCGACCTCCCCGGTCAAGTTGGTGACCCTCGCTCGCCGGCCACCACTCCGGCCGCCGGAAAACACCATGGCCGAGACATGGGGAGGAGCAAAACTTTGGAATTCCACCTCGCCGAGTTGCCCCATGCCCAATGGCCACCATGGCTGTTCTTCCCTCGACCTAAGCACTCGATCCCAAGTCCTAACTCCCCCTGGAGGCCCTCCAACCTCTCCTATTTAAACCCCACCTCTCTCGGCCATGAGGAGGTGCTGAACCAACCTTAAGGAAACTCGCCAAAATCACTCCGTACTCTCCCCACACCTAGAGCACTTGATCCCCACTCGTCAATTCGCCTCTAATCCCCACTAATCGAGCTCAATTTTGGAGCTCAATTCTCGTGCCGTAACAGTGACATTCCCAAATCCTTCACCAAAGTCAAATTAAACTCACCTACACCCGCACAAGGTCAAGAGGAGAAGTTCCCCGCTGAAAGCCCCCTCTCCGTGCCACCCATCCGTTCCGGACCCAAAGGTTGAAATCGGGCTTGGTCAAAGTCATACCTGGACAATTCACTGTGCCAAGAGACTTCATCTAGAGCTTGCTTGGACCCAATCGAAGGTGACACAACCCTCAGATCGAAGCTACACTTCTCTGAGCAAAGGTATGGTCTTACTCTTCTTCCTGAGCTTCGAACATTCTCCATTTTTATCGAGTCAATTTCATGCCACATAAACCGTATGGATGTGTTCGTCTTCTCGAGACGAATCCATGGAGCATAAGAACGTTTAATTTGGTCAAGTATCGAGCGAGATCTTAAGGCTGAGGATGGACGGTTCTCGTGCCAGGAGGCTTGGGGACGACGAACGGATGCCGTTCATTCAATACACGCGCGGATGGACGCGCTCGGATCAGGTCGGATCAGCGGATGATACGCGGAAGGCGGGACCCGGGCTGCTGACTCAAGTGGCGGCGTCGAATGGGAGCGCGCCGCGTGGTCATTCGGAGATGCCGAGGATGACAGGGCGCCGCGCTGGATAAGTAGGAAAATAGGCATTTTCTTATTTATTTAATTCCCTAAACTTCAAAAATACATAACTTTGTGTAGAAAAATCAGAAAAATAAAATAAAAATACCCTCTCGCTCGCTGAACAAGAGGAGAATAATGTGGAAAAGAAATCATTTAGTTTCATCGAGTATTTGATTTTTAATAATTTATTTACTCTCTGCACTATTTCAATTCTCCATGCATGTATAAAATTCACCATGGCATGAGACCATAGGGCTTTTGAAGCCTCTGAATTTGGGAACATTCCCTGAATTTTCCAAAGTCAGAGGTCATCTCTATGAAGAGTTATTGATTTTTCAACTCTAGGTTGCTAGTTTGAGTATTTTAATTCCAATAATTAGCATATTGTGAAATAAATTCTAGGAAAATTTGGTGATGTTTATTATGACCGGAGAGACCCTAGGAAAAATAGGTTTTGGGTTAACTCACTTGAATAGCCCTAATTGGCTTAAACACCCAAAATGGAGTTTTAATTAATTAGAGCTAATCATACATCAAATTGACTTGAAATCAACTATCCACTGACCTTTAGGATCAGAGGAACCCACCATAAAAGTTTGAAGTCAATTGGACTTGGTTAGCCCTACCAAATGGGTTGATTAAGCCATTTAGTCAACTTAAATTTTAAAAATTCATAACTTTCAAAATGCTTTTCAAAAATCCACCAAATTGGTTTTGGAGCCTCTCTGATATCAAGGGAATTTAAGAAAATTAAAATTGCAATTTTCTAAAAAAGTTGATTTTTTGCATTATTTTAATATTTTTAATAATTAAAAAATAATAAAAATCACAAAAATAATAAAATTCACCAAAATGTGACATTTTGAATTTTAATCACTTAGGAACAAATCCCATATTTTTCTTAGGTCTCTATGATGAGATATTAAATTTTAGAGCCTTAAGGTAATTTTAAAATTAAAAAATGTATTTTCTAGCATCTCCACTAAAATAATTCTAATAAATCAAGGAAAAATCAGAAAATTATAAAAAGAGGTCCTCTGGTTTCCTTGATATCAGAGAGATTTATGAAAAATATAAAATTCATTTTTCAACCTTTATTTTATTTTTAAATTAATTAACACTCCAAAACTCAAAATAATTATAATAAAAATAATATAATTCAAAAAAATACCAAAATTGGTCCAAGTGGTCCTCTGGCCATTAGGAATGTCTCATAATTTTCTTAAGAACAGAAACTTTCCCTTGGTCATATTATTAAATTTTCCTTGGAAATTCCTATTTTCCACTAAAAATAATTACATAAATAAATTAAATACAGAAAAATCACATTTTCTCTTCTAATGTCTTTATTGGCATATGAGTGAAGTCACATAAAAATTTCAAATTCATTTAAGCTCAATTTAGTGAGTTATGAAATTATTAAGCTTGAAGGGCAAAATGGTAATTAAAATATTAACCCTTAATTAAAACTTTAGGCTTAATAAAATGAAAGAGTAAAATATTTGATCCTAATCTGTTTTGGATGATTGAAATTTAAATAATTAAAGGGTAGAAACCTACCAAATAATTTGAAAATAATTAAAATAAAACCTTAATTAAATAATTAATTAAATTTGGAAGAATAATGAAAAATTGGAATTATTAAAATAGGGATATCATTAGGAAGAGATTTGTTCTTTAATTTAAAAATCCCTAAATTAATCATCTCAATAATATTTAATTCCTAATTAAAATGATAATCCAAATTTAAGATTTAAAATGTTAAAAGACTTAATCATTAAAATAAATTAAAGTTAAATTATTTAAATTAAATCCTTTTAAAATTTCAATTAAATTAATACTTTAACAATTTAAATTGAATCATCTTTAAAACATAAAAAATAAAATATTAAATTAAAATTAAAAATTAAATTAAATTAAATTAAATCACATTAAATTAAATTAAATTAAATTAAATTAAATTAAAACATATTAAATTAAATTAAATTAAATTAAATTAAAAAATAAAATCAAGGTAAAATTAAAATTAAATTAAATTTAATTAATTAAATTAAAATTAAAACTAAACCAAATTAAATTAAATTAAAATTAAATTAAATTGAATTAAAAATAACGTCACCTAAGACATAAAGAATTCAAAAATAAATCTAAAACAACTCGAACACTATTCCAAACTTAAATCCATTAACTCGAAATTAAATTAAATCATAAATCACTTGAACATCAATTTGCCCTCGAAAGCTTTTGTTGTCACAACTCCTAAATGGAGTATTAAGTGAAGTTTTACTTCACTCATAGGATATTCAAATGTCCTAGTTCACTGAGTAAGATAACAACAAAACCTGAACTCCCGGACGATTAATTCATTCGTATAATTAAATTCTCTTGACTTAAAATAATCCTAGAAATATTGGAAAGATGTTTAAGATTCGTCTTAAGCACTTCCTCGATATGATAGGATGTTTATAAGAACAATTGAACTTAATTTTTCTTTGATGAAGAAAATCGTCCTCAAACCAAAATACAAGAACCTAGACGTCATAGGAGATGACTAGCTATAGGATTAGGAACTCGGTAGAAAACCATAACCCTTCCCTTAACTTTACTAGGAACTTGCTTTAAATACTTAAATATTCTAAATTGTGTTTAAGTGCAGCTTGGATGACGAGAAGACCCTCCAGTGTACGCTTTTATTTTATCACGAATTTATTTAATCGCATCGCACTTACTTTTCGCATGATAAACAACTCGTCGCATGAAAACCCACACCTTTAGTGATAGTCCCTAAAACCGAAACCAAAACTAAATAAAAGTCATTACAAGATAAAATTCACCGCCACAACATTTCAAAATATAAAACAACTCAAAATTTAATCACAAACGTAACAACAAAACTACAACTACAACTAAATTAAAATGTCTTGTTGGATGATCGTGAATACCTCGGATGATGTAATCTACGTGTTGCTAACTGGATTTCCCACGGCCTAAATGAAAGTGTGGAACTCATTCGACTGAGTTTAGCAAATTCATCCGGACTAAGTGAATCCGATAAAAATAACGATGCCTAAGGATGGAACCGTGGGATCTTAACCTAGTGTTGTTATAATCAACTTTAAGATTTGATTAATTAAAATATAAAAAAAACACCCGGATTTTAAGATTTTCTCTAAACCAAAACACTTCTCTCATCTCCCGATTTATGACTTCTAAAACTAAACCTCTCGCAACAACGAGGAGCTCGGAGCATCGTCATCAAGAAAACTCGAGTCTACTTCAAGAAACTTTCTTAGAATTAAATAACCAAGACATGGGACTTCGAGGTAGCTTCGCTCAGTGCAACATAAATCCTCAACTCTTCGTTAGGCATTTGCATGATCATATCATGTAAATTAAGCCCTAACCGGTCTTAGGACTCCGAGGTAGTCGTCCGATACGACATAAACCCTCACATCTTCGAGGCTATTCATATGATTTCATCATACGAATATAAGTCATAACTAATTAAAATTGGCAAGATCAAAACATTAAATAAACATTAGGGCCTTCCTAAATTCAAGCCAAACAATAGGATAGTCGGGAAATTATCGAAGTTCGCTTCGAATCTGTAATTTCTCCTACCTTTCTTCCTTTGAATCCCCAAAATAAAATGTTCCAAATTTGATTCAGTCCCTATTGAAATTCCAATATTCAATCCTCGAAAACTTAAACTTTGAAATTCTTGAGAGCATAACTACCGATTATTATCGAGAGTTTTCAGGTGATTCCCATCACTTAAGATGTAATTAACTATAGGGGCTTGCTCTTATAGTGAATTTTAAGAACCCGTGTAATATAAACCCCGTTTAATGTTTTCATATTAAGCTGTGGAATTTGTCGGCTTATAAAATTGGTTCGCGCACCAAACGGATGTCACAAACCTTTCTAGTTTATTCAATCGAGCCCCATTGTCAAGCAGTGAGTCTATTCTTCGGGATAGATACACGGTTTGTGGTGCGATGCTTGTTTATATAAACTATTCAGGATGTGAGATCAGTTTGATTTCATATCTTAAAATCTTCAAATTAAAAAAATTATTTTTCAAAATCAAATACTACTTTTCAAATTATTTATCTAAATTAAATTAAAAATTCGTCGACAATTTCTGTTAGGCGACCCCCTTTTCAAAATAAAACACCTAACCTAAAAATATGCCGACAACGGCGTACGCAGAGATGCGTACGTCGTCCAATAATATCGCACCCTAACCCCAAAAGTGTATGAGGTGGGGCCCACTTTTATTATTATTTTTTTAAAAAAAAATTTCTCATTGGACGACGTACGCAGCTCTGTGTACGCTTCCGGATGCAAAAATTCGCCAGATCGCACAGGGTAGGCACTTTCGAGATCGCCAGATCGCATGGATTTCAGGCTAGGGAAGAGAGATTTCAGCTCCCGGTGTTTAGAGGATCGTGGCTACAGTGATCGCAGGTAGGCGTAGGTGGGGAAGATGATTTCTCTATGGAGGCCTGCCTGATCGCTGCTTGGATCAGTCAATCTCTATGGAAGATGAGTCTCAGAAGATTTACGTACATACCACTCGATTCTGATATATTGACATATTCAAGACTATTTTTACATATAGGCCACTTATATATTTGCAAGAAAATGTGTATTTTCTCTTTCAAAAAGCTAAAATGGTAGAGTTTTTTATATGATGTGAAAATTTTGGGCGGTGTAAACGTAAAAGCATAATTTAGCTGTTAGATATGTAAATATATAAGAATTGAGTTGTATGTATGTAAATGCCCATTAGTAATTTGATGGAAACTGTTCTGTTTAATTTATGCTACTAAATTTTAAAAATTGTGTTTTTTTTTTTAGTTAAAGGAGACTCATGCTCCTTACGCGTTAATATAAAGGGAAAGTACAAAATCAGGAGAGAGGTCCTATCTAAGAAAAAATATTGAATCAAGACTCTTGATGTGCGGGGGCCAATGGCGGGGCGCCACGTGGCAAGTGGGCCCCACAACCATACATTGTCATTGGCTGGTGTATGGGGTGGCGGGGCCCACTTGCCACATGGCTCCCCGCCATTGGCCTCCGCATGCATCAGGAGTCCTGATACAATATTTTTCCCTATCTAAACCCACACGTACAACGAATGCAAAAAAATAGGAATATAAGGTTCTCTCTCCAAAAAAATAAAAAATACAACGCACTCAAAAAAAATACTACGAACAATCAGATAAAATAAGACAGGACAAATCATAAGGAATGTGTAAAGAAATAAAGGGAGCATTAAGATGCAGACCAAACTTAGCAGTCCAATGAGCCAATTTGTTACCATAAAGGGAAAGTACAAAACCGGGAGAGAGGTCCTATCTAAAAAATGTGTATATTTCTGTTTGCTTTGTATTTTTAGCTCGAGCTTTGTTCATCTGATGAGCTTCTCTTCGACTTCCAAACTTGAATTATTCTTTTCCTAAATGTAAATTTTCTGTTATTGTGCACATTTCTGATATGAATATTTGACGAATTTATGTTTATGGTTGAGAATTCTGTTGAGAGTTTGGATTTGAATGTCTTTGTATTGGAATATAAATTGTATTTCAATGTTTTGATGCAATTTATATCATAAATATTTACTGATTATATATATATAAATTTTTAAAGAGTTTCACCAAACAAGTGGCAACGATCATTTCTCCGTAACATGTCGCTCCATAGCCGTTTTCACATACCGCACTCAAATCGGCAATACATTCTTCCCGTAGCAGTTTTTGGAGCAACAGTAGCATGCAATGGAAAAGTTAAGAAGTTCGCAATCGTTTCAAACGGAGCCTATGTCTCCACAACTTGCACTAAACAGACAGCTAACTTTCCTCAGAAGAAGTTTGAAAGGCATAGCATGTAATTGAAAAGCTAAGAAGCTGCAACTGCTTCAAACGGAGCCTATGTCTCCACTAAAGAGGTGAAATACTCTCATAAAATAATGTCTCGAAATAGTTGTCGACCGTCGCCATTAAATTTTAATTTTTAGAAATAAAATTTAATTTATACATCATTTTGTATGTGATGTGATCTCTGCCACCACATTTTTTAAAAATTAAGGAATGACGACATTACCCATGTGACGTTTTGACTTTCTCGCGTACCCTATAAATAAGAGTGAAAGATTTCAAACTTGCGCAACTATATCTTTCTCTCCCAATATTTTTTTTCTTCTCCAATCCCTTCCTCTCCCTCATTCAGTGGAATGGCTCAAAAGTTCTCTCCATTACTCATTGGATGATACCTGTGTGTGAAAGGTCGACGATTATTGTGGATGATGTGTCGCTTCTTCAAGACACTTGAGTACACGATATAGTCGTATAACTTCGAGTGGCAGAAAGCTATGATTGAACGACAAATAAGTGTGGAGAGGATCTCGTGTCCTATTGAGAAGAAATGAAGTACATTCTGAGGTTGCCAATTTGCCAAAAACTGCAGGCAATCTTCAACCATTATGGGGTGATTCTCGTTCAATCATGTTGAATTTTATAGCATCCATCATGACTTCTCTTTTATTGCCGGATTGAGATCCCATATTCAACGGACCTTTTTAAGTACATGTTCACCTTCAAGGTCGGTTATGATGGCTTCGCCCAGTTCTTGGCCAACTACAGGTTCTGATTGTCTAGCTTGGAGAATGAAAATAAATATTGAAAGATGTGCATCCTAGTCATCTCATCTGTTGGCGGTTGAAGGATATGTACATATCCAATGGGAGATGTAGTCAAGAAGGTGAAAACTTTATCAAGTTACCTCAATGTCGATGATGCAAAAATCAAGGGGCAGTTGTTGAAAACTTTTTAGTAACTCGACTCAAAAATTGTCAACCATGTTTTACAATCAAATAAATTTGGGACAATAATCAATGAACTATGGGTGGTCTTAGATGTCAAGAGGCTAGCCGAGAAGCATAGGCTATCGCTCGGGCTGGTGCGAAGAAAACAAGAGCAAATATTATCTACCCCAAAGCCATGGGCCGCCTAAAAGTTACGACAGCGGCCGATCAATGGACCTCCATAATTATTCTCTCCACAGCCAATATCAAAGGTGTCGAAGTTATTATTTTTGTGTCAAAACCTACTGTCATTTTTTTAAATATTCCTACAAGTGAAATAACCATCGTTGATAGAAAATTTAAACTTTATCTGCCTAGTAAATGTAATCGGATGCAAATCATGAAGAGGCTATCAATATGTCGAACGTGTTGGCATCAGGCAGTGCCGAAGAGGAAGCCTCGGAAGAAATAGTGAAAATGGGGTCAGCTACCCCACAACCAACTGGTCCATCCTACCTTTATTTGAAACTAAAGGGTAAGGCCACTAAGTCGCCCCCTATCTTCTTGGCCGGGACTGAGATTAAGCACAAGTCTAAGGCAGCATTAAGCAAACGACTTGATAAGAGAATGATTTTCACCAAGAGGGGAAAGCCAATACGGTTGGTCCAAGTACTCCACCTCCTCCTCCTTCGAAGAAAAGGAAGGGCACCCCTCATAAGTGGATTTATGAACAAGGTCAGGATGCCAAGGTGTAGACCAGCCCTGACATTTAATATGCCATTGATTAACACAATTTTTAACAGATACATGATTTTTCAGTTGCAACGCACAACCCTTCCATGATTACTAAAATCATCTCGTCTTGCGAGTTGGCGGGGTCTCTCCATAAACTCAACTATTCAGAGCTTTACGAGGAAGTCAACTGATACCATTTGATGGTCTTAAAGGCTTTCCACTTTCATTCGATAGCTCTCGACTAAGCGGAGGGGACATGGGCAACTTCCAAGGACAAGACAGAAGAATCAAAAGATCAGGCAATGGTGTTGGAGAGGCGAGTGATTGGAGCCAAGAAGTGTTTGGAGATGTATGTAGTTGAGTGATGATCATAGATGCTCAATTATGAGGAGAGGATGTCGGCAATCAAAAAGAAAATTAGGAACTAAATGAGACAATGGTGACGATGGTTGTTTTTAGTCTTTTTAAGTGGAACTAAGGGTCACCAGCATGTTTTTTTATATATTATCATATGATTTTGTTTTTTTAAATAAATCTCCCTCCCAGTTCATAAAATTATCCCGAAGAGGAGAGCAATCGAAAAGAATAATATACAACAAAAATCCCAACTAACATCTAAGTACATAGTAAGTCTTTGGTTACGTATGATTTTGACGGGGTTGCCACACCTGCCTCGTCCTAAAGATTCAAGGGATCTAAAGGGTGTCACCCAGGATTGATTTTGAAAAGAGTTGACCTTATATACAACCTAGATTGCTACATGCATAATTTTAAAACTATGGCAAATGTAATAAGTAGAAAAAAAAATTTAAATAATGGCCATTAAATGCGGGTCTGTAACATGCATGCTGACACATGTTAGATCTTTTGAACCCTTAGCACATTCACACTCGTGATAGTCACAATGCTTTAACTCGTATTGCTCACCGGGATCGACCTGACAAACAATGCTTGTTAAGGTATCGCAACCAACACGTGGTCACTCGTCTACCGAGTCTAGCTCGCTATCTATACACGACTACAAAGGTAAATAGTAATATGATAGAAGTGGTGAGAATGAGTGTGTTGTGGAGGCAGCGACCCGAAAGAGTAAGCGTATTGTGGAGGCAGCGACCTGGTGAATAAGCATGTCGTGGAGGCAGTGATTTAAAAGGGTAAGTCTGCAGCGACCCGATGAATGGGTATGTCATGGAGGCAGTGGCCAGTCAGAGTGGCCGTGTCGTGGAGGCAGTGTCTCGAAAAATGGATGTGCCATGGAGGCAGTGATCCAAGAGGGTGTGCATGTCAATGAGGCAGAGGCCCGAAAGATAGGTGTGTCGTGGACACAGAGGGTAGGCATGCTGTGGAGGCAGCAGCCCAAAAGATAAGTGTGTCGTGTAAGTAGTGACCCGAAATAGTGGTCGCGTTGTAGAGGCGGCGGCCCTATAGATGGGTGTCTCATGGAGGAAGTGATCTGAAAAGGTGGACGTGTTATGGAGGCAGTGACCCGAATGAGTGGGTGTGATGTGGAAGCAAAAGCTTGAAAGAATGGTATGTGATGGAGGCAGTGATCGGAAAGGGTGGGCGTGGTATGGAACAGTGACCCGAAAGGGTAGGCATGTCATGAAGGCAGATGCCCGAAAGATGGGTGTGTCGTGGAGGCAGTGGCCCGATTAGGTGGGCGTGTCATGGAGACAGCGGCGCGAGGATGGGTATGCTTATTTATATATCAACATATGATTACCTTTTTCAAATAAATCTCCTTCTTGGATCATAAAACTATTCTGAATAGGAGAAAAATTGAAAAAAATGATATACAACAAAAAAATAGATAAACAAATTTAAAAAAACATGGGAGACTTATCTAAGGTAAACCTTATATGATAGATCGAGAGTATATATCCAAATAAGATCAGATCAAAATACCTAAAAATGTGATATCCTAGAATAAAATCCCTTTATAAGCCACTCATAACCAGAGAACCAAAAAAGGACATTTTTGTTCTAAGTTCAAGAGCACTCCTAGTAGAATGTATCCCTTTGGTTAATTACATCTAAGGGGATACTCAAGAATACTCTTGATAAAATAAATCTTGCTTACATTATCATGATACTGGTAGATAGGTCACCAAAAGAATGGTTATTTTGACAATAATCGTCTTGCCACCTTGGAAGCTTATACCGAACCACCTGGGAGAGGATAAATCCCACATATCCACAAATAGAAAATGACAAGCCGATGAGTAAGGCTTGGGAAAATAACTAGGTCGACTTGATCGGAAGATCCCTATGCTTCAAGACCTAACTAGGTCATAAAGTTAGAGGGTGAATCACCTATCCTAAATGAGCAGCAACCTATCGATAATAGGGTTGTCAAGCCAACATCAACAAAGCCATAAAAGGACAAATGGACTCAAAGGGGCTCAATAGAATAAAGATGGATAAATCCTACATGAGTGGAGATAGTCAGGTCGGAATACCATGGATCCATCATCCTAAGTTACGGAAACCCTAAGTCTACCTGGTGATCCACTGAAAATTTGATAGTTTTTTACTATCCATTTCATACCTGTTTTTGATAATATTTCACTTTAAAGAAATATATTTTTCATGATTTCATGCAAATACAATGATTTTTGGCCTTTGGAGAAAAAGAAGTGAAAAGGAGCAAATTTGGAGCAAAATGGGGCAAAAGTGCATTTTATTGAACTAGCGCTGAACGGCGCTGTCACCAGCGCCGGACCGCGCTATTTTACAGAGAGTTACGACCCCAGTTGACAGAAAAATACGCCGAACATAGCCCTATCTCGTGTCGGACCGCGCCCTATCCCAATTTCAAACTAGATTTAATGTATTTGACCGGATTTTGGAGGGTTGCTTGAAGAAACTCTTGGGAAATCAGTTATTGCCGAATTTAAACTTCTTTGGAGCCAAATTTAGAGAGGGGCAGAGAGTTTAGAGAGTAGAGAGAGTAAGGAGAGAGTTTCTTTTCATTTTGTTTATGAAATCTAGGTATTATGTGTTCTCCTATAAGGAGTGTAAGAGGAGAGGATAAGTGAGAGATTTCTTCTTCCTTACTTATCTAAACAGAGAATTGTGTGTTGTTGTGGAGAAATAAGAGGAGTCAAAGGAATTCCTTGAGATTCGCTTGGTGAAGAGTTTGAGATAAGTTGTCTTTGCTTTATTCTTTTTGTATGACGTTGTTTTTATATATAAAATTCATGTTTTGTCATCTTTTCCTCATGAGTATTGAATAGATTTCTTTGTCTTCCTTTTCATGTGATGTATTGATGTTGTGATATGGAAATGATGTGTCGATTTATTATGGAGAATTTGTGATAACCTTTTCACTTCGAATTTCATTTACTTTTTGATCTGACTAATTGAATTGTTAAAACTTGTTGGGAATCGTATGTTCCGAAAGGATTATGAGTTCGGCAACAAAAGTGAATGTCACATTCAATGTTCATGAATGAGAGATGTAGTTCATGGGGGTTGAGTGTAAATAAATAGGGAAATATAATTTTATGTGCGTAGAATTGGAGGTTTCATAGTGACAGGTTGAACTCCTCAATTTGGTCCTAATGTTTGGAAACTAAAACGAGATTTAGCCTTCAGGGGAAGGGAAGTGGGGGCTCTGGAGTGAGAGACAGTATCCTCCCAGCCTAACCACGGATTTGGAGATTGAACTTAGGATTAGCCAATGTTCTTTATGCGCTTGGAAAAGGGTAAAGAATAGGAATGCTCCTATTTGCACAATACATTTGCATCACTGATCTATGTCACAATAATCATTATATTCTAATTGGAGAGGAGGAAGATTCTTTTTTATAACTGAACTTTATTATAAATTCAGTCTTGTGTTAGTTTAACTTACTAGAAGTTTAGAACGTACTTTAGTAGAAATAGTAACTACAACTATTGTTTTTATTTTAAGAATTGAACTTACTTGCAATTGTGTTGTGATTCGAGAAGTGATTTCTGTGATACGCCATAAATAAAAGCCTCCCTGTGTGATCAATATCCAGAACTCCACTAGAGCCCTGTATTACTTAAGCGATACGTATACTTGCGTTAATTGTGTGACTCACTAGAAAATTAAATCGTTATAAATATAAATCTGAGTTCATAAATTTTGGTAAATTTAAAAAGTCGCACCAAGTTTTTAGAGCCGTTACCGGGGATCGAAATGTAACTTCTAAAATTTTATTTTGTAGTATTTGAAATCTTATATTTGAATTACAAGTCATAATTGTGTGTGTTTGTTTATTATTAGTGTGCTTATTGTGATTGTATGCGTAGTATCGAATCTATAGGTTTAGTGTCTTACGATTCTGAATGAGAGCGTACTATTAAAAAAATTCGAAAACAACAAAAACAATCTGAAAACACTCACAAAATGGCGAACAACTTAAACAATCAAAATGAAAATATAGCAAAAACATTAATAGATTATGCTAATCCATCAGCAGATGTAATTCACTTAACTATCCAAAACTCTGATGTTGCTGATAATTCATTTAAGCTTAAATCTGCTATTACCCAAATGGTGCACAATAATCAATTTGGAGGAACACCTAATGAAGATCTTAACTTACATATCGCTAGTTTTCTAGAACTGTGTGCTACCTTTAAATACGATGGATTATTGAACGATGTTGTTAGACTTAGACTTTTTCCTTTTTCATTAAGGGATAAGGCTAAGGCGTGGTTAAATTCATTAGCACCTGGATCTATTAGAACTTAAGGAGAGCTTTCACAAAAATTTATGTTAAAATATTTCCCTCCTTCCAAAACTGCTAAGCTGAGGAATGATATCACATCTTTTAGTCAGTTTGATGGAGAATTCATATATGAAGTTTTGGAAAGATTTAAAGATCTTCTGAGAAAGTGTCCACGTCATGCTTTACTGGACTAGTTAATAATTCAAACATTTTATAATGGATTAGTGAGATCTTTGAGATTGATTATCGATGTGCTGCTGGTGGATCATTAATGTCTAAATCTTTTGATGAAACATATTCGTTAATTGAAGAAATAGCTACTAATAATTTTCAATGGCCCTCTGAGCGGGTAAATCCTAAGAGAGTTGCTAGAATTCATTATTCTGATGCGATAACTATGATAGTCTCTCAAATTGCTGCACTTTCTAAGAAAATTGATCAATATGGAATGAATTATTCTCCAACACCCCCAGTGTTAGAAGAAAATTCATCAAGACAGATGATAGACTCTTAAATACCTTATGAAATCTTGAATGTCATAAAAAACAAATTCAATAATCCTTATTCAAATTATTATAACTCTAGTTGGAGGAATCACCCAAACTTCAACAGGAATAACACCAATGTTGTTGTTAACCCGCAATGGGGAAACAATCCTATGAATCCAGTTGGAAATCCGAACAACAAAGGAAATATCAATTATAGACCTTCTTAACATCTTTGTTTTAATAGCAACCCACAATTTAAGAAAAAGAAGTTGTCTACTGAAGAAATGATTCTGAATAAGGTTAATCAAATTCAAGCTCAAAATGTTGCGATGAAGAATATTAAGAATCAATTGGGACATATCTTTACTGTGCTTAATAATAGACCTTATGGAAATCTTCCTAGCAATGTTGAGATCAACCCAAAAGATTAAAACAATGAGTAAACTAAGGCTATTCAATTAAGGAGTGGAAAAGAATTGGAACCAAGAGTTCAAAAAGAAGTCGAAGTTGAAAGAGAGGAAGTGAACATTGAGAAAGGTTCTAATATGATATATCCACACGAATATCCGTTTGAACCATTGAAGATAACTGATAAAAAAATACCTCATCCTTTTCCTCAAAGACTAAACAAACAGAACAGGGATAATAGATTTGCAAAGTTTTTAGAAATTCTTAAGAAATTAACGATTAATATTCCCTTTTGTTGAAGCATTAGAACAGATGTCTGATTATGCAAAGTTTATGAAGGATATTCTTAAAAAGAAAAGAAAGTTCAAAGACCACGAGACTGTTGCACTTAGCGGTGAGTGTAGTGCAATTATTCAGAAGAAGCTTCCTGAATAACTTAAAGACCCAGGTAGTTTCACTATCTTGTGTGCTATATGTGAGAAATTTTTCGGAACAGCTTTATGTGATCTTGGAGCTAGTATTAATCTTATGCTTTTATCAACTTTCAAAAGATTGGGAATAGGAGAAATTTCACCTACATTTATGACTCTTCAACTCGCTAATCGTTCTATCACTTATCCTAAAAGAGTTGTGGAAGACTTATTAGTAAAGGTGGATAAATTTATCTTTCCTGTGGACTTTATTGTACTAGATATGGAGGAACATAAAGAAATTTCAATTATTTTGGGAAGACCATTTCTTGCTACTAGGAGAGCTATGATCGATGTTCAAAAAGGAGAATTAACTATGAGAGTTAATGATCAAGAAGTAACTTTCAATATTCTAAAATCTATGAAATACCCTTCAACTGAAAAAGATGATGAGTGCTTTCGAATGAAAATTTGTGATTATTTGAGAGAAGGTCATTTTAAAGAAATATTTGAAGAAAATTTGAAATGTGAGGATAAATATGAAAATGAAAATAAGGATGAATTGGATGATATGAATAATGAAAAGTTAGAATCTGTTCACGAAAGATTTGAAAGATTGGATATTATGAAAAATGGAGATAAAAGTTTAATTCCATCTATCATTAAATCTCCTGAACTTGAACTGAAAATTTTCCCTAATCATTTGAAGTATATGATTTTTGGAGAATCATCTACTTTACCAGTCATTGTATCTTTGGATTTAAATGAATATCAAGAACAAAAATTATTGAACACCTTAAAAAGATACAAAAAGGCTTTTGGTTGGTCCATAGATGACATTAAAGGAATCAGTCAATCGATCTGTATGCACAAATTTTTGTTGAATGAACAACATAAACCTAAAGTTGATCCACAAAAGAGACTGATCCCAATAATGAAAGAAGTGGTTAAGAAAGAGATTTTAAAATGGTTAGATGCTGGAATTATATATCCTATTTCTAATAGTGTTTGGGTAAACCCAATTCATTGTGTTTCTAAGAAAGGAGGACTGACTGTTGACGTAAATTAACGAAATGAAATTATACTGACAAGACAAGTCACTGGTTGGCAAATATGTATTGATTATAGAAAATTAAACACCGCCACCATAAAAGATCACTTTCCTTTACCTTTTTTAGACCAAATGCTAGACATACTTGCTGGACACAAGTATTACTTCTTTTTGGATGGATATACTGGTTATCACCAAATATTTATTGCTCCCGATGATCAAGAGAAGACTACATTTATTAGCCCTTATGAAACTTTTATTTTAGAAGAATGCCCTTTAGATTATGCAAAACCCCTGCAACATTTCAAAGATGTATGATGTTCATATTTAGCAAATTAGATGATGAAATAGAAGTGTTTATCATAGACCTACTTATGCTCCAGGTTTTAACAGTACTTCACAATTTAAGGAGAATAAGTTGTCTATGGAAGAAATGGTGTTACAAATGATAAATCAATTACAAAGTTAAAGACCTATAATTAGAAATATTGAAAAACAATTGGGACAAAGGGCCAATTCATTAAGTAATAGATCCCAATGAACACTTCCGAGTAATACAAAAAAAAATCCAAGAGACCAAATAAAAAGCAAGTAAAAGCTGTTCAACTGATAAGTGGAAGAGAGTTGGAAGGCAGAGTTCAAAAAGAGATTGAAGTAGAGAAAGAAGAGATTGAAGAACCATAAGAGGACGCTCTGGAAGGTTTGGAAAGACCACCAAAAATTGATTTAGAAAAGCCACCACCACTATTTTCTTAGAGACCTCAACAACAAAAGTTGGATAAGCAATTTTCAAAATTCTTGGAAATTTTTAAGAAACTTACAATTAATATTCTATTGTTGAAGCCTTAGAACAAATGCTAAACTATGTGAAGTTTATGAATGATATCCTCAACAAAAAAAAATTTTGAATATAATAAAACTGTTGCACTTAGTGAAGAGTGCAGTGCGATAATTCAGAAGAAGCTTCCTGAAAAGCTTAAAGATCCCAGTAGTTTCACAATTTTATGTGCAATCGGAGACATATTTTATAGGAAAGCTTTAGGTGATTTACATGCAAGCAATGATGCTTTTATAAAATGCTTCGTTGGGGTGCACCGCTAGGTTAACTTGAGTGAATTTATGTTAGCACAACAAAAATATGGCGAATCATTATTGGATTTCATTATTCGTTGGTGAAATTTGAGTATGAGACGTGAGTCACAGCTTCAGGAGCAGCACGATGTTGTTTTACTTATGGGCAAGATCAAAGTCCCAACATCAGTCTTGCTAAAGATGATTACCGCTAAATCTTTTGAGACTCTGATTGAAAATGTGGCTAGCATGCAAGATATAGTAGAGGAATCTTTAAGAATAAAGACGAAAAGGACAAATGCAAAATGCCATTTTTGATGGATCCTTCGAAGAAGGCAGAAGAAAGCATGGCTCTAATGGCATTTCATGATAAGCTGAAAAGACCTGTCATATCAACATAAGCTGCTCGCTTGCCTAATCAAAAGAGGAAAACTGAAACTCTTGAGCAAAGAAAATTTAAAAGCTATCCATTTAAAAAAATATTGTGTAAAGCAAATCTTTAAAAATTTGCTTAAGTAGGGTATGCAACTTCCTCCACCACCCATCTTTTAAAAGTCTTTAAAATTGAAGAAAAAAAGACCAGAACCAAAAAAGTTATCTTTTTGGAGGAATTTTGTTTGGTTTGGTTTTTTAAGATGTTCATTTTCTACACCGAACTAATATCATTTTTTAATAATATTTATCTTTATAATTTGGTTGAATACTTACCACCCGACTCTCATAAGTGTCAACTACTTTTGGCTTGGCTGATTGGTTTTATTCGGGGGTTCTCTTGCAGATAGAGTTGGCTGGTTGGTTATTTTAGTTTTGACTATTTAGTTATTTGGGTCGGTTTGTAGGTAAAGTTGGTATGACTATTTTTTTGGAAGAATTTGGTTTCATTTGGCTTTTTAAGAAGATTTTTGTTCTTCATTCTGAATTAATATCATTTTTTAACAATTTTTGTCATTAAAATTTGGGTCATTTACATACATACCACCCAATTCCCACAAGTGCCAACTTTTTTTGTTTGTTTGTTTGGTTTTATTTGCAGGGTTCTCTTATTGATAGTGTTGGCTAGTTGGTTATTTTAGCTTGGTTGTTTGGTATTGGGTTAATTGGTTGGTAGAGTTGGATTTCAGGAATTTTCCTTTGACTTGGCATCTCAAGGAGATGCTCATTTTTATACTAAATTAATATCATTTTCTAACAATTATTATCAATACAATTTGTGTCATTTTACAAACATACCACACAAATCCCACAAGAGCCAACCATTTTTGGCTTAGTCGTTTGGTTTTATTGGTGGATTCTCTTGTCGACGGTGTTTTTGTTGGTATTTTTTTTTTGTCTGGCAGTTTTTTGGTGTTTGGCTTGGCTGCTGGCCGTTAATGTTGGCACATTAGTCTATTTTTCTTGATTGTTTGGTTTATTGGAACTTGATGGCCATTAATGTTGGCCAGTTGTTTTTTTTTTTTTTCTCTTTTTGTTCGTACGAATACTAAAACTTTGATATTGCCAATTATGTTCGGGTTTAGGAGCGCCGATGATAACCAATAAAGAAGGGATAGTTCAACTAGTTGTTAATAGAAATTCACTTTATTTGAAGTCCAAATTGGTTCACAATATACACATATATTTATTGTCTTAATGGATTCGAACTTCTTATAAACTCAATTCGAAAATGACTTGCACAGTGCTATCCTTTGTAAAGCTAGGTTGCTCATCTGAGCTTGAAATTTAGTTTTTATTTTTCTTATTTACTTTTTATTCTTCTATTATTTCTTCCCTTATTTTAAAGATTATTGCAATTGTCTAGTTTTAATGAGAGAGTTTTTTGTTTTTTTTTTTAGTGCACAAATATGAGATGTCGTATGCAGTATGTCATAAATTGATATTCCCCAGACCCCAGTTGAGCCTAGAATCCATGAATAATCATTCTTAAATTTTAGTTTTTTACTAATATTCTAACATTTTGTAACTTTTTTTTTTGCTAAGTTTTACTTTTGTGCAGTGTTAAAAGCATTTGCTTTTGAGGAAGAAAGAAATCAAGATTTCTAACATTTTATGTTCTATTTAATTTAATTTGTGTATTTTATAGTTATCAATTAACATTGTTCTTGTCGGTCCCAAGCCCGAATGTGAAAAGTGGAGGGCTGCTTTAGATGGTCGACAGTCAGCGTAAAACTTCTCAAAAAAATCATAACATGAATCTTTTTTATCATTGTGTAAGTGCTAGGGCGTCTACTGAAAGCGATGCGCTATATGACCTGAATACAGTGGAAAGTATGCAGGGGCCCTACACCGATGCTCGAGTGTAGTGTCAAATAAGCAAGGCTTCTCAAATTATAGACAGATGCAGGTAGAGAAGTTAGTCATTGATACTAGTATTATGATAAAATCTTCGAATTTAGATACACTCAATGGTAAATTAATGGAATTAGCTGATATTATGTTCATAGAAAAATAAATATCTTATGTACTCAAGAAACTCAATGGGTTGGGAAAAAAAACTAAGGAGATTGATAACTTAGGTTTTTAACTTTGGTATTATGGTAAGAGTCGTACTAGAGATGGTGTAGGTGTAATTATAGATAAAGTTTTGAAAGATAATGTTTTAAAAATTAATTGAGTTGGAGATAGAACTATAACTATTAAGATTATTATTGATACAAAATTTTTAATATTATAAGTGTTTATGCTCCTGAAGTATACCTCTTGAGGAAAAAAATTTTATCAGAAGAGATTTAAATGGACATGTCGGTATAGTGGTAGAAGATTTCAGAAATATTTATGGTGGCTAAGATTATGAAGTGATTAATGAAGAATGTAAAGTCATTTTAGATTTTGCTTTAGAGTATGATTTGGTTATTACTAATATTTTATTCATGAAAAAAGACGAGCATCTTATTAATTTTAAGAATGGATCTAATAAAACACAAATTGATTATTTTCTTATTAGAAGAATAGATTTTCATGATTGCAAGGATTGTAAGGTCATTCCAAGTGAGGATTTAAGTACCTAACATCGATTATTAGTTCTAGATTTTAAAATGAAGAGTTTTAAAATAAAGAACACTATGATTAATTTTCGTGTAATTAGATGAGGGTAACTAAAAGACACAAATAAAATTATTTTATGAGTAAAATTTAAGATTTCAAAATTTGGGTTGTTCATGAAAAAACAAATATTATGTGGAAAAAATAACAAATACTATTAAACACGTGGTAAAAGATCTATTTGAAAAATCAAAAGAAAAGTTTCTATAAATAAAAATAGTTTGTGGTGGAATAATAATGTACAAGAAAAGATAAAATTTAAGAAGTTATGTTATAAAAATTGGTTTAAATGCAAAATCTTAGAGAACTGGGAAAAATATAGAAAGGCCCGCAACAAGGTGATGCTAAAAATTTTGTTTTTAGTGATCTTTATAAAATATTTGATACTAAAGAAGATGAAAAATATATGTATAAACTAGCCAAATAAAGAAAAGAGAAAAGTAATATTTAACTCAAGTAAAGTGTATTGAAGATGAAAATAAAAAAGTGCTTTTCTTAGAAAAAAAATATTCAACATAGGTGGGTGAGTAATTTTATTAAACTTTTTAATGAAATTTTTGAAATATGATTGATCTTAGTGATCTTAATATCATTAGTAATAATAAAATGTTTCACTTTCACCGTCGCATTAGTAAAATGAAGTTGAGGCTTTAAAGAAAACCAATGGTGGAAAGTCTGTATAACTTGATGATATTCTATTGAAGTGTGGAAATATTTAGGAGATTTGGGAGTTTCTTGGCTTACTAAACCTTTTAATATTATTTTAAAAACTAAAAAGATGCCCGAGGAGTGGAGGAAGAGTACTTTAGTCCCACTTTTAAGAATAAAGGGTATGCACAAGAGTGTGCAAATTATAAAGGAATTAAATTGATGTGTCATACTTTAAAATTATGTGAGAGGGTAATTGAACATAAATTAAGACGCATTACCAAGATTTTTCATAATCTATTTGGATTTATGTCGGGCAAGTCTAATATGGAAGTTATACATTTATTGAGAGGTTTGGTTGAGAAGTACAGAGATAATGAGGATCTACGTTCGATTTTTATTAATTTAGAAAAAAACTTACGATAAGGTTCTAAGAGATATCCTTTAGAGAGTCCTTGAGAAGAAAGACGTTGATATGACTTATATTCAATTCATTAAAGATATGTATGCTAGAGCTGTTACTTGTGTTCGAACTGAAGGAGGAATGACCAAAAAAATTTTTATTTCGGTTGGTTTACATTAGGGATAGGCTTTAAGCCCATATCTTTTTGCTTTAGTTATGGATGGTCAGACTCGACATTTACAAGACGATGTACCTTGGTGTATGATTTTTCCTGTGATCTCTGTCTCGTGGATAAGATGAGAGAAAAAGCCTAAGAAAAATTTGATTTATGGAGGTCTACATTGGAGAAAATGCCTTCGTTTGAGTAGAACTAAAAATGAATACATGAATATAATTTTAGTAAAAATAGTTCTAGTGACAAAAGTGTAACGTTGGATGATCAAATTATTAAAAGTTGTGAAAGATTTAGATATCTCGGGTCTATTGATCAAAGCGATGGTGATATAGATGGGGATGTTAATAGTAGAATTCAATTGATTGGTTGAAGTGGAGGAATGCTTCAAGCCTATTGTGTGATAAAAAAGTACCGCGTATACTGAAAGAAAAATTTTATAAGATGGTAGTGAGACATGCAATACTCTATGTTGTTGAATGTTGCCCTTTAAAAGAGAAGCACAATACTAAGTTGAGTATCGCCGAGATGAGAATGATTAGGTGGATGAGTGACTTTACACTTAGAGACAAAATGCGAAATGAATATATCCGTGATAGGGTTGGTGTAGCTCGAGTGACAGACAAAATTAGAGACTCTAATGGTTTGGTCACATTAAACGTCGACCATCTAGTGATCTGTCGACATATTTTAGGTTATGTGTTTTATTTTGAAAAAAAATCGCCTACAGAAATTGTTGGCGAATTTTTAATTTAATATATATATATATATATATATATATATATATATATATATATATATATATATATATATATATATAATATGATTTGGAAAGTAGTGTTTTGATTTTAAAAATAATTTTAAAAATTTTAAGATATGAAATCAAACTAATCTCACATCTCGAATAGTTTATGTAAACGAGCACCGCACCACAAACCGCGTGTCTATCCCGAAGAATAGGCACACTGTTTGATGGTGGGGCTCGATTAAATAAACTAAAAGGGTTTGTGACATCCGTTTGGTCTACGAACCAATTTTATAAGCCGACAAGTTCCCCTACTTAATATGAAAATATTAAACAGGGTTTATATTACCTGGGTTCTTAAAATTCCCTATAAGGGCAAGCCCCTATAATTAATTAAATCTTAAGTGACGGGAATCACCTAAGAAAACTCTCGATAATAATCGTAGTTCTCGCTCTCAAGAATTTCAAAGTTTAAGTTTTCAAGGGATTGAATTTTGGAATTTCAATAGTGGAATGGATCAAATTTGGAACATTTTATTTTGAGAATTTAAAGGAAGAAAGGTAGGAGAAATCACGATTCGAAGCGAACTTCGGTAATTTCCCGACTATCCTATTGTTTGGCTTCGAATTTAGGAAAGCCCTAATGTTTATTTAATGTTTCGATCCTCGCCAATTTTAATTAATTAGGACTTATATTCGTATGATGCGATCACACAAATAGCACTTCGAAGATGTGAGGGTTTATGTCGTATCGGACGACTACCTCGGAATCCTAAGACCGGTTAGAGCTTAATTTGCAATGCAAATGCCAAACAAAAGATCGAGGATTTATGTCGCACTAGTGCAAACTACCTCGAAATCCTATGGCTTAGTTATTTAATTATAAGAAAGTTTTGTCAAGTAGACTCGCGTTTTGCCGATAACGATGGCCGTGCTGCCCACCATGCTCTGAGCTCCTTGTTGTTGCAGAGGTTTAGTTTTAGAAATCATAAATCAGGAGATGAGAAAAGTGTTTTGGTTTTAGAAATCTTAAAGTCCAAGTTTTTTTTATGTTTTAATTAAAACAAATCTTAAGAGTTGATTATAACAACACCTAGGTTAAGATCTCACGGTTCCATCCTTCCAAGCATCGTTATTTTTATCGGATTCACTTAGTCCGCATGAATTCGTTAAACTCAATCGAATGAGTTCCACACTTTCATTTAGACCGTGGGAAATCTCGTTAAGAACACGTAGGTTACATCATCCGAGGTATTCCCGATCATCCAAGAAGACGTTTTAATTTAGTTGTAGTTGTAGTTTTCATTGCTCGTTTGTGATTAAATTTTGAGTTGTTTTATATTTTGAAATGTTGTATGCGTGAATTTTATCTTCAGTAATGACTTTAAATTTAGTTTTGGTTTCGGCTTTAGGTACTATCCTAAAGGTGTGAGTTTTCATGCAACAGCTCGTTTATCATGCAAGAAAAGTAAGTACGATGCGATAAAGTAAATTGCAATAAAATAAAAGCGTGCACTGGAGGGTCTTCCCTTCATCCCAAGCCGCACTTAAACACAATTTAGAATATTTAAGCATTTAAAGCAAGTTCCTAGGTAAAGCTAAGGGAAGGGTTATGGTTTTCTACCAAGGTCCTAATCCTATAGCTAGTCATCTCCTATGACGTCTAGGTTCTTGTGTTTTGGTTTAAGGACGATTTTCTTCATCAAAGAACAATTAAGTTCAATTTTTCTTATAAACATCATATCATATCGAGGAAGTGCTTAAGACGAATCTTAAACATCTTTTCTATACTTCTAGGATTATTTTAAGTCAAAGAGAATTTAATTATACAAATAAATTAATCATCCAGGAGTTCAAGTTTTGTTATCTTGCTCAGTGAACTAGGACATTTGAATATCCTATGAATGAAGTAATACTTCACTTAACACTCCGTTTAGGAGTTATGACAACAAGAGCTTTTGAGGGCAAATTGATGTTCAAGTGATTTGTGATTTAATTTAATTTAAATTAATGGGTTTAAGTTTGGAATAGTGTTCAAGTTGTTTTAGATTTATTTTTGAATTCTTTATGTCTTAAGTGATGTTATTTTTAATTCAATTTAATTTAATTTAATTTTAATTTAATTTAATTTGGTTTAGTTTTAATTTTAATTTAATTTGTTTAATTTAATTTAATTTTAATTTTAACTTGGTTTCATTTTAATTTGATTTAATATGTTTTAATTTAATTTAATTTAATTTAATTTAATGTGATTTAATTTAATTTAATTTAATTTAATTTAATTTAATTTAATTTAAACTTTAATTAAATTTTAATTTAATTTTATTTTAGATTTTAATTTAATTTAAATTTTAATTTAATTAAATTTTATTTTAGATTTTAATTTAATTTAAATTTTAATTTTATTTTATTTTTAATTTTAATTTAATATTTTATTTTTTTTATGTTTTAAAGATGATTTAATTTTATTTGTTAAAGTATTAATTTAACTGAAATTTTAAAAGAATTTAATTTAAATAATTTAACTTTAATTTAATTTAATGATTAAGTCTTTTAGCATTTTAAATTTTAAATTTGGATTATGATTTTAATTAGGAATTAATTATTATTGAGGTGATTAATTTAGGGATTCTTAAATTAAAGAACAAATCTCTTCCTAATAATATCCCTATTTTAATAATTCCAATTTTATTATTCTTCCAAATTTAATTAATTATTTAATTAAGGTTTATCTTAATTATTTTCAAATTGTTTGGTAGGTTTCTACCCTTTAATTATTTAAATTTCAATCATCCAAATCAGATTAGGATCAAATATTTTACTCTTTCATTTTATTAAGCTCTAAAGTTTTAATTAAGGGTTAAAATTTTAATTACCATTTTGCCCTTCAAGCTTAATAATTTCATAACTCACTAAATTGAGCTTAAATGAATTTGAAATTTTTATGTGGCTTCACTCACATTTCAATTAAGACATTAGAGGAGAAAATGTGATTTTTCTGTATTTAATTTATTTATATAATTATTTTTTGTAGAAAATAGGGATTTCCAAGGAAAACTCAATAAGATGACCAAGGGAATTTTTCTGTCCTTAAGAAAATTATGGGACATTTCTAATGACCAGAGAACCACTTGGACCAATTTTGGTGATTTTTTGAATTATATTCTTTTTATTATATATATTTTGAGTTTTGTAATATTAATTAATTTAAAAATAAAATAAAGGTTGAAAATGAATTTTATATTTTTCAAAAATCTCTCTGATATCAAGGAAAACAGAGGATCAATTTCTACAATTTTCTGATTTTTCTTTGATTTATTAGAATTGTTTTAGTGGAAATGCTAGAAAATACATTTTTTTAATTTTAAAATTACCTTAGGGCTTTAAAATTTAATATCTCATCATAGAAACTTAAGGAAAATATGGGGTTTGTTCCTAAGTGATTAAAATTCAAAATGTGACATTTTGGTGAATTTTATTATTTTTGTGATTTTTATTATTTTTTAATTATTAAAAATATTAAAATAATGCAAAAAATCAACTTTTTTTAGAAAATTACAATTTTAATTTTCTTAAATTCCCCTGATATCAGAGAGGCTCCAAAACCAATTTGGTGAATTTTTTAAAAGTGTTTTGAAAGTTATGAATTTTTTAAGTTTAATTTTGGCTAAATGGCTTAATCAACCCATTTGATAGGGCTAACCAAGTCCAATTGACTTCAAACTTTTATGGTGGGTTCATCTGATCTTAAAGGTAAGTAGAGAATTGATTTCAAGTCAATTTGATGTATGATTAGATCTAATTAATTAAAGCTTCATTTTGGGTGTTTAAGCCAATTAAGGTTATTACAAGTGAGTTAACTCAAAAACTATTTTCCCTAGGGTTCTCTGGTCATAAGAAACATCACCAAATTTTCCTAGAATTTATTTCATAACATGGTAATTATTGGAATTAAAATACTCGAATAGTGACTCAGATCGAAAAAATCAATAACTCTTCATAGGGATGGCCTCGACTTTGGAAAATTCGAGGAATGTTCCTAAATTCGGAGGCTTCAAAAGCCCTATGGTCTCATGTCATGATGAATTGTATACATGCATGGAGAATTGAAATAGTGCAGAGAGTAAATAAATAATTAAAAATAAAATACTTGATGAAATTACACGATTTCTTTTCCACATTATTCTCCTCTGTTCACCGAAGCAAGAGGGTATTTTTATTTTATTTTTAGGATTTTCCTACACAAAGTTATGAATTTTCCAAGTTCCGGTAATTAAATAAATAAGAAAAATCGACGCGCGCTGCGCTCGAACCTCGGCAGCTCCGAACGCACACGCGTCGTCTTTTGATTCGGCGCCGCCATCAGACTCAGCGCTCCAGGGCCCCGCGGTTCACTTACCATCACGCTGTCCGGCTCAATCCAGACCGTCCGCTCGATACACGCTTGATCCGATGGCTCCCAGTCATCGTCTACGACTGGTGTGCACCCGTGATCGTCAACCTTCTAACCCTAATTTCTCACTCGATTCTAAACGGATTTTTGTGTTCTTATGCTCTATGGATTCGTCTTGAAGAGACGAACACATCCATACGTAAACATGCATTTAAATCGACTCAAATTAAATAGAGAATCTCCGTAAGCTCGGGAAGAAGAGTGAGTTTATACCTTTGCTCGGAGAAGTGAAGCTTCGATCCGAGAGTTCGTGTCACCTTCGATTGGGTCCAAGCAAGCTCCGGATGAAGTCCCTCGGCACAGTGAATTGTCCAGGTATGATTTCGACCAAGCCCGATCTCAAAGCTTGGAGGCCGGAAGCAATGGTCGGCCTCGGAGAGGGGGCTTTTGCCGGTAAACTTCTTCTCTTGGTCCGGTGAAGGTGTAGGACCAATCAATTTGGGGATTGGCTCACCGCGGAGAAGTTTCTCGGTTTTGAGCTTGGATTTCAACTCCGAAATCGAGCTCGCGAGAGGAAATGGCAGGGGATTTCAGTGGGGATCAAGTTCTCTATGTGTGGGGAGTAGTCCGGAACAATTTTGGCGAGTTTCCTTAAGGTTTGTTTTCAGCACCTCTCATGGCCGAGAGGGGGTGGTGTTTAAATCAGGAGAGGGTGGAGAGCCTCCCGTGGGGTTTAAGGCTTGGGATCACCGCTAGGTCAAGGGAAGAACAGACCATGGTGGCCATCGGGCATGGGGCGGCCTCGACGAAGGAGAATCGAATTTTTGGCTCCTCCCAAGATCTCGGCCATGGTGTTTTCCGGCGGCTCGGTGGTCGGCCGGCCGTGCACCTGGTCCCCATCTCGACCAATGGGGTCGTGGGTCGGCAATGGTGCGATCAATCGGAGTTTGACATGTGTAAAGGGGCCGGATTGAAATGGAATGAGGAGAGGCTCATTTTGGGTTCAATTTGGTCAACCCATGTATTTCGAGCTTGGTTCACCTTCCCATGGTCTGATTTTGGGCCGGGGAATCAGCTAGGTCACTCGGCATGGAGTGGTGAAGTCTCCATCCATGGTGAGGTGGCTAAGCATGGTTTAGTGTGCGACATGCTTATGGTTAAAAAGGCTTAATGAAGGATTAGGAAAGGGGCCCTCCTTTTGCCACAAATGGCTTGGTCACATGTCAAACCTTCCATGGCTTCATATGGCTTGTAAATGGCTTGCTCATGGCTCCATGTGGCATGGGACAAAGCTTGGTCATTTACATGAAAGAAGGTTTTGAATTTTTGGGACTTATGGGTGATTTTGGCATGAGGCCTAATTTAGGATTATTTGATGATTGATTTAGGACTTAAGGGATGATATCAATTAATGGGGTGATGAAAAGAATGTCATATGGGCTTTAGCATGAAGTTTGGGCCTTTGAAATTTAGTGAAGATGGGCTTTTAAAATGGTTTAGGGAAGTGGGCTTTTTGGATTTTAAAAAAAGGATTCTAGGATGAAAGTTTGGTAAAGGCTTGGGCCAAATAATTGTTGGGTTTGGTTTAGGGATATGTCATGAGTGATTTGAAATGAGTTTGGAGTGATTTGGGTTTGAATGAGGTTGGATTTGGGCCTCTTTGGTAAATGGGCCAATGTTGGGCCAGGGTTGAAATTGTTGTAAAATTAATGTTGGGAAATGTTTATGGGAGTGTTTCAAAGAGGTTTTGACTTTGGTTGGGTTTTGATTTTGGTGTTTGGGCTTATTTGGGTTAGGTTTGGGTTTAGGTCAAAATTGGGCTTTTTGGTTTTGGGTTGAATTTGAGTGGGGTTTGGATCCAAATTTTGGGCAAATTATGTTAGTTTTTTGTTTGTGGGGATGTTAGGGAAGGTTTAGAAAAGATTTGGGGTTAATTGGAGTTGAATTGGGTGAGTTTGATCTAAGTTTGGGTCATGGGTCCAAATTGGGCTTTAAGGTTAAAAGTGAAATTGGATTCAAATGTCAATCAAATTGGGCATGGATTTGGTCTAGATTGGTGTTGGGGATGTTGAATTGAAGTTTAGAATTGAATTGGACCAGAATTTGGGTCAATTGGGTAGGTTTGGTTTGACATTGGGTTCACTTTGGGTTAAAATGGGTCAAATTGGGGATTTTGACAAAAGTGGGGTAAATTGACAAAATTGTCCCATGGTGTAGTTGGATAAAATGAAAATAGAAATATTTTGGATTTTCTGGAATTTTCTGAGAATTTTCTGAATTTTTTGGATTTTTGGGTCAAGAGGGGCATTTTGGGTATTTGGAGGGTATTGGGGGGTATTTTTGGAATTTTTGGTATATTTGGCTATGGATTATCAATTTGAGTGATGTGGGAATGTTTGGGATTGGTTTTGAGGAATTTGGGTGATTTTGGAGAATTTTGAAAAATTTGGGTAATTTCAAGGGTTTTTTGAGTAGACTAGGCCCGGTGGTCAAAAATTGAAAATTTGAAAAATTGAAGATTGGGTAAATGTAAGTGGAATGAAGTCATTTTGGTTGAGCCATGAAGCCATATCAAGCCCACATGAACCATGAAGGGACTCATTTGAGGCATTCACTATGTTGTTCCTAACCCTCTTAGCCAAGGGCTTAGTGGTTAAGGACCATCCATATGAATCACCTTCATGAGTCGGGAGGTCGAGTTGGGTATGGGTGTGGTTTTAGGAGGTGTGTGAAAGTGTAGTGTATAAGTGTAGTGTGTGTGTGAGTCGGCCACTCACTGCAGTCAGACCTGTAGAGCGATCCTACAGGCCAAAGAGTCCCATAGGAACTCATCTTTTAAACTTCCACATTTGATTTCAACCTCTCAGGTGATTAGGGGTCTACAATCAAGTTTGTGGAGTTTGCGAGGAGTTAAGAAGTGGTTTGAATTTCTATGTGGTGGGTCCCAATTCTAATCCTCTAGGATAGTCAAAGGAAAAGCCTAAGGCTAGATCCTAAGTACTAAAGAGAAGAAGGGAAGACCTCATCAAAAATGAGGTCAACATGATCCAATTAGGAGAGTAAATGCTTTAGATTCAACTTATGTTAACAAAGGCAGAGGTAGACCTAGAAAGATTTGGGCTTATTCTATAAAGAATGTTCTTAATTTATTAGAATTAAATGAAAATATGATACTAAATAGGACGCAAGGGAGAACAAGGATTCATGTAGCCAACCCCACTAAGATGTTGTTGTCATTGTTGTCGTTGTTGTATTTTATAGTTATCAATTATAAAATTGTAATTTATATTTCGCGCAAACCTTTTATTTTTGACATATAAGTTTTAATTTGGTAATTTGTAAACTCTTTAGATGCTTTCAGTAAAAAGAAATTTCGTGCTACTTGTGTTTTAGGAATTTCTTTTTAGCTCAAATCTTACCATAAAAACTTGATTGCAATTGGGATTGCCACCGGGATTAAATGATAGAAGATCGTAATAATGAAGAACAAACCTCTACATTGTTTAATGAATCAAAGTCATGAAATCCAAAATGTTCGATTAAGTCTAAAAATACCAAGTGCATTGAAGATAAGTCTCCATACAGCTAGCATCATTATACTATTAGATGACTATAATAAAATCTCGTATTTAACGGGAATGTAGCTAAATCTTAAACTTATTATGATATTGCTCCCTTACAATTGCCCTTTTTTATTTTTTCCATGTTTTGGGTTGGTAGGAGACATATTTACGTACGGAGTACGCAGGCAGTTCTGTGTGTGTCTCTTCAATAACTCTTAAGTAACTCTCAAATAACATCATAATAACTCTGACTAACACTTAAAATTGAAACACGAATGTTATTGGGGGTATTGGGAAGTTATGTTAGCGTTATTCACAAAACCCCCGAATTACACCAAAAAAATATGAGTGAAACCGCGAAAGTTTTTGTTGAGTTATTGAGGGGTTATTGGGAGGTTATTGAAGTTAATACCCCAATAACCTCCTAATAACGAGTTATTCGGAGGTTATTCCGCGAAGTACGGACGCATAAGTGCATGTCTACTCCATATGCAAATATTTCTCATTTGATAGGACCAACTTTGGACTAATTTTTACGTTTTTTTTATTTGTAATCCATACCCTATGTTTTGGTTTTTTTAACCTTTTCTTTTTAGAATCTCATATTTGAGATTGTTCAACTATCATATCCATGTTCAATTTATTTTAAATTAGATACTTATTTTAATTTAATAAAGATAATTAATAAATCTAACACCACCGAACAATTTTCTATTTCTGTTTTGCTAATCTTAAAATGAGCACAAGGTGTTTGATAATTTTGCCCATTTAGGCATGGGCAACTTGAAACTAATTTTTGGCATGATATTCATTTTTTTTTTTTTCAAAGTTTTTTAATCTATTTTCAATAAAAATTTGAAGAGTGCAGAATGTGTGTGTATTTGTATAAACATCTTAAAAATTTTGCAATTGACACCCATTCTTAAATAAAAAATTATCTTCATCAAAAAAAATTTTCAATTTTCATCGGAATATAGTTATTGCATAGTTGTAAAGTAAATTTGCCCCGTTAGTGATGAGTCAAAACAAGGATTGAAGATGTAATTTAGATTTTTGTTGAGGGTTTTAGTTCTTTAGGTATGAAGCGTTTCATTACATTTACTGTTACTCTATCTTCATCCATACGGAGAACGTACGCAGTCCGCATGCAGCTCCCCAATACCCATCCAATACCCTCACAATACCCATCCAATACCCACCTAATAGCCAATACCCAATACGCAATACCCGATACCCATCCAATACCCACCCAGTACCCTTAAAATCCCAATACCCATCCAATACCCACCCGGTACCCTTAAAATCCGCACCCAGTGCTGCGTACGTGCTCCGGATGGAATAATTCGCCCTAAACTACAGGTACAAAATGGATATGTAGGACTGAAATTTTAGACAAATTCTTATTATTTCTTCATTGCAGAAGGTGCTGCTGTAATGATTCCTCTCAAGTGTGCTCGCAGGGGTGTTGATTCATATCAATGGTTGAATCAGGATGGGTTATTTTGGACTGGATATGAAGGACTTCATACTTGATTCATACACTTCAATCTGAAGATCAATCTTAATTTATATATAGGATTGGTTATGATTGGAAAAAATAAGAATCCCATTATTAGATGGGCTATGTTTGGATTTCTTGATCCAATTATTGATGGAAAACAGTGGTAGATGTATTTTGTATCTCATTATGACGAGCAACAAAGGTTCTGAATCTTCCGATAACTTGTTTGCTTGGGATTTTGTGGTAGAAAATGCAAACAATTAATTGCTAATGAAGAAAGCCAATTAGAGGAAACTTATATTAGTATGCAGATTTCAGATTTTTTTTTTTTTTTTTCCTTTTAATTTTGGATTCATTCCATTATCTCCGCTTATGCTTTGTTTATTCAACTGTTGATTGTGAACCCTTGTGCTTTGTGAGAATTTCTAGTACTAAATCATATATGTTGAAGTTGTCTAAGGGTATCAACCCTTGTGCTTTTATGGAACTTAAAACCCTAAACCCTAAATCTCTCTTTCTATCTGAGATGCATGTTTGGGTCCACTTAACTAGGCATATTACAACTGAGATGAAGGTTTGTTTATCATTTTATAAAAGAATTTATTCAGAATCATGAATCTGTATCATTGCAGCTGCATGATGAAGCATCGCTGCAGCTGCTGAAGGATGGATTACTTACCACTTACATTCCCCTTCAACAGCCTCGGCTTGAAGCTGATGAAAAGATGGATCGCTGCAGCTGAATAATGATGGCATAACAGGCAAAGAAGTAGAAGAGAGAAATCAAGACAATCACCTTCTTTCTTAACAGTAATTCATCCAATATATTAGTTTTGACAGGACTTGCAATTCTTGGAAATGATTTGTATTATTTGCGGTTGTTCACTATATTGTTCTAAATCATAACAGTTTTTGAGAGTACTGGTAATTCTGAGAAGACTTTAGCAATATTTCTGGTTGTTCACTGTATTGTTCTAAATATGTGATGCTATACAATTGTATTTTTTCTCTTTGTTCTTGTCAAGTTCCTTCTGCGTAAAATACCCACTATCCTCGTCTGAACAATTTCTTGGACGTGTACAATTTTCTTCCACAATTGTCTCTTTTGTTACTAGTGAAAACCACACATTATAAATTAGAAATCTCACTCTTTTTATCAATTACATTTGATGGACTTTTTATAACGAATAGCAAAGATGTTGAGCTTGATGCATTAAATTCTATAGGCATTTAATTAGGGATTTCCAAGAGAAAAGAAAATTTTTGATGTTCAAGTAATAATACACAAAACAATTACATTTTATGTATTTCAAAATGAAAACTATTAATAATTTCGAAATATTCAAGCTATTACCTTAACATATGATTTGTTTTGGGTGTGATATTTGTAATTAGAATGTTTTGAGTGTGGAACATGTAATTACTAAAGTTTTGAGTGCTATGTAGTTAAAAACCCCTTAATTAAATTATCTTCTTTTTTTTGAACTAAATTGCCCGAGTAGTGAAAGCAAGGGCGCTTTTATACCCAAACAATGCAGTTAAACTTGCAATAATAACCATTTAGAAAACCATCCACGATAAAAATCATAATAATGGAAAACAGAAAGAGCTAAGAAAACCCAGGAGGTATGCCTCGCTTGAGACGCACCGGCAGCATGATTGATTGAATAGCACCCCAATTCCCATATATATCGCTTTCGCACAATTCCACAAAATCCTAACCAATGTTTTTTATCCCTAAAATTTACGGTGAAGGCGGGAGATAACAGGGTGCTATTACTTTTAACATATAACTTGCTTGGGGTGTGATATTTGTAATTAGGATGTTTAAGTGTGGAATATGTAATTAATGAGGTTTGAGTGCTATGCAGGTACAAAAATCTAATATAATATTTAACCATTGATCCTTCCCATCAGAAATATATATATGAGTGTGTGCGCGCGCGCGTACATATACAGGGCTAATCTTGCATGGTTTCCATATTCATGAACAATTTTCTGTGGTGAAGTGAAGTGAGGAGCTCCGTGTTGTTGCTATCAGACAGACGAGGTTACTACAGGAGCTTACATCAAACATGATAGAAACCGCTCAAGTCAGATATACCAAAATAGTACAAAGTCTAGCAATCAGCAGCATCTGGGCAAGGAATAATAAGCACTCTTATATGCAAAGATAGCTATATCAAAAAGCATTGAAATTGCAATAAGATCACAAGTGTGGAGTTGTAAAATGCGTGAATCCATTGTTTCTGTAATAAAATCAAATCCCAAAAGCCAAGTTATGTACTGCCGCCTCAGGTCAACACTATGCTAGTATATTAGCCCGAGAAGTACTTGGATGGGATAGCTCAGCAAACCATGATGTAATCAAAAATAAATAAAATAAAATAAAAAGAAACAGCAATCATAACTAAATGCATAAAAATGTAACAGAATAGTTTCAGTACAAAATGAACACCTCAAGAATAGAAAATCTTAATCCCAGATAATAAGTACTTTGGCAAATCTTTTTAAACTAAAAAGGCGGCATCGTAGGGAAGAAAAAGTAACCGTTTGGATTCATTATTCCACAGATCAATCAAGTTTAATCCATTCTTCCTTTTAGTGTCCTTTCCTGCACTTCAGTTGGTGTCCTACAACATAAGGAATAAAATAAATAAACAAAGAGCGGAAAGAATATCTGAAAGAATCAATGGAGAGAATTAGTCAAAATGAGCTATTGCGTCAATGGTTTATGTACTGCAGAACATGTAAACTACGAATAGAAATATTATTTTATAGAATTAAAGTCTAGATTTTCTTTGCATTAGTTTATTTTGGCTTTATGCCTCTTTCTTTCTAACATCAATTGATCCATTCATGAGTCGGTTCACAGCACGCAATAACTTACTCAAATACACCTTTGTCACGAGACGCTCTTTCCAAACTGAAGAGTTGTGAATATAGAAAACTGTCAAGAGCTTGGTTCAAATAAGACGAGGTTTCTCCACGTATGGTATAATGGTTTAAAACTCCAGTACACAACCACCAAAATAGCATTAGGAAGTATGATTTTAGTATTAGCTTCAGGTCATGTCACTTCGGTGTTACAGATAGACTTGTTTCCGTTGAGCAAATCTGTTTTTTCATTAAAAGATTATTTTCTAAACCACAATTTCCAATATGTTTTTACAAAAATAATTCTTAAAAGGTTGTGAAAATTGTCATATCAACACATTAATTTTTGTTAACAGTTTTTTTTTTCCATGAAAAACACCGCAAAGGAACTATCCTAAATGAAGCCAAGATTAAAAAAAACACAACTCACTACAAGAATAAAAATTAAAACATAACTTTCTAAGCCCAAGAACCTGCAGTATATGGAAGCGTGCAATTTGGTTGTCTTGGAGATTCATTCAAATGAAAAATTGTAGAAGAGAACTTCCCAGGCATAAAAAAACTATTGCCGGTCAACATGTGCTTAGTTTGCCACAAATTTGACGCCAGCAATCATGGAAACAGCATTCTGTCTCTTTCGCATGTTGTCATTAAATCAACTATGACAGCATATCTCCTCTAAAATAAATGAAAGAGGAACAGAAAATAACTAAAAAACATTTTTGAGAGACTAGTCTTAAATTTTCTTATAGCTCTTTTTATGCATTGGATAAGATCCAAGATACAAATCTGAATCTACTGCATACATTTCAAGTTCGAAAGTATGTTCAAACTCCTAATGGTTATTTCTAGCCACCATAATCTCAGCTGAATTTGTTTAACTGAATCCTAACTTGTCATTGTCCCGCTGACTTATCATCCTTATAAAAAGAAAATAAAACAATGGGATTGGCTGCATGGTACTTATCCAGTTCCTGGAAGTTGACTAACGTCTTAATCTCAGATGAACAAGCGCGGGAGTTCAGCAATTGAACTTCTATATTGAGGGGGACCTGTGGATTGAAGGCTATAAAGGAGGCTGGCATTTGCCGGCTGTTCGAGAAGGCTAGCAAGGAAGACAACAGTGAACTAAAGGAGGCTGGCATTTGCTGGCTGTTCGAGGAGGCTATTCTGTGAGTGAGAGATCTGGTTGTGCCAATTGAAGCAGTCAGTGGAAGCCATCAGATATCTAAAGTTAATGAGTTCAAATAGAGAAGGCAAAGCATAGCAAATAGACTCTATATATGTACACTAAAAATGTGCTCATGCTGATGCTGAAAGGCTGCCAGCCAACCTGAGCCAGCCGTCTTGAGCCAGCCGTCTTAAGCCATTCGACCGAAGGGCTACCGAGCAACAGATTCTGATATGTAAAAAGATCATAATATTCTGTACTATCCTCCAGATCATAATATTTTGAATTGCCTTGAAAGAAAATGAAAGGATTTGCGAACACAAGCAGCATTGGGTGTTGAACTCTGCGCCAGGAGACAAGGTCTTGAGTGTCGAAACTGAGTGGCTCGCTACAATGCTGGTGGTGATGTCGATGGCTTTTTTCCAGCTCGTGGCAGATGTCGAGGAGAACAATGAGCATGCTTTGCTTGTGGGGCTGAACTCTGGGTTCGTTTTCACGAGTGTATTGCCAACAACATCAGATTTGTTCGGGTCGGAGAGCTTAGGCGTGAACCACAACAACGTCATCACCAACATTCAGTTGGGTTCACAACTCTATGGCCTGCTTGCCGCCTCGTCTGCGACGCTGACAGAAAGTAGCGGGCAGCTGGCACATGAGAGAGGTCGTGGAGATGATGCTAGTCTGTATGGGCCGACGCTGCTACTCCATGAATTTCTTGCATGGCTTCAGACTCTTTACTATGGCGTCACCGAAAGAATACAAGGAGTTTGTGGAGGTGATCCTTGACGCACAAGAGAACGACATAATCGTTCTACGAAGCATCAAGCAACTTTCTTTGTCGGTCTGCCACTTGGATCTGGACACCTCTTCGGAGAGTTTTCAATCAACCGCCTCAAAGTCACCGTCGGTGATACAGAGCTCGTTGCACAAACTACGTTAGTTCTCTCATGAGTTGGAAGCAGATGTGATGGCCAAAGAAAGCAGATCTTGTAAGAACTTAGAGTAGAGTTAAAGAGCTTCTCATGGAGCATGGTCACTTGGAGCAGAAGCCTGCAGACAATGCCACAGCCGCGATCGATTCCACGCTCACCGCTCACATTGCACAGAAAAAGGGTGTAATCGGATAGAACATGCTCTGAGCCCAGAAAAGACTCCGAGGGCTCAGATTCATCAGCACCAAGACAGCTAACAGCATCGATGCATTTAACAAAGTCCTGAGCATATTGGATAGACTTGCCCGTGAAATCTATCTATGCCACTCACTTTGCCCAATATATCGGGATAAAGGATTCCAAGGAGTTCGCATTGGAGTTGTCTGATGCCCTCAGCCGACAACAGCTATTAAAATCGGAGATCAGCAAGGATGAGCTCTCCGAGCTCTAGTCGCATATTACTAATCAGAGTTTCGACTCCCACCTTTAAACCTACTTCAACATGGTGGACAAAAACGAAGACAGACGTTTTACAAAGGAAGAAGTAAAGGAGTTAATAATGTTAAGTGCTTCAGCCAATAAGTTATCAATGCAGAAGGAGCACGCTGAAAAATACACAGCTCTCATCATGGAAGAATAGGACCCTGAGAGACTAGGCTAGATTGAGATCCGACAAAGACTCGAAGAACTCAAAGAGTTCAAACGCATCTGCATCGGAACTTGGACTCGAGTTAAAAAGTGGACAACGATGCCAAGAACGTTCGATAGGTTAAAAGTACAACAAAACGACCAACAACGGCAACATAAATGCCTGATTGGCATTAAAATAAAAAACAACCCTCAACGCTAAGGATATAAAGCCTATATCTATAAACTTGACGCAGATAAAACTCTGGAGGTGATTCTGTGCCCAGTAGCGACAAACTCCGTGAAGGGTTCGTCACAAATTACCCTAGTAGTGAGTCTCGGCGGTTACCCCTATAGGGCAGCAACAAAACTGCTAGCAATGTGAACTTCCAAATCTCAAAAGGAAAAATCTGACGGTCGCAGCCACGCATGCTAGCAATATGTAAAAAAATAAAATAAAAAATAAAACATTGAAAAAGACTGCCAACAAAAGAAAGCTGAACAAAATTTGAATTGTAATAAAACTAACGAATGATACTGCATAAGAGCATTGTGTGTGCTAATCCTTGATATTGATAGTAAAATCCTATATCATGGTCTGAAGTGCATCTTTTCACTCTACTTGAGACCGTGACATCTAAATTATGGGAATAAATGCGGAGTAAAATACAGACTCACACCCCTACATCAAAGGATAAGACATGAGTAAAAAAACGATGAAAATTCTACATTTTAAAAGCTTCCAAATTTGAAGTCTTTAGATGCAAATTATGTGAATTGTCTACAAAGAGTAAAAAAAGAGTCAATTTTTTAAATATTGAATAGGAACCCAAGGATTAAAAATTGGAGTTGGCACATAGACCACTAGACGTTATCCTTATTGACTAGCCAGATAATATCACCTTGATTAATGCTCCACCAAAATATATAAATTTATTTTCTAAAAATAAATCTCACACCTTATCCTAATGCTATGAGACCATTACATGAACATTCTATAGCTAACTTAGAAAAAATGAGATGAGATCCGAAAGGGATTTAGAAGCAGAGATCTCAGGTGATGTAAATTAAGCCTATAATTAGGGATTATTAGGTGTAGAGAGAATGTTTCTTAGATTTGAATTCAAAGGGTTCATTGGATAAGATCACGGATAAAATTTGAATTTTCAATATAAATTTCAAGTTCCAAATAATGGTCTAATTATTTCAAGCCACCTTTATCACAATGGAAATTGATTTCACTAAATCCTAATTTAATATTAGCTTGCCATATTATCTTATAAAAGGAGATGAAAACAATGGATTTGGGTACATAATGCTTCTCATTTGCTAGAAGGTGACTTATAAAACATGATCTCTTATATAGAGGATGGTGAGCATAAGAGACTGATTATTAGACATCTCTGCTACGATGACATGTACTTGAACAGAGACCCACGGCAGTCACAAAAATACCTATGGCTTAAAGGAGACCAATAAACTGGCCAATGTTAATTAATGGTATATGGTTGGAGACAACCAAACCAACCGATAAAATTTTGAAACCAATGCTTAATGAGTGAGAGGAAGTGATCAAGTAGGTGGTTATGGAGGGCCTCATAGAATCTGACAAAGAGGTTAGTAGCAAGCTCAAGTACTAGAAGATAACAGCAAGATCTAGTAGTTGGATTTTTGAAACAAATCAGCAGCGTTTATCCAAGAGCTATGGCTGAAGAGTTAAATAGAGAAAGCTATGTAAGTACAAACGTCTATAAATATATATATATATATATATATATATGATGTCATGCACTTTAAACATTAACATTTTTGCTAGTACATTTTTTGTAGGTAGCATGTTAAGGAATTTACAGAATTTACATGGATCATAAATCAAATATTTGTTTTTTTACCATATGGTGCTATCAAAATAATTGCTTAATTATTCAACTGGCACTTTTCCAAGCAATTTATGATTGCTTTTAAGTTAATAACAAACATCAATTAAAAACTCCAGCCTTGTTATTCCCTAGAAAGTCTTCTACCGAGCAGTGATATACCAATAAAGTTCTTTATAATAAGCACAGTTTCTATAAATTATAGACGTAATAAACCAACAAGATAATCTCGAAATTTAAACAAAATAACCAAATGCACTTACACAAGCAGGACGTGACCACCCCATCCACTTAAACAATCACGATCCACAGATGCAAGTAATGCTTGTGAAATAGTCTCAAAAAGTACTTCAGGTTCCTTGAGCAGCATGATACATAATGAAAACATATCAATATATGCATGAGGACCAAAACATTAAAGACATAACAAGTTTCGAAAAGAAATAATGAAACAAATAGTTTTAAGCTTATCCTTCTGTTGCCATAAAGCTCAACCTCCTTGGTTTAAAGCCTACTATAATTAAGCAGATGAGTTCATCTCTGTAAAAGTAAATAATAAAAAGGTGTGCCCACTCTTAGACAATTGTTTCCATTAGCCGGTGCACAGTTCCCCAGGATCCAAAGCTTCAATAATAACAGAATTCTATAAAATTAAAACTAAAAATTGGCTGAGAACACCACCCACTTAGTTGAGCGGTATTGACATTCTTCAAAGAGCGTCAAAGGTTTGAGCCCCCATCAAAAAAATAAAAATACTGGAATTCTGAATGCAAGCTGGTTTAATCTAAAAATGCTTACATTAACCAACTTTTTATGGAAATTATTATTTTTTAATTAGAAAAGCTACTGGTGTGAATTTTTTAAAAGACCAAGGTAATTCTGAAAGAATTGGCCTCAGTTGCCAATTCTAACAAGCACTCGACCAAGAAAATAAACTAACCATGCCAGGCTTGTACATGGACTCAACCAAGAATATAAACTAACCATGTCAGGCTTGTACATGGACTCACAAGCACCATAGAGTGACTCGCCTGCTGTTCCAGCAACAACAAAGTCCTTCGCAAGTTCTCTGCAACAAAAAATTGAATCACCTCGTAAGCAAGAAAACAAAATTTTCAGTTCCATTTAGATCCATCCACTGAATAGAAAGAAAGAAACCTTGAGACAACAATAAAGATTCAGCAATATCGAGTAAGTGAAGACTAATAATAGTACAATATGCTTTATTCTGTAAGAATGCCTTAAAAAAACTGTCCTCACTTTCCATTATTATTTCGTAGACAATGATACTAAAATTATAATATTTTGGGCGAAACACATTCAGGTCTATATAGTTCAAGTCCCATTACACATTACTCCCAATAACTGCAACCTTCTTCGGGAGCCTAAAGGCTGAATGTGCCAGTCATGCCATTAATGTTAGCACCAGACACTTTACTAGATGATTTTTTTTATAACAAGGATACCAAAACGCCCCAATATCATATTCCCCACCATTTCCACCACGTCTATGCCACCATCACCCTCCACCTCAGCTGGTTTTCTCTGCTATTGTTCCGAACCTGTCTCAAAGAAGAGACCTCCAATGGTGTTCAGAAGCAGCCCATAAGTTCGGTCCACTGACTAAGAACCGTTGCCCATATGAGTATCTAAAGAATAAGAACACGTTACAATCCTCCAAGACCATTAAATACCTAAATCTAGATCAAATGCTCGCAATGGGAGGGGTTGCAGAACTCTGCCAATGCCCACACTACAAAGCACATCATCAAGATCATGGCAAGCAAATTATTCTGGAAATAGTTAAGAGGAAAGAAATCTTGTATTTATTTATTAGAAAAATCTCCTATTTATAATAGGAAAAAGAAAACAATATCCTGAAAGACTATCAAACAAAGAAGGGACCACCAGCAATAATAATATAACCTTATACCCTTCCCTAAGCTAGAGCATATAAATAACTCTAACTTGTTACTTTTGAAAACTAAATGACTCAAAAGTTTGGTAAATATATCCACAAAGTGTTCACAGCTAAAAACGCGAGTAAGAAACTTCCTTGCAAGCACAATAAAACGAATCAATTTAAATGTGTTTGATTCTTTTATGAAATAATAGATAATTAGCAATGTAGTTGGTTACAATTGCCTCAATATAACACTATAGGCTAAGCAGTCCAAAAGACAAATCCCTCTTTAGCGTTTTGACCCATAACATCTTACATGTGGAGTGTCGTAACAGCAAATTCTGTCTTTATACTAGATGTGCGCCACTTTTTTTAATATTTTTTAATATTTTTTTTTTCCAAGTAAGAATGTAAGCTCAAATAAGAATACAGTACCCATATATGAATTTTTTAGCTCCAATAAATATAAAGCACCCATAGATGAATTTCTTGAAATTACTGTTCCATTATATTCAACATCAAATAAAGCACCCACATTAAGACGCCCATCCTTGGTGTAAGGGATTCCCATCCCCAAGAACCTATTAGCAAACCTAACAATATGAATAATAGCTTCCAAATTTTCTTGACTAGGATCTTGCATGTTCTAACTTAAATCCCTATGAAAGAAAGGGATATTGGGTTTGGTAACAGTACGGCAGATCTATTTACCAACAATCTTTGTTAACAGGACATTTACAAAAAAAAAATTCTTCTAGAAATATTAGCAAGTTTGCAACATAAGGCACGAGTTTTCTTTACAAATTTTGTTGTAGATGCTTACAAAATCTTTAAAATGCCAAATCATTTATTTAAAAAAAAAGGAAAAATTGAAGGTAGTGCTCTACCTCAGTCATCCGTCTTGATCACTCCTTGTAAGAAGAATATCATCAACATAGATAGCAAAATAACATAGTTAAACGAGGTATGTATGAGTGGAATTAAGGCTATATATTTTTATTGATAGGATGTTTGATAAATGAAACCATTGTCAACAAAGGAATAGAAATAAGGCTAAATATATTTAAGGGCATTATTAATAAACAAGTTTAATTTTAATCATAATAAAAAATAGAGCCTATATTTCTTGATGAAAAATGTGACAGAACCAAAACCTCATACTTCTATTCCAAACTCAAGTAACACAAGAATGATCATTAATAAAAAGAAATTAAAAATCTAAATGGATAGAAACAAAATTAGAGCCCCAAATATTACAATGAACCAACTAAAATGATGTGAACTAAGTTTCAACCTAGAAAAATGAAATGAAACATAATGATATTTCCCAAGTTCATTGGGATTGTGTTCAAAAGTAAATCGAGAGGAACGAATAATAACAAAATCTAAAAGTTGAGAAGGTAAAAATTGGCCTAGGCTACAATACTCCTGATATAACATGCTAGAGAATAAGGCTGTCGCTAATCATATTTCGCACACTACAATCAATTACAACAAGATGAGAATAGTAAAAGAGCACACTAACCATAAGATTTAATTAGACAAAAATGGAGAGTAAATTGACAACAAATCTAGAGGCATAAAGCGTATTAAAATAGAGATGAACTATAACATACCAATACTTTGTGTTAATGAATGTCATATCGAACACATGTAGAGCTGTAAGAAAAGCTCATTGTCCATGAACAATCAGTGTTCGACTCGCTAAAATGCTCGTGTTCAATTCATTTGTTAATAAACAAGGCAAGCACAAACAAATATTTTAAGACCAACAGATCTTTATTCAATCTTGTTTGATTCATTAGTGGCTCAAAATATATACAAATAATAAAAAAGCTGAAAAGGCATTTCCAATAGATTGTTGCAACATTCCCTAATTTCAGCAAAGCATATACAGAATAACAAGCAAATTTAAAACACAACAATGTTGCATTCGTTTAAACTCACATCATTTGGGCATTTAACTTTATACTATTTAAATTATAGAACAGAGCTTAGTCATTTGAAATTATAACCCATATGAATTCTTGTGGTTGGATTGGTTGGACAAGATCATTGGCCCTTTTTAAGAAAAGATAAAACTAAAATTTTAGTTTTTTAAACTCAATAAATCTCCTATTTTGCTGATGTTCGATTCGAATTCTAAGAGTCGAACACAAACATATTATTCACAAACAATTTTAAACACGAGTCAAACACAAACACATCAAACTTTAAATGAGTTGAACATGAACAAAATCCTAGATTACTCAAACTCAACTCATTTTCCCAACACGTGCCTAACCACCTGTCAGGCACAATATCAATGTGTTTGATTAACAAATTAAAAAATTAACAAACATCCATTCTCAACACATGTCTTATGAATAAAAAATGTTATCTTTAAAATTAGATTATTTTAAACAAAAATATATATATATATTACATTTTACTTTTAAATATATTACTTAAATAATTTAATAACTACTTAGCACTAATTTTATTTTCCATATTATGCTTTATTTTCTAAGAGTTTTTTATAATTATTATTTTTTATTTTTCTAAAAAAAATCAATATTCTCAACTTCAACAAAATAATATACAATATCATGTGATTATGTTTTTCTTTAATTTAATTTAAGATAATTACTTAAATATAATTTTTATTTTATGAATTATTTAAATTATCATATGAATTCATTTTATTTTTATTTAATTTATATAATTACTATATAATTTTCAAATTTATAAGATAAAATATTATAATGATGTATCTAATGCACATTCATGTCTTAATTTTTTTAATAAACAATGTGTTATATTATCATGAACATGTCCCGTATTCATATCAGAGCAGGAGCATCATAGGCAACAAGAATAAGAGGTAGAGAAGAAGGTTCAGAGAGGAAAGCAGACATCAATTGTAAGTCATGTTTGAAGAAACACCTAAATCTAAAACGTCAGGCACATCAGATGAGGTAGTTGTAGCAAAACCAAAAAAAAAGAAATAATATAAGCAGGCATAGAGGTCTCAGTACATTGAACGGATTATAATTCTAAACTAAAAAGATTTCAATATCAACTCGAGCTAATTTTAGTTTAACTCAATAGTGCTCTTTAAAGTAATGTTGGGCCAGCTTTGGCTTTCCTTCAGCTGCCCAACGTGGTTTTGTTTCATTTATTCTTAAATATTCTCCTCCCACAATCAGCATTCCTTATAAGTTTTGTCCCGTAGTCTCAAGAGTGTTGACCTCACTTTTGTCGAGGTTTAGTTTTTTCTCCTAGGATTTAGGGTTCTAGCTTTAGGAGCTTCCCCGACGATCTTAGATTCCTAGCAATGGGCCCACCTCGCTTTAGTATGCTCGAAACCACTTCGACACTCTTTTGGAATCCCGGACGGATTTCCTGACCTCTAGCTCACAGCAGGTAGGTTGGAATTAGCGTTAGGACTCCAAATTGAGTTCCTATAGGACCACTGGACCTTAGGATAGCCTCGTGCACATTTTCTGCACTACCGAGCACAAATTCCTCGAGCTCCGACCTCGACGTCTTCAAATTCTCCGCAACGGATCAAGATCAAGGTCAGAATGCCAGAACGAGCGACATCAAAGTCAGAATTTCAGCGAGATCGAATTTGACGCACTTTCGACGCGATCGTCGACGAGGTTGCCCGAACGACCTCGGATGACAAAACGGACTGCGCCGTTGCGTCCGGAACGTCGAATTTGCTAGGAAAAGACGTATAACTTGTCGTGTTTGGAGCGCGGACCCGCGACGTAAAATTTGTCGTCCTTTTTATTAAAATAAATTCTATTTTCCTATTTTAACCCCCATTTTAAACCCTAAAACCCTCTCTCTCACCCGGGGGGCCTTGCCTTTTCTCTTTTCCTCTCGAGCCCGAGCCTTCTTTTCTGGTTCCTGCGCGAGCTTCGACGATGGTCCCTGTACTCTCGCCACTTCCCCTGGCATCCTCGCCCGTGGCGAGCCCCTTCGGCCTTCCTCGCCTCCATTGTCGCCTTTTCGGCGACTTTGTCGCCACTCTCTCCTCTCCTCTTTCTCCTGCCGAGACGCCTGGGTAAGTGGGACGGCTTCTTCTTCCTCTTCTCCTCGAGGCCGGCTATAAGAACCTCATTTTGAGAGGGTGCTAGAGGTCGGCGATTTTGGTGAAGTTGTTTAGGTTGGATAGTTTTGAGTGGGCTGCTATTACTTTCCTCTCCTCCTCCCTCTCCTTTTTCTCTCGCTACCTGCGGTTCTCCCCGAGTTGGCTGCTCGCTCGAGCTTCGGCCGTTGTCTTGTTTGGTTTCGTTGTTGAGTCGTAGTGTGGGTTGCTTAATCTCTCACTAAGGTATGAGCTCCCTAATTTCAGCATTTATGTTTGATGATATTCATGCCACCGCTTTTAGGTTAGGTGAAAATTTTATGGTTGGAAACAACGTGATGTGGCTCTCCCTTTGCTTTATTCATTCTAGCTTGATGTGAAATATGGAGAGCTTGTTTAAAAGTACATGCATGTGGAGCTTGTCTTTTGCTCCTTTTGATTCTTCTTTATTAGGAGCATGCTAAGGAAAGTTTGAGTTGATCTAATAGAGCTTTATGCTTACTTTTGTTCGAAATACACCTATGCTCTACACTTTGATATGTTGGATGAATGGAAATGCTTTGTTTAAGCTTCATGTTTAGTTATATTCTAAGTCTTATTTTGGCTCATGAGTAGCTCGATTGAAAGTAAATTTTATTTCATGTTAAAAGGGAGCTTGGGGGCTGTTTTGGGGGGTTTGGTTTTCTCAGTTTTGGCTCCTTTTGTTTCTCGGTTTGCCCCTGTGGATGGGCTGATTTGCTTTATTTTGCGGTTTTCTGGATTTTAAATTCGCTTTGAGCCCCATTTTGGCTCGGTTGTGGTCGAAACCTGCTATACTCCCGATTCTATGCTCGATTTAGGATTTGGTTTTAGCCTTATATGGCTCGGCTCCTCGTTAGTTTTGTTGTTTGGTTTTCTTTCTCTGTTTGATCCAAGGTCTGGACTTGTTCCCTAATTTGGTTATGGCTCGGGTTGGCTCTTTTAGCTTCTTCTAGCTTTAGTTGCATGTTGAGACTCGTTATGATTTAAGGATTGGGCCCGTTGTAGCCTTGTCATGGCCGGATTTTGATTCTTTTGAAATTGCTTGGAATGAGTCCTCGCGGATTTTTCCGGATTGTGAGATCGTTTTGTGTCCTACTCGTCTGCTCGGTTTTGGTCCCTGGAGCTCCTCGAGTCGACCCGATGTTGGGGGTTGTTCTAGCTTGAGATTGGGCTATTTCTTTAAGCCTTGTAGGATGCTCGGGTATGAGTCCAGCTTTGTATTTATTGAAGTTTATTGGGGCTGTATTTGGGGTCGAATGGCTCGGCTACTTAGTGAGTTTAATCTTGAGCATTTGTGGTGAGCTAGACTTGATGTAATTGGCTCCCTAGGCCTAGTCGTGAGCTTCTTTATGGAAATTTGGAATTTGGTGGGGGGCTTTACCTCTTATGGTTTCCTTTGTTGAGGCCTGGTCGCAAGCCCCCTCTTTGTGCTTGTCTTGGCCGAGAGCTTTGATGGTTATGGTGATGATGCTTGTGCCTCTTGCTATATTTGCTTATGAAATTGGTTTGGAAGAATTTAAGAACATCTCTTATTTGCTTCAATTAATGCTTGAAAGTTAAATGTTGAGGCTTGATTAAAAAAATGTGAGCATGAGGTTGGCAATCACTTGATAAATTGATATTGATATTTGTGGCCTTCGTTTCAATACTTGCTTAAGGCCCGGTTTGATGGCACAGATGAAAATTGGAGTAAAAAAAAAAAAAGAAGAAAGAAAAGTGAAAGGGTTAAGTTTTGGAGATTTGTGATAGCCCAACTAGTTTAGTGGCCGGTGGCTCAAGACACGGCAGTTGCTTTCTCTTTATGTTTTTCTTGATTTTATGATCTTTGTTTGGGAAAAGGAGTGTGTTCGTAGGGGTCTAGTCCTCACCCTCTCCGAGAGCGTCGTGGTGCCTTTAGGTCATTTTTCTAGGACATGTGAGGACGGTCGGGAGTTCAGGGTGATTTACTTGTTTTCAATTGTTGGAAATCGGTTCACTTTTTTTTTACGAAATTGTGTTAAGTGAACCGCTTTCCTCTTTCTTTCCTCGACCTCTCGTCCTGGCTTTCACCTTGTTTTCGGTCGAAAGCACACACCTACGAGGGACGTGTAGGTGTGCACATATAACCTCCTTGGGTTATATATGGCCATCGATGCAGGTCGTAAGTGCGGTGGGGACATGAATGAGATCGCAAAACGAGAAAAATTACGAGAATCATAGAATCGGGGCCGCCGACTCGGAGACTCTGTAGAGAAGTAGAGCGGGAATCACGGAACCGTTCGACCGTCCTCGGGGTTCTACTACCGACAAGTATAATGTTCGTAGGCACTAGATCCTATTAGGATAGTCAACCCGTGGATCGAAATGTTTTAAAACAAAAAAATACATATGTTTAAAAAATATAAAATTACCTCCACTACTACGCGATTCTACTTACCTACAAGCTCGCTTGCATGAAAACCAAAAATGAAATGTGTGAAGATTTATAAAGCGTCCACGGTCGATTATTCGAGTCGGATTAGGATCGCCTTCCGCGAAAGTCGGCCTAGTAGTCAGCACTCCAAGTCCGGACATTAGCACAGCTTCCGAGTCCGAAACACCACCGTGCTTACTGGTCTTTCTTTCCAGAGGCCTCATGGCTTTCTTATAGTTCGCCATGAGTTTAGTGAGTCGTCATGTGGTTTCTCACGTCTTGCTATAGCTTTCTACGGTTTGTTTTGTTGTCGTTTGTGGCTTTTCCGGAGTTTTCCACGGACATTTCTTTTCTTTCTTTCCCGACTTTCTTGGTTTTTCTTCGTGATTTTCCTCGCTTTCTCGCCGTTTTCCTTCGTTTTACTCGTTGAGTTTTCGGACTTTACTTTCTTCAGTACACACCATAAGACTTCGTTTAGTTAGGTTGTTTCACTTACTACTTCTACTCCTGCTCTTTTAGTATTAATAAATCTATTGCAGGAAATAAGAAAAATATAAAAAAATAACAATAAACGAGTAACAGATGCGTCGAGGATAAGAAAGCATACTGATACTCCTGTGATGAGCTTTTACTTTCCTTATCGTTATACTCGCTTGAGCATATTTTACTTTTCAAGACATACTCCTGTTATACAGCATTTACTTTCGATACATATCGTCATTAAGCATGTTTTACACTTCCCGTACTTTCTCCTCGCTCAAGCATGTTTTACTCGTTATAAGCATGTTACTTCCGCATAAGCTAAGCATGCTCCTCGTTCATCTTTCTTTCATACTCATGCCACGATCAGACACACTCAGCTGTAATAAAAAATAATAAACGACTCGCATGCTCACTTTAACTTAAGACTTTAAATCTAAACTGCGATCCTTCGTTACGACGTGAGCTTGAAGCACTGTGCGGCAAGACTGGCCATCTTCTTCAAAGAAACTCAGTGTCAACATCAAAGAAACCATTCTTTAGTTTAAATAATAGTCTTGTGACTTCGAGGTAGTCCGCCTAGCCGCAGTATAAACCCCTCACCTTTTCTTTAGTGCTTCTGCACTGCCCTCCCGTGCGATATAAGCCTCTAACTCGCTTAGTGTTCCGAGGTTGTCGTCTGATACGACGTAAGCCCTCCTATCTTTCAGGTAGTTTGCATAATCAGGACATTATGCAAACGTAATTCCTATAATTAATTTGCAAGATTGAAATTAAAATAAATCTCTTTCCAAAATTCAAAACCCAACCATAGGATAGTCTGGGACGTCCTCGAGGTCCTCCTCGAGATCTGTGACATCCCCTACCCTTCTTTCTTTGACTCCAGAAATAACTGTTCCTCCTTGCGCCTTTCACCTATCGGATTTCCTACTACCAAATTTCGTTGAAAACCCTACCTTTCGAATTCGTGAAGATAGAACCCGCGATCTAAATCGAGAGTTCTCTCAGTGACTTCGGTCGTTTGAGGGTAATTAACTATAGAGCTGCATCTATAGGGAGTTTTAAAGCACTCAGATAATATAAACCCTATTTAATTCTTTTAGTATTAAATAGGGAATTTGTCGGTCCACATAAAGGTTCGCAGACCAGAACGGATGTCATGAATTTTGTGGTTTATTTGATCGAGCGATATTGTCGAGTAGGGTGTCTATTCTTCGGAATAGATGCGTTACTCGCGATATTACGCTCGTTCATTCAAACTGTTAAACGAATGAGATCCGTCCTTTCTCATTCTAATATTTTAAAATTTAAAAATCTTATTTTCAAAACTAATATACATATATCCATTAAATTAAATCAATAAAAAAAAGAGAGACGCATCGCAGCTCTCTTAAGCGGCCGACAAAGAGGAAGGTTTTTTATTATCATATCATGTACTTCGAAGTTAAAACTCGCTTGATAATCATTCAAATTTAAAAAATTTATTCTGATATCAATATCCTCATACTCGAAGATGGCTCAGTTGGATAAGTCATATACCGAGTCAGTTTGAGTCGAAAAGAACTTATCCAACTGAGCCATCTTCGAGTATGAGGATATTGATATCAGAATAATTTTTTTAAATAACTTTGAAGTACATGATGTGATAATCACCAACCTTCTTCTTGAGACCACGTGACAAAACTTATAAGGAATGCTGATTGTGGGAGAACATGTAAGAATAAATGAAACAAAAGCATGTTGGGCAGCCAAAGGATAGCCCAAGCTGGCCCAACATTACTTTAAAGAGTGGCTAGTACAACATAACACTGAGAGCAGAGGGAAAGGCTTCCCCAACATCCACGAACACCTTCAATCCGACCACGAAAATGATCATGAGCATCGCTATGCCCCATAGCAAAAACAAACTTCTCAGAAACTAGTGTCAAGAGATATGAAATCTCTATAATCCAAAGAACAATTAAAAAAAAAAGTAATAGTATGATTGGGAACTATAGAATCTGCCACAGCTGAGATTACACAAATTGAGGGGATGGATAAAAACCATAGAGAAATTTAACAACCAAGAAATCATCGTTTGTCGATTGGGAACTATGAAAGTAACTCATCTAACTTACCCTGCAAGTTACTATAGTAATCATGGAGGAACAAATCATTATGTTGCATAGAAAATAAATCACAATACAGTGTTTATGCCCTATAAGTGCTAACTTTCCAATAAATAAAGAGAACCTTGAAAATCTCACATTAAATTGGCAATCTCAATAAACATAATTGTGGTGACGATAAAAGGTCCATGAAACATAATTGTGGACAATCAAATGAAAACGGCGTAATCATATGCTTTCCATTAGAAGAACTTGGTAGTATCATCATGAGCTGAAGGAGAAACATCTAGGGGAAAGAGTTTTCATGTGAACTAACTAGAAAGTCAAATGCCCTTGATCACAATGAATAAATTTGATTGCCATGCCAATGGTGAAATAATATTTTGAATCATTTAGAGGAGACTACAAGGCCATGGCACCATATGAGATTGAGAAGAGGAAAGAGAGGGAATTCATACCAATGAAGAGAAGGTTCGTGCTCTAGGTAGCAAATGATAGTCAATAAGAATATAGATGATTGAAATAATATCAATGGAGCGAAGAACAATAGGCACAGTTTTGCATATGAATCTTAGCCAAGAAGCACACGCACAGGCACATGGGAAGCAAAAAAATGCAGAGAGCAGCAACACAAGGAACGCAACAGCGCTCAAGCACGTAGTCAATAAGAAAAATAAATGATTGAAATAATATCAATGGAACGAAGAAAATAAGTGCAGGCTTGCATATGAAACTAAGCCAAGAAGCACAGACGCGCAAGCAAATGGGAAGCAAAGCAATGCAGAGAGCAGCAACACAAGGAAAGAGCGTGCAAGCACCAAGGGAAGCACAAGTGATTAATGCAAGAAATCAAATTTCATGAGCAAAAAATGGAGCGAGCAAGCAAGCAAGCGATCAAATGCAAACACAATTTGATTAACTAGGCATGCAAGTAGAATACAAAGTGAGCGAACAAACAAACTCAGAGCGTTGAGGCTATGGGGTAATTTAGTCAGCCCATTTAAAACATTTTAAAATGAAATAACTTAAAATCTTGTAGTATTCAAGGCTCAAGTATAAAAGGTGGTTTAAAATGTTTAAAAGTTATATCTAACTTTGTTGTCTTAAATGATATCTTAAGTGATATCTTGTTATTTCTCATCTAATTTTGCAATTCTTTTACATTTTTATTACAATGAATACTCAAATTAGAATATTTTTTCCTATTTCATAAAAAAATGAGCCAATTAAAATCGTATAACTGAATTCAAGCTCAAACTAGATTAACTATTCAAGCTGAATTTTGAATAAACCGAGCTCAGCTTGGCTCGTTGACAACTCTGGTTGAGATGTGAGTCAAGGTTGGGAAGAAAAAGGTCAACTAAGTAGTAGGTGGGGCAACTAGGGGTTTCCTGCTCGAATATCATGTTGAGAAGAAAGACACAGCATGATTATTCAATAAGATCTATTTACGAAAGAATAAAAAAGCAATTTTCTGAACAAATATCAAAAAATAAGGATCATCGGCAACAATAAGATAACTTAAGATAAATATAACATTAAAAGAAGCATCATTATTAGTAGAGGAATTTAGAAATTACAAGTCAATCTAAAGAAAAATGTGATGGCAGAAGTCAAAATGTCAAAAATGGAAGTGGTGGACAAACGTGCAATGGAAACAACGAGTAAACTAAGCAACTTGACCAAAAGATTTGAGAACTGAGTAAGAAAAACTACCCAACAAGCTAACCACACCCAATTCATTTCTATCGGAAATAAATAGAATTCAAACTTGAGCACCGTGCTTCCAAGGTTATCAACCAGCATACTCTAGACTCATAGCAATTGATACCATGTAGGGTGGGCTGATGAAACTTCCTCTACTTTATTCTAAAGGTACCAAAATTGAGTGATGAAATGTAGTGCTAAGCTTGCGCAAAACCTCCACATTGACCCTAGATTAGACAAAACTCCATGTAAGAATACACGTTTTTTTTACCAAAAGGCTCAGCCTTTGGCCTATAACACTATCAGCAAATGAGGAGTTAAATTCCCAAAGATAAAACTTGGTTTTGTGTATAAAGAATTAAATCCCTTTCGTAACCCAAAACAAAAATCTGGAAATTTTTCTACTAGGAAAATCGTACTTGAACAGATAAGTTACTATTTTTTTTTCCTGAAATAAAACAAAATAATGAGGCAGTTAAGTTGTCCTTAACTCTTATATTTAACAAATAACTTGGCAAATGCAAAAAAAGAAATCAGTGTGAGCAAGAACCTGAGCTTAGATACAACTCGTTATCCAGAACTGATAAAAATTGATTCAGATGTTCTCCTTTACTGTCCTGCTAAGGTTCATAAACTCTTATTGTTTTGAATTTATAGTATCCTTAAGTTTATCATGGGCAACAGCTTCTAACAAGTTGGAACTACAAAGTACGCATTCCGATGCTTTGACTGAATAAAATGATTTCATCTCTTTTTCACTTCAAAGTGGTCAACATATATAGCATAATATTATTTCAGCAAAGTAAATCATGATTTGCCCAACAAAAGAAGCAGCACAATATCAAACACAATCGCAAAGGCTAACAAGCTTTAAATTAATTAAAAAACGAAAGAAGAATAAGGATTGCCAAATAACACAATTTTGCAGCATGACTTGGCTATTTAAAAGCTTGGTAGGAAGGCATACTTGGCACCAATGGAATCCATTGTGCAAATGAAAGGTTTGTTGTCATCTCCCAATCCCGCAATTACTGGTTGGCAAAAATAGGGGCCAAATCTACAAGAGTAAAAATGAATTAACAACTTTTTACTTTACCATTAATGAATGAATAGTAAAGTGTATAAACATAAAAAGGTATTTCTAATTAAAATAAAAAAAATGATTGCAGCCATGAATGAAAAGCAAAAGCAAGAAACCCAGAGCCATAGGTTAGGCCATGCTTGGGATGGTGGCAGGGTTCATGACTTGCTATTTGCCACTCTATTTCACTGGCCACCCTTGCGCAAGTCGGGCCACTGAAACAGCAAATTTTGGATGAAAAGGAAACCACATTCAACAAAGGGATAGCAACCATATAATATGAATTAGAAAATAAACCCTGTGGTTTGTTACTTTATTCTCTCCACACAACTACAAAATAGTAATCAACAACAGGATAGCGACTACATTATATGAACTACAATACCTGAACAAAGAATTACAATTCACCTATCTCTGCTTTGGTCTAGGTGCTTAAACTAACATGTTGGAAGGCCTACGTTATACTGTTATAAATAATGTTTTTCAATTCAACTAAAAAAGAAAAAATTTGCTCATGGGACCTTATATAAATAACTGGAGACTAAAGGCAAACCAAAATGAATACAGTTGAAAAAAATGAAAATGTTTAATCATTTTACTTCACATAGTTGTTGAACATAATCATGTTTTATCATCAATCAAGTTATTTTAAAGATTTCATTTAAATTTCAACATCTAAGATCAAACCTTTTGACCAAAAAATGATCATCTTAACCAGAGAAAAAAAGAACCATTGACCCCATGACGCAGGGCTTCTCACGCTCGTCGACCAAACATGACAGGAGAGGAACCGGTCCAGCCAACAAGACCAGCCTCTTCCCCCGGCTCATCTTCCGCAATTGAGTCACCCGCTCGGCTCACCTCCCGCGATAGACTCCCCCTCGTGCCCTAATCCCACGCCTCCTAGTCGTTGTCGCATGCTCTCCTCCTCCGAGCCGTTGCCCCTTCAAACCCTTTCCATTACTTCTCCTCCTCCTTTCCAAGGTTGTCTCCCCTCCTACATATTTATACATGTTATCTCTCAAGTCTGAGGGGATTTTTGGTGTTTCTCTGATTTCAGGTGTAGTTCATGATATTTTCCTCTAGTCAAGGTTGTATCCTTCGGCAGCCTACGGTTGTATCCCGCCAAGGTGGCGTGTATCTTCGCTCCCTCCTCTCCTCCCAGCGTCATCCTCCAACGCCGCCACTCTGTCCGCTCCTCCAGCCGGTTGTCCGACCGCCCACCAGACATCATCCCGCAGGCCCTAGTTCGTCCCAACTCCCTCCTGACACGGCCCCCTTCTTCATGCACTCCTCGCAGCCCTCCGCAGCTCTCAACCAGTTCTTGTCACCCTCTTCAACACCACCTCCAGCGGCCCGCTAGACCTTTCAAGCTTTCCCAGCACTGCCCCTAACATCGGTCACTCCGACATCCGCCCAGCCGCTGTCCTGTCAAAAACTGTTTATGACTTGTGCTTAGTCTAATTCCTGCATTTACGCTTTCAATTTACATCTATGTACCCATTTTGTTTGCCTTTTATGCCCTCGCTGGTTAGGGAGCATCGTTATACTTGTCACTTTCAATAATAAAATTAGTCGTGTTGTGAGTCGTGTTTTGGGTTAACTCCGGTATCACCCCATGAACCTAATTTAGACATCTAACATTGATGATAACAAACATATTTTTGAAATTTTACTTATAATTGGCCCAAGTGTGACGGTAAAACATAAAAAAGCTTTAAAGCTTATCAAAACCCAAGTTAGCTCTACAACCACGTCTTGTGGATAACAAATAACTCAAGCTTGAAGAAATAATTGATGATTTTTATTTGCATTTTCACTGCATCTATGACAGAAGTAGGTCGCCTAGCTTAATAACACACAAACACATAAAAACTACTTTGAAATCCTATTCTATTCTTCTATATATATATATATATTCATATTCAGTTATATACGAGATTTTGCTCTGCTAGGGTTTGCTCGGATCGCGATTCCATGGCGATTCGATTAGCCCTTCGTTTCTACACGTTGGAACGACGTCAACGCCTGTTCGTCGCGTCGACGCCTCGTCGTACTCGAAGAAGAAGGGAAGGGTCGCATCGTAGCTCGTGTCATCTGCTTCGAGCTTGCTTGTCTGTTGCGTCGTCTGCGGAAGAGCTCGCGTCTGCCACGCTTCGTCGTCTTCTGTTTACCTGCTCGACGCTCGTCGCGTTCGTCTGTTGTGTTCAAGCTGTGCAGATTTCGACTGGCGGCAGAGTCAAGCTGCCCCAGCTGTTCTGCTCCTGCAGTGTTTTGTGTGAAGCACGCTAATGGCCTCGGGGCTTTCCTACGCCGCTGCCCTAGCCGGTGAACCCCGCTAAACTCTCCAATGCTACAGTGGTTCACAAACGTAGCTCCCGTTTCCACCTTGCAGATAGTCTGATATTCCCGCAGATGTACCACGATTCTGTTGCAGGATACGAAGATTGCAATCATATCAAAAAATTAGGAAAAAAGGCGGGCAAACCAGCACTATTCTTCTCTGACGTTGAAATGTCATCTCTTGCAGAAAAATACAAATTTACACTAGTTGGTAAGTTCCAATTAGGTCGCCCTAATATGGAGATTATCAGAAAGCTTTTTGACGATTTTAAACAAGATGGGGATTGACAGGTAGGCCTTCCCGACGAAAGACATGTTATGATACAGCTGAGCATAAAAGCAGACAACACAAGGATTTTCACAATGAAATTCATCAAAATTGAGGGCAAACCTATAAAATTGCTCAAATGGACCCCTGATTTTGACCCCAGTCAAGAACCCCCCATTGCACCTATCTAGTTCTCATTATCTGAACTCAAGCTTCAATTCTTCGACCAACCTATTTTATATACAATTGGAACTATCCTTGGAAAACTTATGCAAGTAGACATACCTACAGTTCATTTCTCAAGGCCTTCTACTGCAAGGATTTTGATTGAAAGGATATTACACTACCAGATGTATAAGAAGTCTGGCTTAGCTCTACTCACAATGGTTATTGACAAAAAATCCTTATGAAACAAAAACTTCACTACTGCAAGCACTTCAAGATGTTTGGACACCCGCAGGAAAAATGTTTTAGATTGCACCAACAGTTGAGAACCAATAATCAAAAGCAGGAACTTCCCACTGCTCTGGACACATTGGCACCACCTGAGGAGGGAATCACCACAAGACAGGAGTTGGTATCTGATGAAATTGTCCCTTCCCCTGACCATACTACAAGGGATAATGTTCGGACAACAAATCAAGATAGTCATGCAGCTCCTCTTCAGGAAGCATCAGGTGGCAGAGGTGACATTACACACTGAACCTATCGTTGTTGCAACGACTGTCCTTCCTTCTACTGCGGTTCTACTATCTAATCAGACTGAGGTTCACATGAGCCAACTGTCAGATGAAGAATGGCAGTTTTGCACTTCTCGGCGGAAGAATGTTGGGGCACACGCCAGCTTGGAAACTTCATGGATGATACTTTGGTTACTCCTGACAGTGGCACGACACTTCAAATTTTGTTATCTGGCTCCGCTCCTAAAACTAGAGGAAGAGGCAGGACAAAACTGTCTCGTCCCCAGCTCCTTGTTTGCTGAATGTTTTAAATTTTGTGAGTTTATTTGTATCCTTTTCTGTTGGGGTATTAATGTATGTTGTACCGTATGAGTAGGGTATGAGTAGGGTGCCTCCATTGGACCCTCACATACAACCTTTATGTATCTTTTCTATTTCAATAAAATCAGCCCTTTGGGCTTTTCTATATATATATAATATTCTATAACTTTAAAAAAGCCATGTAAACATTAAATTAGCAAATGGTTGCAGCCTTCCCTAGGACTTCTAAAAGAAGAAAGGTCAGCCCAATAACCCAAATATTCGTAAGTTCAAAAATATTAATCTTCTAGCAGTGTAGACCGACGCATAGGACCCAAAAATGGCATTTCATAGATTGTGACAGAGCAACAAGAAGTTGTTTTGCTAGCAAAAATATTAATCTTCAAGCAGAGTAGATGCATAGGGCCCAAAAGTGTCATTGCATAGATTGTGAAAAAGAGCAACAAGAAGTTGTTTTGCTACCAAATAGTTTTAGTTTTTCTATAGATCTTTGAGATAAGAGCAGTCTTGCCTACTTTTTTTAATTCTATATACTCCGCATTTTTCCAAACACTAAAAATCACTAGAAGTGCTTTGATTGGGCAATCATATAAGAAACTCAAGCATTCATTCTTTCGTTTCTCTATAGCCTCATGCTCTTTTTCCTTATTTCAAACCACTGTAAATTCGGACAGTATCTACCTACATTTTCTGAGTTTATGTGATGTAATCTTCTATTTTCAACAATAGATTTGCAAGTCTTCCAGAAGATTTGGAAATGGCCTTCTAGCAATAAAAGAAAATGTGAAAATTCACCCCTACCCGTACAAGAAAATGAAGGATGTTATAAAGGGCTGCTCTGCTAACTTGAATACTAGTGATGTTGAACCGCATAAAATCAAATTTTCCTCTTTACTTAGTGAGTTTAATTGCTCATTACTCGAACTGCTTTCTATTTGTGTTCTCAAATGGCAACTGAACTTGGTATAAGGCTCCTTTCAAGAGTGCAGATGGAGTCATCATAGTGAAGTAAATTGATAAATGGACTTCCAATAAGATAGATCTCACTCCTCCATGCAAGGCTGACTGATTATCTCAGGCATTCAATGCTAAGACAAGAAAACTTGGGCCAAGCTCATTGGAACTTATGAAAGTGCCAAATAGGTGAGAGAATCCAGAATCAGCTTGCTTTTACATGAGTATGCGTTATTTCACTTCAAATTTGAGGGTAGCAAATCAAATATATTAGCTAGGTTAATAGAATGCAATTTCTTGGGAAGGTATTAGGCAAGGGCTTGTCAGCAAAGTACCCAAGTGTTTATGTAAGGAATAGATTTCAAGACGACCACCATTATTGAGGCCAACATATTATATACTTCTTTAGATTCGCTTATAGATTCTATAAGTGAGCACAAACAAAAACTTGGGAATAGGCATAACGATGAATGACTCAAGAGAAAGTCCAAGTGCACTAATCTAAAGACTAAAACTCCTAAGGCTCAAAAATTGAAAGTGCAGAAAAAGACATAAGAGCAGCATGCTCTGGTCTCACACAAAGTAATTCGACGCTTAAATGAAAAAGAAAAAAAAAAGGAAGAAAGTGACTAGTGGGGAAATTTCCTATGACCTCAAATTGCAAAAGAAAGGCTCTAACTGCAGAGACAAGAAGAAAGGGCAATAAATCTTCTATGACTGAAAAAAGTGTGATAAACCGGTGGGAGTGTTTGGCATACAAAATAGAAAATAAGGGAAAAAATGAAATCACATGGATAAATTCTTATGTGAGTTTATCATCACCAAGTCAAAAAAAAAAAAAAGTGGCAAGCACTTGCCTCGAGGCTAGAAGTGGCATTTTTGACTTGCTCCAAAATAAGGTATGCAATTTTGAACTTAAAAATGCATTATAAAAATGCATGTATCATATAATCTGAAAATATAATGGTTGAAAGAAAAATGTGTCTGTCCAGAGAATCATTGAATGATATAAAAAATGAATGTGACGTGCTTACAGTTCAAAATGCAAATTTCCAATGAAATTTTAGTTTATGTACAATTCATCAATGAGAGTTAATTTTGTTCAAAGCTAAACTAGAACTTGCTTCCTCACAAGCGAGTACTTCACAATAAATTTCTACAAAGCATGCGAACCACCATCCACATAGAAATATGTATAGATCGTTTAAGCATGTCATCCCTATAGCCACAATAAAGTACTATCATAAAACTAGGCATGTATCCTTTGTGTACTCTATTTGAAAAGAGCAAGTTAGTTCTAGATCAAATTTTATTTAGATACCTAAATAACTAAACACATATGGGTTGGTAATGTCAAGGGACCCGACCAGGTTTGTATGTCAAAAGTAAAAGTTAAATCTTCTTTTAGATGGGTATTTCTCCATAGTTTGATTGGTAAATGTGTGAGGTAGTTGGACAAAAGATATTTGAAGCAAATAATTGGAGATGAATCAGAGTTTACATAATTGTAACTAAGGGATGGAGGATATGTCACATCTGATGATAAGGTAGAGAAGAAAATTATAGGAAACAAGAATGTCAGTAAGGACACTTTTTCCACCATAAAAAAATGTTCTACTGATAGATGGATTCAGCATAATTTGTTGAGTATTAGTTAGCTATGTCATAAAAGATATGAAATTAACCTTTATTATTTACATTGGCTTTCTGAAGCTAATAGGAAATTAAAATCTTATAGGACATGCATTATAACATATACTTGATATTAACCCACACCATGCACATAGAAATACTTATAGATCATTTAAGCATGTCATCCCTATAGCCACAATAATTTACTATCATAAGACTAGGCATGTATCCTATGTGTGCACTATTTGAAAAGAGCAAGTTAGTTCTATAACAAATTTTATTTAGGTACCTAAATAACTTTCGCATATAAGAAATAAAACACATATGGTTGGTAATTTCAAGGGACCCAACTAGGTGTGTATGTCAAAAGTCAAAGTTCGGTCTTCTTTTAGATGGGTATTTCACCATAGTATGATTGGTAAATGTGTGTGGTAGTTGGACACAAGATATTTGAAGCAAATAACTGGAGCTCAATCAAAGTTTACATAATTGGATCTAAGGGATGGAGGATATGTCACATATGAGGATAATGTAAAGAAGAAAATTAAAGGGAACAACAATGTCAGTAAGCAAACTTTGTCCACCATAAAAAATGTCCAACAGATTGATGGATTCAAGCATAATTTGTTGAGTATTAGTTAGCTAAGTGATATAAGATATGAAATAACATTTATTACGGTTACTTGAACCTAATTGGCAACTAAAATCATATAAGAAACATGCATGTTAACATTTACTTCATATTAACATGTGTGATCATGCATTGAAATGATTAAAATCACAAGATGATAACTGATGATTTTAGCATGGAAGGTAGTGTCAAGCCAGCATGTACAACCTTAAAAAGCTATCTAAAAGCGACTTATTTAATAATTTATCAAAGCTTACTTCTTTTAAGGAAATACTAATCTTGTGCTGCTCAACAAAAGGGTAAGCAGAAAACAACACCTCATAAGAGTAAAGAACCTAGCGCCCACATCTAGACTCCTAAAATTATTATGCATGGATTTTTTTTGACAAAGTAGTATGAGCTCAAATGGTAAGCAACATTGAATTGTAGACTATTATTCTGCATATACTTGGGCGATATTTCAGTGGTTAAGAATAAAGCTTTCTTGATTTTGCTAGATTTGCTAGATGGTACAGAGAGACGAGAGGATGTTTGATTTTATAACTCTGAATTTGATGGTTACATTTTTTTTTTAATAAGTTTCTGTATGAAGTGGGCATTAAACGTAGTTTCTCATATGGTGCCCCTCAACACAATAATAAGGTAGTAGAAAGAAATAATAGAACCCTAATAATAATTGCTAGATCTATATGCTAAATGAGTAGATGTATGTATGTATGTATATTTATATATATATTAGAAAGCTAAAAACATTGCTTGTTATTTTTTTAGGACTTTTTTATACAGCCATAGAAAGACCCCCCATAAAATGATAAGAACCTAAAATTTAGCATTTTGCTGTAATTGGATGAAAGAATTTTATATTGAATAATGACAAATCGTTTAAAAAAATTGATATCAATTGAAAGATATTATTTTTCTGTTTAGTCACTTCTAGAAAGCTTAATATGGTTTTCACCGTGTGAATACTAGTAGTTAAAAAATTTATTCCTGTGTTTAGAATTAAAACTAGATAAAAGAGACTCCAGATAATGAAGTTGATAATTTAAGAAAACTTATGTCTCAAAAGAAATTATTCATAAAATCAAGATGATAGGATTGATAAAAATTGTGATAATAATGATGAATTGTTCACCTCCAAACATTCGACATAATAGAGATATTCAGGAAGACAACTAATGGATTTAATTTTAGATATATCATAAGGAGTTAAAATAGCAGACATTTGAGAAATATGGTCGACCACTAACTATTTATTTCAAAAATAGAATCAAAGGCATATAGGATGGATTATTCGAAAAAATTTAGAAGATGGCGATTTCAAAAATAGAATCGAATGGCATATATGATGGATTATTCGAAGAACTTCAGAAGATGGCAATGCAAGATGAGCTATACTAATATGTATGATTAAGGGTTAATGGTTAGAAATAAGGCTAGGCTTATAGTTAAGAGATTTAATCGAAATGAAGGTATATATCTTCAGAAAACCTATATGTTCTAGTAGTCACCATTTACTTTTTATAAAGGTATCTAATTATTACAAATTGGTCTAGGTTTTATTATATTTTTATTGATGAAGATATGTTAACTTTGAGGACTTTCATCATCCATATTGATCATCTTAATTATGTATCTAAATTTAAAAAAAAAAAGCACTAAATGAACGAAACCAAACACCTAGAGCATGATATGATAGGCTAAGAACCTTTTCAATTAAAAAATCAATTTAACAAAGGAAATGTTGATGCCACTTTCACTTCAAAAAAATAGATTAGAATATCTTGTTCGTTTAAATGTAGATTGTAAATGATATTCTTTTTGGCATCATGGATAATTTTTTTAGCCATTAGTTAGCCAAATGAATAAGGCATTCAAGCTGAGTGTGATTTGCAAGTTCAAACTCTTCTTAGAACAAAAGGAAAACAACAACATTTATCAAATTAGTGCACGGGGATACTCATTAAGAGATTTGAGATTGAGGTAAATAGAATAAAAATGAAAAAGGCACGGAGATTCACCCCCCATAAGCCCCTCAATTAATCTAGAAAAAGATGAAAAAAGAAAATTAGTAGAATTTAAACTTTATAGAGAAATGACTAAAATTGACTCTTTGACGTTCCTCGCTACTGGCAAAAATAATATTAGATTCAATATAAGCATGCATGCATGCTTTCAGACTAGTTCTAAAGATTTTGACTCCACAAAAATTATTTATAAGATAATATATCATGAGGACAAAATCACGTTTGTGGTATCCGATGAACATTTTGAATCACCTGGGTTATCTAATGTGGCATTTGATGAATGCAAGATACATCGAAAAAGCAATCCTAAATTTTATTAGTTCTTAATCAAGCAAAAAATGAAATTATCATTTTATTAACTACAAAAATTAAATATACTATCGTAAAGTTTTTGCTTGTCAAACACTATGACTATAAAAAAAAAAAATTGAATATTAAGGTATTCGCCTATAAAATAAACCTATCAAATATGACAACGTTAATTTTATCAAATTTTAAAAAAAAAATCCTATTCAACATTCTAAAACTAAGCATATTGAATTTAAATATATTTCACTAAAGATCAAGACAGTAAAAAAGATATTTAAAAGGAGCTTATTAAGGCAGAACTTCAACTCTATAACATCTTTACTAAGCCTTTAGCAAATATGTGACATTAGAAGATAAGCATATTAGATTAAAATACTTTATTATTTCATGGCACGTGTAATGTGAATGAATTTTGACATTTAGTATAATTATTCTTCATACCTATAACAATTAATTTATATTATTCTAATTAAATATATTTATATGCCTATAGCTACTTAATTTTAGGTTTTATATTATGATCATATCATAAATCCAATAAAATAAATTAGAAATCATTACTTAGCATGAGTTATCCACACATGCTAGTATATAGCCTAGGCTCATGTCTTTAAAGTAAAGATACAATTCATGGGATGAAATCCTCAACCCTTAACTTTTCAATTCCCATAGAGCTTCAGACTGCGAGAATAGCAACCTTAGATTTCCAAGGGCTTATTAAAGCCCTCCAACTCAATCATTGATAAAATATGTCAAATCTTTTCACTTTTGAACTCAAAACTAACTTCTTACACCACATCTTGACTCACATTCTCAAAATGCTTCTCTCCTTACCTCTCTCAACTTGCACAAGTTCTTCGTTGTTCACACCCATCATTCACTATTTTTAATCATATTTACATCCTAAATAGCCCCAATCCCTTATAACAACAAAAGCATTAATAATTCTCATGATCTACATGCCTACACTTACATCTACATGATCCTTCAACATCTACGCTGCTAAGTTTTCAAAGAGCATAAGGGATAGATTCTCTCAGAAAGGTGAGTTCTCCATTTATTCATTTTACACGACCATTTCCATAATTTATTGGAGGTAACATCTAAAGACCAACTAAAATGAAATTTTTTAAATCACACAATCATTATAGCCAAATATTCACTAAGGCACCAGCATATTTTGTTTATTTTAAGGAACCAGCCTTGAATATATTATCAGTGGTTCTATCATCACAAAATCTAATCATAATAGGTAATGATTAAACAACTTATCTTTTAGTTGTCACATTATAACTTCTTATGCAAATAACCGTGAATTGAGTATAATATTTGAAGATATTGTAAAATTATTATATTACATGTGAAATCTCGTATGTGTGAGCTATTGAGTATTCCAAGAAAAACTTCAAATAAAAGTAGATTAACAGCATATTGCATAGGATTTTAATGAAATATCATATTTGTCCTGCATCACTTGTCTGACAAAGCCTATTACATATCATCTTCTAAAATGAGGCAGACCATTCCAAATTTACTCCTCACTTTAGCCACATAATTTTACTACACAGCCAATTTTAATCTTGTTGATATATTATTTTGCATCATGCGAACCATTGCTACCTTAAAGCACTCAATTTAAAGAAATCTCTTAACCTTAGCTCGCTGCGCATCTTGTGAGATTTCCAGAAGCTTCGCATTACATCTCAACGGGTCCCACAATGGTTAGTGATTGTAATAAAATGAAAGAAAAAGACAATAAAAATGATGATGCTCAATAAAGCAATCAGTCATTATAAGCCCAAATATAATTTTATCTTGGTTACACCAGCCATGTGAAGAAGTGTTGGTCGTTACTAATGTGACTCCTCTTTTCAACAAAAGCAATAGTTTTAGCTTGGTTACACCAAACCCATCACTAAGATGGTCAACTTTGCCAAATGGATTGTACAACAAAGTGCATACATAATCAGCATAATGAAAGATTAGATTCCTTTGAAAATCATTTGAATCGACAATATGCAACATTGTCTCATATTGAGACAAACAAGATAAGATATTTTATCTATTCAATTTATAAAATAGTAGACTCATCAAGATCCAACTGTCATAGTATTTATGTCTAAATCATGTCTTTGTTATCAATTTGCAGTCGTATTCATTTAGAACAATTTTCATTTAGACTTCCAAAATTATATTGTGAATATACGGATGGTTTATAACACTTTTTACATTTTATGTAGAATGTTTTAGCTTTAATGATGTCAATTACAAGCTTCATAGTTTAATGTAAATATGTTTTTATTAATTCATGATGCCAAAAGGAGAAGATTATGTATTTTTTAGCTTGTTAACTTCCTTAGATTATATATTCGCGTGTGTGTGAGAGAGAGAGATAGAGAGAGAGAGAGAGATAATATGGTGATGATACTTACAAGGGACATTGTGATGAGTTGAAATAATAATATGAAATTGTCAAAATTTCTAATATTGTTTGCGATGAGTAATTTACAACATGATTGTATGAGTACTTACATGCTTACATAATTGCATAGATGAAATGAAATTATCCCCAAGATATTTCCATATTTTCATTCAGTGAGATGTTATTTACCCACGTCATTTTTAACTTTATATAGATTCGGTATCCTAAAAGAAGAAGGGATAGTTGACCCAATGATATCAATTTGGATATCTAACTTATTTTAACAATAAAAAATACAAATTTTATGATATTACTTACAGTTGATTCAATTATGATGGGAAATAATCAATAATAAACCATAGGTGAGTATCAACAATGTCTGGAATGCGGAGAAAACTACAAATAAAGATTGAAGACCCTATAGTGTTTTATAAATGTTTTACTAAAAGTAAGTCACTGAATTTAAGAATGCATCAACACTCAAAAAGTGCTTTCAAATCTTATTTTCTTAGCATGTACATGAGTGTGCACGTACATATACATACGCACAAGATATGACTTGTACAAAGTTTTGAATAAAACAAACATAAATTAAATTAACAAATACCAACCACCTATTTTGGAATTAAGAAAGAATTTATACATTCAATACAAGTGTACAAATAAGCCACAAATAGATGATAGATTTTTATAGAATATAGGTACTCTCAATGGTAAACTAATGGAATTGGTTGATATTATGATCCATAGAAAGATAAATATCCTATGTATTCAAGAAACTAAATGGGTTGGAGAAAAAGCTAAGGAGATTGATAACTTAGGTTTTAAACTATGGTATTCAGTAAGAGTAAATCTTAGAAATGGTGTAGGTGTAATTATAGATAAGAGTTTGAAAGATAATGTTGTTAAAATTAATAGAGTTGGAGATAGATTTATAGCACTTAAGATAATGTTGTTAAAATTAATAGAGTTGGAGATAGAGTTGGTTTAGATATAGGCTCTAAAGATAAATTCTGGAATGATTTAGAAGACTTAATACACTTGATACCCCTTGAAGAAAAAATTTTTATTGGAGAAGATTTAAATGGACATGTCGGTAGAGTGGTAGAAGATTTTAGAAATATTCATGGTAGGCTTACGGTTATGGAGCGATTAATGAAGAAGGTAAGAGCATTTTAGATTTTGCTTTAGCGTATGACATGATTATTACTAATACTTTATTCAAGAAAGAGATGAGCGATCTTATTACTTATAAGAATTGGATCTAATAAAACACAAATTGATTATTTTCTTATGAGAAGAAGAGATCGTCGAGATTGTAAGGATTGTAAGGTCATTCCAAGTAAGGAATTAAGTACCCAACATCGATTATTAGTTCTAGATTTTAAGATGAAGAGTTGTAAAATAAAGAATACTAAGATTCAACATCGTAGAATTAGATGAAGTATCTAAAAGACACAAATAAAATTATTTTTATGAGTAAAATTCAAGATTTAAACATCTGGGATGTTCATGATGACGCGAATGTTATGTGGGAAAAATTAACTAATATATTAAACGAGTGAGTAAAGATGATCTTGGAGAATCAAAAGAAAAAGTTTCATAAATAAAAATAGTTGGTGGTGGAATAATAATGTGCAGAAAAGATAAAATATAAGAAGTTATGTTATAAGAATTGGTTTAAATGTAAAAGCGTAGAGAATCGAGAAAAATATAAAACGACCGCATGGAGTGTAAAAGAATAATCCGTGACGCTAAAAATTTTGCTTTTAGTGATCTTTATAACAGATTATATACTAAGAATAATGAAAAATATATGTACAAACTAGCAAAACAAAGAGAAAAGAAATGTAAAGATTTAACTCAAGTAAAGTGTATTAAAGATGAAATAAAAAAGTGCTTTTCTTAGAAAAAGATATTCAACATAGATGGGTGAGTTATTTTGATAAACTTCTTAATGATGATGCTGAAAGTACGATCGACCTTAGTGATCTTAATATCGTTAATAATAATAAAACTTTTCATTTTTACCGTCGAATTAGTAGAAAAGAAGTTGATAAGGCTTTAAAAGAAAACCAGGGGAAGTACTGTAGGACACGATGATATCCCGATTGAAGTGTGGAAATGTTTAGGTGATTTGGGGGTTTCTGGCTTACTAAACTTTTTAATATTATTTTAAAAACTAAAAGGATGCTCGAGGAGTGGAGAAAGAGCATTTTGGTCCCCATTTTTAAAAATAAAGGAGATGCACAAGAGTGTGCAAATTATAGAGGAGTTAAATTGATGTGTCATACTTTAAAATTATGGGAGAGGGTAATTGAACATAGGTTAAGACGTATTACGAAGATTTCTCATAATCAATTTGGATTTATGTCGAGCGAGTCTACCATGGAAGCTATACATTTATTGAGAGGTTTGATGGAGAAGTACGAGAGATAATAAGGAGGATCTACATTTGATTTTTATTGATTTAGAAAAGCTTACGATAAGGTTCCTAGAGATGTTCTTTGGAAAGTCCTCGAGAAGAAAGGTGTTGATATGACTTATATTCAAGTCATTAAAGATATGTATGCTGTAGAGCTTTTACATGTGTTCGAACCGAAGGAGGATTGACCAAATATTTTACTATCTCTGTTGGTTTACATCAAGGATCGGCTTTAAGCCCATATCTTTTGCTTTATTTATGGATGGTCTTACTGGGCATTTACAAGAGAATGTACCTTGGTGTATGTTTTTTATCGATGATATCCTCCTTGTGGATAAGACAAGAGAAAAGTCCAGGAAAAGCTTGAATTATGGACGTGTACATTGGAGTCTAAAGGTATTCGTTTGAGTAGAACTAAAGCTCGAATACATGGAATGTAATTTTAGTAATAGTAGGTCTAGTGACGAAGTGTAACTTTGGGTGATCAAATTATTAAAAGGTGTGAACGATTTAGATATCTCGGGTCCATTGTTCAAAGCGATGGTGATATAGATGGGGATGTTAATAGTAGAATTCGGAGTTGGTTGGTTAAAGTGGAGGAATGCGTCCGACTTTATTGTGTGATAGAAAAGTATCGCTTGGATCGAAAGGAAAATTTTATAAGATGGTGGCAAGACCTTCGATGCTCTATGGTGCTTGAATGTTGGCCTTTAAAAGAGAAGCATAATGTTAAGTTAAGTGTTGTCGAGATGAGAATGATTAGGTGGATGAGTGGCTTTACACTTAGAGACAAAATGCGAAATGAATATATCCGTAATAGGGTTGGAGTTGCACCGATGACGGATAAAATTAGAGAGAGTCGCCTTAGATGGTTTGGTCACATTAAACGTCGACCACTCGATGATCCGATTAGGAGAGTAGATGTTTTAAATACAACTTATGTTAAGAAAGGCAGAGGCAGACCTAGGAAAACTTGGGCTTATTGCACAAAAAATGATCTTAATTTATTAGAATTAAACGAAAATTTGACACTAAATAGGACGCAATGGAGAATAAGGATTCATGTAGCCGACCCCACTTAGTGGGATTAAGGCTTTGTTGTTGTTGTTTGTTGGGAATGTTATCTTGGATACTTCCTTATATCCCTTAAGTCTGCATAAACTCAACAATTTTCACAGTAAAAACCACTAATAGTGATTTTATTGTAAATCCTTCAAGAAGTTCAAGTGTTCATTCTTTTTCATTTCCCTTGAACCACAAGTGTTCTTCTTCACTTATTTTAGCCCATTGAGATTTTAAGTGCCATTCATCTACATTTTGCAAGGAGCTTTTGTGTTGTGATCATCTTTCTTTCATTATTGTTTTTGCCAAGCCTTAGAAAAGAATTTGCCCTTCCATACATCAAAGGATGTTTGAAAGGGCCTCGCCCTAGGAAGGAATAGAGGGAGTTTTTAAACAGTTCTTAGCAAGCTTCAGCGTTGGAGGGAATATATAGAAATACAAAGTGAGCTGTGCTAGGGCTTGGACAAAGGTGGTTAGTCTTAATCACATAAACATAAATTAGTGGATCTTCACTTGTACTTTTAATTGCTCATTCACTCTCTCTTATTTTATATTTGCACTGGCATAACACAAACACTACTGAGTGAAGTAGATTTGAATTTATGATATATTTTTATAAAACCTACTTTACCCCAACTCTTGGGGTTGTGACTAATGACATGACCATCTAAATGCTTCTCCCAACGTTTTAAAACAAGATCAACCTGTCTGGTGTATAAAACAATCAAGAGAATAAGGTTGGTTCAATTTAAGCTCAAATAAAGAATCTTAACAAGCTAAACAAATCAAGATTAATCCTCCAATACTTTCAAGGAAGAGTTTTCCATTTAAAGTCGCTTTCAAGTTCAAGCATATCTCTATATGTTGCACAAATATGCACAAGAGATTAGAAATTATCAATATAACGTTAAATATCCTGATACTCTGAAATTTGGCCATTTTGCTCTTTACCACTCCGTAATTTGAAATTCTCCTTAGCCATGGTGGACGGACTTCATAGTGCAACTTTTATAGCGCACAATCAGAGATACAATTTAAATGATCATATTGACAATATAAAATTTATTTTGTAAGTCCATATAATAATTATCATAACAATGGAACCCAAAGACCCCTCTCCTCCACAACCACCGAGCAAAAGAAAATACTCAAGTAAGCATCTAAATTTATATTCATCAGCATAACATGGATAAAGAAAAATAATAAAACTTAAAATATTAACGAATAAATTGTCAAAATATAAGATTCATATTTCATGGCATTCTGACTACCTTGTGTTGAACAATGAAACCAAAGGCCTTAACGTTCTAATTTTCGAGCGAGTGTTATTTGTTTTGAGTCAAGTAAGACTACCAGAACCCAATGGAAATTTAAAATATACAAGTCCTTTTTTATAACCTGACAGAGAACTTTTCTGAAATGAAAATTCAAAAAATTTCATTTCAAAAAATGCAACTGCATAGAATTTTTTAAAAATAAGAGATTATAACCATGACTATAACCATGGATGCCCATCTTCAAACATCCTCTACTCAAAAATATTTCATCATAACCTAAAAACTAGTGCCAATTACAATGATCTAACAAAACAATGACAAACCATGGAAGTTATTGTGAAAACCAAACTAGCCTAAGACAATGTAGTCCCTAAAAATCCAATACAGTGTTGAAGTTAGGGATCAAGAATTCAAAGCAACCGATATGACACATCGCATTATTAAAGTAAACGTTGTGCGCGGCCATTCAGGGGGAGTGGTGTGGGTGTGGATGTGGGAGTGTGTTTGGGTGTGGGTGTAGATGTATCCTGATGCAATTGGCTCATGCTCTATCTGCAAGACCCAATGGGCCCTAAGCAACAAGTGCATGGCCTAACCTTTGTTGGAGAATGCCCGGGTGGGTTTCATGGTCAGCGCTTCACACAAGCGGGCACAACAAAGCTTTGGCATTAAAAATATATATGCAGTTCAAAATCATGTATTAGTTAGCACTTGAAAAAACAAATTAAAGCAAACAAAAAAGTTATGACATAACATAAAAATATATATATTATTACTGAAGAATGCATGCTGTTCTTGATTCATCTTTATTGAAGCTTATCTAATCCAAAATACCTGATTACTGTAATATTCTATAAGTATATAACTTATAACAATAATAATGTGTGCATATATTGAGCACGAGCATTTTGGCCCTTGCCCAAGTTCCTAAGGAAGTTAAGGGAAAAAGTATAGTAGGATAGTTATATTTGTCCAAGATTGAGTTCCAAAGTTATCCCCATATTCTGACTAGTGTGACCTCTATAATAATGTACAAACTTAGTTCGTCAATCAAACTACCTACAGTACAGTAAAAATCCATGGACAGCTCAAGGTCCAAGCAAAAAATACAATCAGTTTAGATGCTAACTTTGACAAAAACACTCTTATAACAAAATTGTAATAGCATCAAATCACTGAAGGGTACTTCACATCAACTTTAATACCAACAAAAGATTATTTAGCATCAAGCCACCAACATAAATATTTATTAATTTTTCGTATTCTATGAATTTGCATCAAAAATTGCCTAAAAAGAAACAATTGAGATTTTGTGCCAAACAATAGCACATAGTCCATTTCAAGCTATCGCGGATGCAGAAAAAAGAATGTTGCCATCCTATTTTGTCGAATCATACTCTAAGTTCGAGAAGAAAAAAAGTAATTAAACTTCTCAAAAACTTTTTATTTTGGAGGATGAAGCAGGTCATAAAACTATTTTGAAAGTACTGCAAGCAAAAAGCCGTAATCCCATTAAATTTCTTATTCCTTAATCCAAATTATTTAAATCTAAGAAATTCTTTGTTGCCAGTATGTTTAATACGTGAAATTCTCTGGCCACCGGTTAAGGACTGAGAAATAAAGGGAATGTTTGTTAGCGTTTGAGCACCTAGCTTATCTTATGATAAGTTTCTCCTTCATCCTAAGCTTAACACAGAAGCATTAGCTTAAAAGCTAAGTTAACTATGATAATTATGCAATAACTAATAAACATATAATTAGCTAAAAATTATTACATGATTATTTTTTTTAATAGTTAAGGGATAATTAGTATTTTATTAAAATAATTAAACTTGTAATTCCATTTAGGCAAATTAAGCATGTACTAATTAACAAATCATTTTATTTCAAATAAATTAAAAATAAAATTACTACCAAAAAAAATAATAAGATACGCCTGATATTTGAGCATGAGATAATTAATTAACCATTTAATTGCTCGTAATAAAAAATTAATTATGATTACTAAGATTTAATTAAAATTTTATAATAGTTAAGAATGTGATAATTAATTAATAGTTTAATAATTAAGAAGGTTTTTAATTAAAATAATTCAAGTAAAAAATTAAATAATATTTATCAGTTAAAATTCAAGCCTAATTAGGCATTATGATACTATTTATGTTAAGAGAATGAAGTTTGTCAAAATGCAAGCAAACAATTTTCTCGGCTTACCTTGGCTTACAACAACTTATCTTTTTTACTAAACAAATAACTTAACTCCACCTAAAAGTTTAGCTCAATTTACATGGCTAAACTTAATTTGAACTCCAACCACAAGCTCTAAGGATTATAATAGAATTTAGTAGATATATCAGCATATACAAAAATTAATTATACAAGGAAGTTAGCATATGCTAAAATTACTTAAATTTTAATTAAACTTTAATTAGATAAATATTAACTATTAGAGTATTTTTTAGATTAATAATTTAGTCAGCTACTAAAGTGGACTTATTACGTTAAATAGTACTAAATTTCATACTTCATTAAGTGGCCCCAAATAGTTGGGATGGAGCTAATAACTGTGATGGGGATGATAATTACAACACTGATGAGTGTTTTGATTCACTGATCAGGTTCATTATCATATACGATTGAAAGGCCGTAATTAGTAATCAATGAGTATGACAAAAATTAGGGTCTACATAGACATTAAATAGGCTTTTATTAATTATAACAATGATTAGGAATGGTCATTGTTCAATCGATATAATTACATCAAAATCTGACTGGCCAAATCAAAAATTTATGAAGTATTAATTACGGATTAATAACAAATAGACTAATTAAAATTAAACATTTAATGTGGATTAATGAATCATCATAGTAATTCTTGTTCTAGCACATAGTTGGAACAATCATTATTTAATAGAACTAATTATCGATTAATAAGACTAAAATTAGCAATTAATAAATAGTAAAGTACTTATGGACAAGCAAAATATTTAACAAGGATGAATTAATCATTATAGTAATACGATTAAATTAGAATTTTGTTAGACTATTTGAACTAATCATTGCTTCATTGCTCTTCCTTTCCACTTGGCTCAGAGTCACTCTTTCATAAGCTTCATTAATTAAACAAACTTTGAAAGAATATAGGATTCAAAAGTTTGCAAACTCATCTTTACTTATGCCAATACTCTACTTGCAAGACAAGTAGAACATTGTAACACCAGGGTGTAGAATCAGTTTTCTTTTTTAAAACGAATGAGATCTCAATCCATAGCCATCTGGGTCTACTTTAACAGGAATAATACCTTTTCTCATATAGTAGAGCAGATACAAGACTAGCAAACGTCTCCGGCTTCATATCCCTCTCCTCGCGAAGCTGATACAGCTTGTGTCGAAAGACCAACCTTTGATACCTAACATTCCCGAAGAGAAAGAACAACAGTAATACCATGATACAAAAAAGAAAACATTTCCCAATTCCGAAGAACAACAAAGTAAGGTTTTTCATACAGGGTCTGTGCGTCGGTGGCGAGGCCGGAAAGACCGATGTATAGCTTGTCATGTATCTTATAAATCCTCCTGAAATCCGTGGCGATGGTCTGGAGCTGAACGCCGAGGCGCCGATCACTAGCAATAGCAAAACAGTTTTTCCCCACCATTGCCACCAAAGCGCTTCCATTGTACTCGAAGATCTGAAGAAGGACAACAACAATAGTATATGTTTTCGAAGATTTGACTTGGAAAAGAAAAGGATATGAGGGCGTACCGACATCGGCGTCGCCTGGAGTAGTGGAACAGGCCGAGGCGTGAGGTGATCGCTGGTTTATGCGTCAAGCCGTTGGCTCAGTGAGTATGCTTGGCCAATACGAAAGAGGGCGGCGATTTGCGGGTGGTCTACGTCCTCGAACCCTCTCGAGCACTAAAAAAAAAATACTAGGTCCGGGCTCAGATGCCGACCAATGAAATTAAGCTGCTTGTTTCCGTCACTTGAGAAAATAAAACACATTATGATATATTTCGGCATTTTCTAACGTTACAATGTCTCTCGAGTGTTTCTCTTCTTACGCACAAAATCTATCATTTTTGCACGGTTTTCGCTTCTACGTAAGGTCGGTTTTGCTTCCTCGCAACGTTATGCCAAGCTCAAGCACTCGCCGGCATTTTTTAAGTTGCGCATTGCATCGTTCGGACTCGTGATATTCAAAGTTTTGGTTTTCTTTTCCTCTTGCTGACACACAACAATGAAATGTCACAAGTGAACTGAGGAAGTTAGCGGTCTTTCAAATTCTTCGAGGTATTATGTTACAGTGTTTATTATAGATCGCATGATAATTTTTTTCATTTTTTTATAATGCAATAACACTTACATATCATGAAGTAACACCGAGACGTGATTTCATTGTTATTTTGTTACTTTTGAATAGTTATTTATGTGTACATAAAAATAACACGTCAGTAACACCGCAATAACACTATCAATAACACACTGGTTGTGGTATTATTGCGGCTCTAACTTTGTGTTGTTTAACTGTTATTGTCGTGTTATTTGTGTTATTGTGTGTTACTTGTGTTATTACTTTAATAACACGGTAATAACACAAATAATACATCAATAACACTCAATAACACAACAATAACACTACAATAACGTCATAACAAAATCTCAATATAGCTGTGTAGCAGTGTTTGTTGCGGCTTTAACTTTGCGTTACTGATGTGTTTTTATAGTGTTATCATTATGTTATTGTGGTGTTATTAGTGTTATGTATCATTATTGTGGTGTTACTAGTGTATTACCTTAATAACACCGCAATAACACAAATAATACATCAATAACACAATAATACCACCTCAATAACACAAATAACACAACAATAACATCTCAATACAGATGTGTAGTTGTGTTATTATGGTATTATTACACTAATAACACATCATTAATACATCAATAACACCACAATAACACCATAATAACACATCAATAACGCCACAATAACATCACATAACAACTATGTATTGTTGTTATCGTTGTGCTATGTTGATGTTACTGATGTGTTATTTTAATGTTATTCTTGTGTTATATGTGTTATCATCTAAAAACACCTTGGTAACATCGCAATAACCCCTAACTAACCATAATACAGTTGAATAGTGGTGTTATTTGAACTTTATTTTAGTGTTACTATGATGTTATTTAGGTGTTTTACTGGTTATACATGCGTTATTTGTGTTATCAATGTAGCAACATCACAATAATACCATAAAAACAATTGATTAAAACATGAATAACATTTAATAATGTAAAAATGAGTGATTTAATAATGTTTTCTATAAAATAATTCCATCTTTTTACTTCTATTGTAGGTTTATAAACGCAAGAGCTTTCAATTGTAGGTGTCGTCCTTCCGCAGTAATGGGTGCCTTTGATATTGTTATATATAATATCTCTGAGGAGAACACGAAGTTGTTGAGTGAAATGAATGCGATTCAGTTTTCTGATACGCCTCTGTACCCCAAAGATAATGTATTGACCCTATATATCGTGAAATGTTGGAGTCATGAACGGATAGTGTTCGTATGGGTGGGAACGAGGTAAAACTCTACCCTGACCATTTTGCTCTATTATTATGCATGCCCAACATAGGAGAAGCAGTTAGTTGGAAGAAAACTCTGTTGACCTGACCCGCAATTACGCTGTAATTTAACTTCCAAAATATGGCAAAAAACTTGACTCAATTTATATTTGGCAGGTAGTGTGCAAAATTGATATGTTATAAAATTTCGAAAAAAATTTATACATCAGGGGTACTACACAAGTATATGTATTGTTTCAAGTAATATAGAGTTTTCCTTTAAGACTCGGAATATCGATCCCACAGAGAAACGAGGTAATAAATCCATTAGGTTAATTCTAACACACTACTATGAGGACTTAGTTTGGAATGTCGATTAAAATTGATTTTACTAAAAAATATTCATATATGAAAATCTTAAATCTAAATATAACTTATCTTGATAAATTAGTTTGGAAAATTTTGAGACATAAAAACTATACTTCAAGTGCAGCGTGTTACATAACGCGTATGAATGAAAATGCTTAGAATTTAATGTGGTCAGTGACAAATATGAGCATATCTATTTTTTCCATCTCTTGAGACGCATAATGAATATTAGCTAATCCGGAGTTAAGTCCCTAAATATGTGATCAGGCTTTCTGTCACTCTAAAGTTTCCAAGATCCCTTCTCCTGAACGCTAACATCTCATTTTAGGTTCCAAACTTATGGATCTAATTGAGAATTTTAATCGGTTACTCTAAAATCTCCAATTTACGCCGCCCATCAAAATTTATCTCTCTATTTATTTGCACTATTATTAGATTTTGGTCGCCCATCGTAAGATTAATGTGGTTCAACTTAATTGAAATTTACACCGCCCTTCCGGATCCTAATGAAATTACAACGAATTTTAACGTTACAACTGACCTAAATTGCATTGTAAATTTAGTCCAAGAGATTTCCATCACATTAATAAAATAAGAAAAGTAAAATGAAGACGATGGCGCAAGCAGTAAAATGATTGATAGAATTATGTAATAAATTACGTGTCAACAAGGAACACATGTCTACCTACTCCTTTTCGCATGTATAGATATGTTTAGTATTCTATTAATTTTATACAACTATCTGACACCTATAGGCATCTAATAGAAACATTTTATTAAATTATAGTTTCTTACAAGTTGCATTGACGTCTAAACTATTTTACTAGCCAACTGGTCAATGTAAGTGCACTCAAGTTGCAAGATCACTGCTCTCTCGAGTCTTAGTTTCACTTTCAACAAATTTTAACATAACTTATTACCACTTAAGTTATGTTAATGAAGTAAGAGAGATATTACTCATCACATGGAAATAAAAATAATCCTATCATAAACAGATTTTCCCACACATTCCACTACTTTATATTTTAAAAAAAGTAAAAAAATTATTCACGAAGCATGGATAAAAAAAACCATAAAACTTCATTAAATCAAAGTAAATCCACTCGAAAGTGTTTAAAAAAATTACAAGATAATGAAGAACACAATACTTAAATTATTTTCTCTGAAAGAAAGATGAAAGTCTTTCCAACAAAGTATCATGTCAATCCATGCACTGCCCATATTTTCTTACTTATATCTCTCAAAATCCCTCACATTCTCTCTAAAAAATGGAGAAATTCAAATCTTCATAAACTCACACCGAACTCTCTCTAAAATCCTATTATAACTCCTCCTATAACACCCTCTATAGACTTCCATGAGAGGCGTCAAGCCCTCTTTTTAAGAGACACCAAATACCTTCTTTTTCCACAGACCTCTTCACTGGAAGAGACACACCCATGCACTCCAAGCTTCACATTTCTAGCCTTTCAAAATGTCTATATTCATATAACTACTTAGTGGGGCGTGCAAGTTGTTTGGAATATTCCAAAATATCCTAGAATAGCTCGAATCGCCCCAAAACTGCCCCTTAACCGTTTAGGGCGCCTAGGCGCTAATTTCAAGCAACTAGGTGGGATATTTTCTGTCTTATGGCGCCTACGAGCCAGTTTTGAGCGCCTAGGAGCCACTTTATAGGCAGCTCCACCATTTTGCTCTATTTTGCTTTAATTCAGCTCTGTTTCGTCCCCCGTTTAAGCTCTATTTCGCTCCAAATTGTTATACCTGCAAGATAAGCATGAACATAACCTTTATTTAAAGTATAATTTCATTCAAAAACATGTGATAAATGTAAATATGATTAAACACAGAAAGATATAAAAATGTACAATGTCAGAAATTTTTTTTCTTGCTCTATTTGGCTCCAAATTATACCGTTTTTGCTTTATTTTCTCCAAAATTTCATTTCTTCTATCTGGAACCAAAAATATGTAAAATAAATTCATTTAAAATGATTAAAAATGAGTATTAAATGTATATGAAAAAGTAATTATTTTTAGGTGTATCATATATTAGGTCAGTCTTCTTGCAGGAACTCATGCTTAAAATACACACCTCGCGTGTAACAAGGAGGAGCAACGAAATGATTCCGACTAACTCTTCTCTTCAGGAGTTGCTTAGCTTCTCTCATCAGACATGGCTCGTTTGTGTTGCATGTTTGTTAGCTTTCCCGCCAACATTTTTTTCATGCATGTTGAGTTCTTTGTCTTTTTCCTATTTATTTTTAGAATCATTAAAGAGTATTATATTATAAATAAGGAATGACCAGGGATTCGAGGTGTCAAGCTGGCAAAACCACATTACAGGGATCAAGAGCTGCTTGTTCGTGTCCCGTATCATAATTATAAAACATATTGATGTATGGAATTAGGACTAAATATGTACTGACGCGGTGCTTGACCACATTTTTTTCTGTTTCTATGATATGTTGTCGACCCGGTGGCACCAGTCTCTTATTATTTTATATTTGGTTTGTTTTGTTGTCTTTCTTACATGGTTGTATGCTCGAGTTAGATTCACTTCTTTTGGATTGTGCTTTTGTCAAGGAATCCATCAGATCACTTGGGCTTTCTAGGACCTAAAATTACAACAAATTTCTACAATATCTTATTAAAATATCAGAATTAATTAAATTTTAGGATTAAAATATTAAAGAATTTTAAAATCTACTTTCACTTTCGTACATGGCCTTTAGGCCGTTTTTAAAATGGATTGCATGCAATATCATATCCCAAGTCATGCTAATTGGGCCTCCATATCAGGACTTGATAGATAACTACATCATTTTGCATGTCCCAAGAAGAAGTCTCAGTGCTTCTTTAATCCGACTTGCCCAACATAGATTTATACTTAGGTGGTTGTCTAGTGCGCTTAGGGTGTTAGTGGCTTCCCCAACCCATACGGGGAGTAAGTCCTATTTATTGAGAGTGCTTTCAACTTTGTAGTTGAACCTCCTTTTTTCTTTCCTTCTAGTGGTGTCCTTATCATTTTGGTGGGTATAAGTTCTACCTCTCGGAGCTCTACCTGATAAACATATGATAGAGTTTCATTCCTTTAACTTCAGGGCTACTGAGTTCCCCGTGGATGATGCAATTCACGAACTGCTGATCAGGGATCTTTGAATGTTTTGGTTCAACTATCTTAACAACTAGGTAGACTTAGGATCATAGTGGATTGGGATGAGGGGTTTGTGGTGGCCCAATATGGCTACCTCTACCTGTTAAGGCTTACTCATCTCTTTCTTTGAATACCCACTATGAGTCCTATCACTCATGTTTGACGCTTCATCGATGTCCATGCATAGGTCCTGATTGCGGATATGTTGTCACCCATCTGGGATACGTTGATTCACCCTTTGCCCTTATGACCCGATTTGTCCTTGAAAGCATAGTGTGAACCTTTGCAATGTCCAGTTATTTCATAGGCCCTGGTCGGCCGATAAACTGTCATTCTTATGGAATCAGGACAGACTCACTCTCTGCCCGTATGGATCGGTGTAAGCTTTGATGACATAGGGACATTCCTTTAATATTCATTACATAAGTTTAAGAAGTGTTCCTTTAATTGAGAGTTTTTTGGGCACCTTTAAGATGTAATTAACTAAAGGGATACATCCATTTGAGAGTTTTTGTCAAAACGAAAACAAGCAAACAAACTTGAAAGACTATGCATATATGTTCCAAGGCCTTTTTTATCTAATTTCGTTTTGCACGTATGCTCTTGATCTATCATGCAAATTTTTCATCACAAAAGTTCTTCATAAGCTTTTTCTTATATGTCTTCATTGCCGTATATCCCATTATTTTTTATTCCTCTATTCTTCCAATCCTTCATATGATCTGAAAGACTTACTTAGAAAAGGGAATTATACGATGATGGAAAAGCTAGCAACTCCTTAAAAAATAGAAGAGATAAAGTAACAAAAACACTAACCAGATAGGGTAGGGATATTCTCTAATCAACTTTGCCTCGATGAACTTATTGGTTTCATTAAGGACCACCTGCTTGATATTTAGTTGCATCCTACAAGGGTCTTCACCGAAGTCAATGCATGGTCAATGGCTAGATTTTAGATAGCTACTTTGGGATATAAGCCTAACATTTCAGCATAGCTCTATATGACATAATCATGGAATTTATGAAGGACATCCAATATTTGAGAAACCATATGCGATGATAACAGACTGCTAATGTAAGTAAAATAAGGATCCTCATATGCATCCAAGTTCACATCTACCAGTTTATCAATCTTTGAAGATACAAAATTTTCAAACTTGAGGGGGGCTTCGCAGATTTCATCTATGAGTTCTTTAAGATCATTACAAAAAACTGTAGCGACCATCCTATAAGAAGCATAGGATAATATGGATTTTATCGACTTAGACAGTCAGACATACCCAAGACTGCTCTTATTTTAAGGCGATCAACCGTAACATATCTGACCACACATCTTAGACTTATTAATTTATCACTTCTCAGGTAAACTATCTCTGCTCAATATGTTATTAATGAAAGGAGAACGACACTAAAATGAGAGAATATCCTTCATAATATCATTAATTAAATCAAATTAAAATACATCATGTCATCGCATGGGTATGTTAACCTCATTTTTTTATGAGGTTTATCCTTCTCCCACTCTCTAAATCTTAGGATTTAGCATTAGGGTTTCTTGATGTTTTTTCGGAAGATTAGTGATTGAACTAATGTCAATTAAAATCTAAAACATTTTGTAACTCCTTGTTTCATACATTGGACCATGTATCATTGAACTTTGGCTAAGTTGATTATAGTTAAATTGTTGAAGCTTAAATTTGAGTTCCTATAGGCTTGAATCGCCCTAAGCATTCTTTTGACCATAGAGACTTAGATATTCTATTAGGTCTTCTTTAGGTACTTCACGCTCCTTTTATAATTCTTACTTTAAATCATAAAGAGCCTATTTAATATGAGGTTCATCTTTAGCTAAGAGAGAGCTTATCAATTTATAAATAAAAAAAATTAATAAAATCTACAAATTTTAAAATGAAATTCACTAAAATCATTAATAAAATTCAAATTGTAATTAAATGAAACAAAATTCATTACAACTTTAAACACTTTATAAAATAATTTCAAAGTTAATCAAGGAAGTGAAGATAAGAGAATAAATTTTGAACGTCATCAAAATACTCAAAATTATTTCAAAATAAAATAAATTTCAATAAAAATTGTTAATAATGATAAATAATTGAAAAAAGAAGAAATTTGAAATAAAATTTTACAAGTTAGTTAAAATAATGAAATTATATAAAATTTTGTAAAGCTAATAACCAATTCACTAATAAAATTCAATAAAAATAAAATAAAATCCAAAATAGATAATAATAACATTATCATACTCTCCCTCTCTCTCACCACTTTCTCTCTCTTAAAAAATTGCTCAAATGCACTTCATATTCCAAAATAAAATTAATCGAGCATACAAACACTCACTAAAATCCTTCAAAATAATTTAAAATCACCAAACAAATAATCACTGTTTTCAAAATAAAACTAATTAAACCAAAATTTTTTCTCTCACACACTCAACTCCATTCCATAAATCTTTTCAAACCACCTCATCCAAGCCTTCTCATTGGCCAATATCTCACACCAAAATTTGCCTAAATATGGCCTTAGAGCCACTTGCGAAATCTAAGCCATCACTTGCGAAAAGTTGCTGAATCCATAAAAAATCTATTTTCTTCCGATCATAATTCAAACCTTGTGGTCCCACCTTCAAAAGATGATTTTTTTTTTATCTTAAATGGACCAATTGTGAATCAAAATTCAAGTTTAAACAAACTTATTCAATATCATTTCCAACTTTTCATAAAGTAATATTTTTTTAGCCTACATTGGCCTAACTAACATTTACACTTTTTCAAACTATATTCGCCAGTTTCCCAAATATGCCTAACAATTTTAACAAGCGGTGGAGGTGCACTTGAGCTAAAACTAACCACTAAGCTTTCCTTACAAGCAAACCCATCCTCAAAGTCCGCATGGCAAGTCTCTATTGGAAGCACACAAGAATTGACCGTCTACTTGCTCAATTCCCATTGAGAAGTGAATGTTGATTGTGCCATATCATTTCCCACCAATAATTGGTGCATCAAGCTCATCTTCGAGCCAACTCAAGACAATAAGTCTATAAATAGGGCTCTCAAGTTTGAAACTTAAAACACACACATAGACCGACGAAGCCCTGTCCAATTGAACCCTAAAACCTAATTGAAATCCACTGCTTCCATTCCTCACCATTTCAATAATAAATCACCCCTGGTCAACCATTGATTTAGCTCACCCAAAACAGTGATGCCAAATTCCACTGATTACTTACTGAATTCCTGATATAATGCTTCCATTAGCATCCTTGAGTGTCAATCCCACTCCCTCAATTAATTTCCCTATGTTTTGAGTTCTCCAACCCACTTCAATGCCAAGTAGTGGACGATCTTGATCAAGAAAATAAAATTGAAGTTGGTACGAGTGTTTGATCAATAAAATCTTTCTCAAATCAATGTGTGTTCAAAAAGCTTTGTTGATTGTCTTGAGCTTGGTATATAATGAATTGAATGCTGAATTAAAATGTATTGTTCTTGATTTAAAGATCGTTTTGATGGCTTAGGATCTTAGATCAATCTATGGAATTATGCAGATCGCACCGATTTCCTCGGATAACTTTATTTCTTCATTCATTTGGGAATAATGAATTGATGTCGTACATTCTCTTTTTAAGGGAATGTACAACTGAAATTAACATGGAGGGAATAGTGTGTTTGAGATCACACACGAGATTAATTTGATGTGGCAGTGCGATGATTGGGTCACCAACCACGCAATGACATGTGGAGCAACACGACAACGGAGCCAATCAGTAAAGGATGTATGAGGAGCTCAGGTTATGTAAGAAATTAGGATTTAAAAGCTTTAATTAAATAAAAAAAAAATGATAAGGGAGCTTTGGAAATTGACAACAAATTAAAAAAAAATGATTAAAATACAAAATAAAATTTTTAAACTCACTAAAACATGAAGAAAAAATGAAAAATAAAACTCAAAACTAATGTCGTTTGATTAACTCTGAGATTGATTAAAACAATTTAATCATCAATAAATCATTCAAAGTTCACAACAAGTCAAATCCTGATGAAATTCAAGTCACTGATACGCCTTTGCATTTGTATGCTTATCTATCTGATGTTTCAAAAGATAGAAACCAATTTATGATCAGATAAATTGCTTTTCACTTATAAATTGTAATTAGTTGAAGAAAAAAAATATTAAAATCAAAAAATTATAAAACTTTTTTTTTAAAAAATTCATAAATAATTAAAACAAAAGATCTAAACAATAAAATAATGGTCTTATGTGGTTTAATTCATTTGAACCATTTAAGAAGAGGAGGGGTGTTTTTGTAAACTATCCTTTTGCACTTTTAAACCTTTGTTTCCTAAATTTTGTTCAGAACAAAAATTAAACCTTCATTCATTAAAGATATGATGCATTAATCTTTTGGAATAATATGACTCAAGTGAATCTTCAATTTTAATATTTAAAAGGTAAATTTACAATGATTAAATTATTTAGAATTTGAATTTTATAAAAATTTTGAAATGGCTAATTCATATAAACTTTCATGTAATCATGTGATTCACTAATTTGATCTTCACTGAAATTTGATCAAATCAGCAAGCTTAAATTAAAAGTGAATTTGTGTGTGTTTGTAGATTTTTCCAAATTTAAAGAAATACCATTTTCATTATTCAACTTAATAAATGAAAAAAATTAAAATTATAAATCTCAATAAACTTATTCGAATAACTCATTAATAGGAAATTAATAAAAATTAATTCATTTTCAACTAAACATTGATTGATAGTTGTGTTTGCTTTTGTTTGCTCGCTGGACATTGATGAGGAATAGTAAATAACTTTAATTCTTGCTAATTACATTCCTTTGTATGATAGCTCAGGTTGCTTTAGTATTTTTTACATTTTTACATTGTCATATTTAACTTAGGACGTGCAAAATTTGTTTGCAGGGCTGCAATATTAAACACGAGCTGTTATATTAAGCGTATGTTTACTTTCCTGCATTGTCATTTCTTTTATAGAGTTATGGTATATCTCATAGTTGATTAGCTATTGACATATTAGCCATCTATGGAAAAGTGAACATAAAACAAACGATGAACTTCAACTAAATTAACAATAATGTTCGGATGACAGTTATTGACCAATGAGTTTGCCATGGTTCTAGGGTTGGTATCATATTGTTGTTTTTATCATGTTGTGTTTATTTGTTTATGCTAGATAGATCTATCCAAAATTTTATGTCGATATTTTATGTGTGCATTTTTTTCTGTGTTTTCGGTTGGCTCTTTAAGGATTGAATTTTCTACCCCAACAAAATAAATAATTTAAACTTAATTTTTCAAAATGAACTAAACTCATAAACAAAAAAAGCACAATACATCATATTCACATATTCAGAACAGGATGCATTTAAAAAAAGACAAAAAAATAACCGTAGATAAAAATGAATAAAAATATTTTTGCAATTTAAGAATAGACACGAGAAAATCATTTAGAGATGTGCATTGTATATAGTTTATATTCTCTGTCTTCATTTAAGGGTCTATTTGAGGCAGCTTGTGCGTTTCAGGATAAGCAGCTTATTCTGAAACACGGCTCGCGGGTTGATCGAGAGGGTTGACCCGCGGTCTGCGTTTAGTGTAAAAAATCCAAACGCGGCAGACAGTTTTTTCAAAAACGCGCGAACCAAAAGTTTAGACAGTCTTTTCAAAAACACCATCGCACTTATAAAGTGACCCAAACAGACCCTTAGACATGTGCATTGTATATAGTTTATATTCTTTGTCTCACAAAAGGGATGATTTGACGCGTGAGAATTACAGCTTTATATAACAAGTCTTCATTTGTGTATTGGTTGACCTAATGAATAGAAGCTCAATTCATACATTACACCGCCTTAATTACAACTAAATAATGATTTAAGTAAATATGTTTAATCCAAATACTTAGAGTCTATAGACGTTCTTTTTCAATTACAAACCATCGAAATTAAGCGCGACGCTGGCAGAAGTTTCTTCGGGCGGCGGCGTCGCTCTTCTTTCTCATCGGCGTCCAAAGACTCCCAACTCGAAACTGTGGAATTTTGCTAGCGACTGCGCGTGAAGCAGCGGAGCAGGCGAAGAGGGGAAGATGTTGTCCCCCACCTCGCCAGTGGTGAACGTATACCCCCTCTCGAGCTACACCTTCGGGGTGAAGGAGCCGAAGATGGAGAAGGACACCTCCGTCGCCGATCGGCTCGCTCGAATGAAAGTGAAGTGAGTTTCTTTCACTTAAAAAACACTGGATCGCAGGATTATAAGCTTTTAAATAGTGTGCTATTAGTCCTGCTCGACAAGATCCCGGTAAAAGCCTTTTTATGGTGCTAGGGTAATGATGAGAGGCATTTATCTGTTTATTTTATTTTATTTTGGTACTTTGATTCTTGAAATTATTGTAGATGTTTGGTATTGTGAGTTGGAATTATTGTACTGTTTTGGATATTGGTTTTACTTATCATCGCGTTCGGGGGATTAGAGTCTGAAATCCTGCAGGCACTGGGAATGGCTTTCAACTTTATTTGATGATATCGAATGGGCTTGAAGGCGGGAGCCAATGCAAAATAGTACCCATTGACTGGCCTATGTGTCTTAATTGAAGGATGGGGGAGCCTAGTTCTAAAACGTAGGGTGCATTTAGGGGATGTTTGGCTGCAACTTGGATTTAAGTTAAGTAGGATTTTCTAAATCTGATAAATCTGGATTTATTAAATCCAGTGACATTAAATCCAAAATTATGTTTGGTATTATTTAAGTTAAATCCAATTAAATCCGAAAGTGTTTAGCATTTAATTTTTAGGATTTAACAGCAAAGGTTTGAAGATTTGAACGATGGATGAAGATCCTGCTGAAGAATATTAAGCTTGAATATAATTGTTTTTCATCTTCATTTGGATTTGAAGATCCTGTCTATTTAATTCATTGCTTGATTCTTCTGTTCCTCTGTCATGGACTTTTAGAAACTTAATTCCTTTCATTATCATTAGAAATAAAAAATAAAATGTGGTAGCAAGAAATAGAAGAAAAAAAATAAGAAAGATTCGTACTCATCCAGAAGAGCGGTGACCACTAAAGAAGAAGAATAAGACAGGAGTGGGGCAAAAAAAAAAAGGAAATTTAATCAATGGTGAATCGAAGAACCAGGTGGGATGCAGAAAGAGGCCTTCTCCTGTGCGATGAGGAAGAATGAACGAAGTCCTTCTTACGTGCGAAGAGGAAGAAGGAATGAAGACCTTCTCCTTTGTGATGCGTGTGACGAGCTAGACAGAAGAGAGACATTCTCCTGTGCGATGAACTAGAAGGAAGAGATGAGGTTAGGGAATGAGATAAGACAGGCATTCGTCCTTCGTAAATCCTTTAAATCCATCTTCATTCGTCTATTTAATTCATTGCTTGATTCTTCTGTTCCTCTGTCATGGACTTTTAGAAACTTAATTCCTTTCATTATCATTAGAAATAAAAAATAAAATGTGGTAGCAAGAAATAGAAGAAAAAAAATAAGAAAGATTCGTACTCATCCAGAAGAGCGGTGACCACTAAAGAAGAAGAATAAGACAGGAGTGGGGCAAAAAAAAAAAAAAAGGAAATATAATCAATGGGGAATCGAAGAACTAGCTGGGATGGAGAAAGAGGCCTTCTCCTGTGCGATGAGGAAGAATGAACGAAGTCCTTCTTCTGTGCGAAGAGGAAGAAGGAATGAAGACCTTCTCCTTTGTGATACTGTGTGACGAGCTAGACAGAAGAGAGACATTCTCCTGTGCGATGAACTAGAAGGAAGAGATGAGGTTAGGGAATGAGATAAGACAGGCATTCGTCCTTCGTAAATCCTTTAAATCCATCTTCATCCTGGTTTTATGAGATTTACGTTACGGCGATGGAAAAAAATGAATTTAGCTAACAAATGGATTTAGCGATGCTAAATTTATGTTTGGTGGATTTACGTTAAATCCACAACCTAATTCTCCGTAAAATAGGCTACCAAACAATGCCTTATATATATATATATTTATTTTGAGACTTTTTTTTTTGTTTTGGTGGCTTACTTTGCTCTTTTTATCTTCTATTTGCAAGAAAAGAGCGCATCATATATTATTGTAGAAGGTAATTGGTTGCTTAAGGCCGAGGTTCATAAGTATTGCTTAAAGCATCTTCAATAGCTCTCTTCATTTCCTGTTTGGTCTTGGTGCAACTTAAGCGCCAAATAACCAAAATCCATTCGCCTAAAAAAGCCTTTGTTCCCAAGCTTTGCTCAAATTGAGTTTATATTCTTGATTTGAGTTAATGTATGTTCATAAATAAATCGGCTTTAATTTGAGCCCGATACTCAATAAATAGCTATAGCTCAAATTGTTCTTTTATTGTTTAGTATGATTTAATACTAATATTAATATCAATATCAAATAATACTTGTTAAATTACTTATTAAAATGACATGATTTTTTTCGAGATAAGATCTCTGAACCACAACCCGATTTCAAATGGTTGTTTTTTTTTTTTGCTCTTTTCAAATGGAAGGAAGTCTTAAGGACAATGATGGAAAGACATCCAAAGGAACAAATGCGTGTGTGTTTGTGTGTTTTTTTTTTAATAATTGGGTTTTGTAAAGGGAAAGGATGTTAACATTTGCAAGATAGTGAACAATGATTGAAGGGAAGATTTCTAGAAGTCCCGACTAACAGGGTGGAGGTGATATGTTTCATGCTAAGTCCACTTGTGTGTAGTTTCGTTTTCTAGTCTCAATTTTATTTATTTTTTTTATTTATTTATTTATTTTTTTTGAAATTTCTTGCCTCGAAAAGATATGTAATTCATGAAATAACTACATTGTTTGATTGATATAACCATTTTATCTTTTTATTTTGTTCCCTTCTTGTATTATTTTTTGCAAGAATGATCAGTGCTTTCACTTTACTCTCCATATATCTAGCCAAATAGAAAAAAATATCTCTCACATTTATTTTACAGACATCCAAACAATTTCTCAGTATTCATAATACATTGCAGTCCAATTATATTACGTTTCTTTTATACTGCATTTGTTTTCTCAGCCAACCAAAAAATCCCTAAACATGTTTGGTATAGTGTAAAGTAAAATGTAGGATTTCACATTTTCTTGTTTGGTTATAAAAAAACAAAATTAATGTAAAATATGTGTCTGGTGGGCGGCGAAGATCAACAAACACGGGCGACAGGGTCGGGTGGATGGTGTTCCTCAACAACGATGGCCGTGATAAGTGGGTTGTCCTGGGTCTTGACTGCAAGCGACAACTAACAACAAGTTGGGGGTGCTTACAGTAGGCAAGGGATAGCTGATTGTCGGTAGCGGGCAATCAATAATTGAAGGGGTGATAACCAATAACGTTGGGAGGGGGGCAGATACTGGCCGACGGTGACAAAAAAGGGCTTGTGGCCGTTAGAGGAGGGAAAACAGTGGCAGCTATGGGCGGTAGTCATTGGCAAGCAACACTTTATGCAAGTTCAACAAAATCTAAATGCATTGAAAATGAAATAGAGAAAAAATTAAAAATACAATGTAAAATAAAATATGTTATAATTTTAAGTTGCATTTGGAATTCATCCTACCGAACGCTCAAATTCCTGAAATTTCTGCATAAACAATGTAATGCACTCATTTTGTTACAAACTAAACATCCCCTAAATAAATATTGTTAAAAAGTTATTAGTATACAAATTTAAAGAAAAACCTAGAATACATAATAACTTAAGAAAAAAGTATTCACATTAATAGTGATCAAAGAATCGTTTAGACTAATTGAAGATTAATTAATGTTATCTTATCTATATTCATTAATATTTTTTACGCATTAATTTATGATAACTATGGAGTAATGAATCAACTCATGACCAATTATAATTTAATCAAGAAGTAATTAGGGTTTTAGCAAGTTGATTAAAGTTGTCTTACGTTTAGTCAAAAAATAATAAGCGAACCACTTAACTACTTATAGTAATAAAAATTAATAAGACTTTTAATTTAGAAAATTCTAATATATTTAAAGAATTTAATATGACTTCAATTAGTTAATGACTGAGGGTCTGTTTGGGGCAGTTTTTTGCTTGCGTTGTGTTTCGAACCGTTATCACAATTCTGTTTGGGAAATTTTTTGTTGCTTATTTTTACAAAAAGCTTTTTTTTTGTAATCACATTTATTAGAGTGGGTTAGCTATGATGAATTTGTTGGCCAACTTAAAAAAAAAATATTTATAATTTCTACACTTGTTTTTTCAAAAGGTTGTTTTCCCCATAACAATTTTATAACTAGGTTTGCGAAAAATTGTAGCCCCCCTAAATGCTATTTATTAAGGATAATTCATACTTCATCTATGATACCGTGTTGGATTAAGCAAATGTGCTCATTTCAAAATGCAACCAAATAATTTTCCCAGCTCATCTCAGCTTACACTAGCTTTTATTTTTAATCAATCAAACAACCTAATTTTTTTTAATCTATCAGATAAGTAATGTTGCTCAAAGGTTTAGCTTAACTTTTCATAGTTTAATGCAAACCCGAAACAAAACGGGCCATTACAAGCTTGTGTAGCAAAAAAAAAAAAAAAAAAAGTTTATTGGTTCTCAAGGAATACTATTTAACCTTCATTTTTTAATCCTTAAATTAAATATAAATGTTAATGTCTGTTCATTTCTTTAATTTTATATTTTTTTTGTAATTGAAATCTGTTTTCCTCATAATTTCTTTGGAGATATAAGTGTTAGAAGTTATTAGGAAATAATTTATTCCTACGAGGATTAAATTTATTTCTTTGATTTGATTTTATTTCTTTATTTATTTTAGGCTTTCCTATATTATGTTATTTCCTTTATCTCTAGACAATTAATATGAATTGATTAATTGGAGATATTAGGTGATATATTTTACCTTTTATATTATTTTTTATTGTCCTTTTATTTTAGGATTTATGTAAGAGATATTTATACGTCATTTCATATCACTAAAATATTCCGCGTTATTCGAAATTTTAGAGCCTTGAAAAAATTTAGTCTCCTGCCACCAGAAACTCCTTATTCCCTACAACCGACAATTTTTGCCATGCTGTAGACACTTTTTTCTCCTTTTACAATTTTATATGCCAAAAATTTTCTCCTAAAGGTGCTTCTCCCTTCACTTTTTTGCCTCTGTGGCAAAGCACTGCCCTTTTGCCCTTTTCACTCTTCTGCCTCGTCATTGTCCAGTTTGCGGGCAAGCCACTGAGTTGTCTTCATCGGAATCTAGAAATTTGTGGGTTGAGAAGGTCCGACGCATCTTCAAGATATTCGATTTTAATGTTGACGGGGGATTAAATCGTGAAGAGTTTTTGTTTTCGCTCGTGATGCTGATAAGGAATGCGACAACCAGTGAGCACAACCTTTTCCCTAGATCCATGTGGATCTTGTGATCTCGCTCGAGGGAGAGTGCATGGTGATGAATGCCTTTGTGAGGATTATCGTGAGGCCACTATTCTCTTCCCCACTCATTTTTGTGCCATGAAATTACTGGGAAGCATGCTCTTTGTTGTGGGAGAGTACTGTTTCGTTGATTAGTCTCGTAAAGAAGCTTTTTTATGCGTTTATACCTACTTCTACCTAGGCTATGCCCTGCATGCGATGGGTGAGGAGCGAGCAATTCAAGAATTTCAGAAGGCTACTGATCTCAAACCCGACCATGTAGATGCGGTGTATAACCTTGGGGGCCTGTTAATGGATGCTGGGAAGTTTGCAAGGCTGGCGGAGACGTACACTAGATTTTTGGCTGTTCGATCCGATAGTTAGAGGGCTTGACTGAACAAGACTGTATTTTTGTTGGGTGCAAACAAAAATAAGGATGCATTCAAGATGACCAAGAGGATGGAGGTTTATGATGCAATTGCTCATCTTAAAATGCTTCATAAGAAGAAGAAGCACTAAAGGGTAGTGGTGTTGATTATGGGGAGGGGGAGTTTGTCGTGGTAGAACCCTTAATTCAAGAGAATTGGAAGGAAAACAACTCTGAGTAGGATCTTGCAAATGCTTTGAAGATCTGAACTTCCCAGAGGCTCACTAGAAAGGCAGGATTAGAGATGGTGCTACAAAAGGTGCTTCAATTTCTCAAGGTAGAAACATTTCAAGTATCTATAAAGACAATGAAAAGATTTTATCGGTCATGGATGCTTCAGGATCTGGTCGAGTAAATTTGGGATTGTTCTTTGTTGTCATTGCTCTCATTTGCTAGGTCCAACTGATATGAGGAAAAGGGTAGTCTTTGAGGTCTTTTTATGGCGGCGACCAGTGAAGGCAGAAGGGGACATTGAGAGAAGAAGTAATGCCATATCAAGTTGTTTCGTGCAACAGACTCTCCTTCAGAGTCTGTTCCTGCATTAGACTCTTTTTTGTATATTTTTTTCTGCAGCAGACCCTCTGGAGTTTTTTTTTCCGTTAATCAGACCCTCCTGATTTTTTCCTACAACAGACTTTTTCTCCCGAAGCTTTTTCCCGCGTCAGGTCCTTTGGAATCTTCCTGCAACCGATCCTCCTCCAGAGCTTTTTCTATAGCAGGCCCTCCTCCTGAGCTCTTTTTTTCTATAGGCCCTTATTCAGAGTTTTTTTTGTAGGCCCTTCTTCGCAGTTTTTTTTTGCAACAAGCATACCTCCAGAGCTCTTCCTTTTTTCTCTGCAAGACATACCTTGCAGTTTTTTTCCTGCAGGTTGTCTACTTTTCTGCAAACTTCCCTGCAACATTACCTGTGAGAGTCTTCTCCCTACCTACAGACATTACATGAACTATATTCAAAGACAACCACAATCAACTAGAAGTCATTTTTTCCTGTAGGTTGTCTACTTCACTGCAAACTCTCATGCAACATTCCTTGTAGGAGTCTTCTGCCTACCTATAGATGTTGCAGCAACTGCTGTCAAAGATATCCACACTTGTCTACTTTTCTGCAAACTCTCTTGTAGCATTACCCGTAGTAGTCTTTCGCCTACCTACAGAAACTGGAGAAACTGTAGTCAAAGATAGCCACAAGTGTCAATTTCTCTGCAAACACCCTTGCAACATTATTTGTAAGAGTCTTCCGCCTACTTACAAACACTACATGAACTGCAATCAAAGACAACCACGATACGGGATGAAGACTTCAAGTTCAATCTCACAGTTTCTTTCTCGCCCATTGTTTGATGGTTTTAAATGCAAGCTGAAAATGGTTTTCATCCATGTTTCAAATTGAGGGGGAGTGTTAGAAGTTATATTAGGAAATAATTTATTTCTATAAGGATTAAATTTATTTCTTTGATTTAAATTTATTTTCTTTCTTATTTTTGGCTTTCCTATTTTATGTTATTTCCTTTATCTTCAAATAATTAATATGAATTAATTAATTGAAGATATATTTCCTTTCATGTTATTTTCTTTTTATTGTATTTTCTATTCTAGGATTCATGTAAGGGTTATTTATATCTCCTTTCTTATCAATAGAATTATTCTGCTTTATTCTATATTATTTTGAATTTCAACAATAAGATTGTTTTGAAACTTTTTCGAATGCACAAAGTTTTTTTTGTCGGGGAAAAGCACATGTTGGAGAGCAATGAAAATGATAGAAAATGGAAAAATAATCTTTAAATGTAACACTAGGAAAAGAAAACGAGAGAGTTGGTGAGATCCACCTACATGAAATCCACCATTATAAGAAAGATAGATGGTCTACTATATTTACATTCCCCAAATGTCCCCTTTTTTTGTCTAGTTAGATCCCTGATCTATCTTCACTATCTTTAATTCTTCTTATTACCTCTTTCTTGATTATTAAAATAATAGCTAAAAATTTAAAGTATAAAGAAATCTCAGGCTCATCTATTATATTTGTATATACTCTAATCCAATGTTATATAATATGCAATCTATTAATATACCTTTTCTTCTTCCACTTTGCTATAACTGCGTGCTACTCTAAGCTTCTTTTACTATTAATTTGCAAGCCCTCACACCCGGTTGTTGCATTTCTTTAAAAGCTATTGGCCACTTCGTACTCTTAGCTGTTGTTCTCCTTCCTGACTCATACCACAATCCATCAGGACTTGGCCTCTTTCTACCTCTTTCACTAGCAAAGATCGTCGGCTGCCAAGAGCTTAGTGCTTATAGAGATTCTCGGCTCACAGGACAGCTTTATTTTTCAGGCCATTTACATACATATCACACAATTCTTATGCATTTTAATATATCTAACACCTAAACATTCATATTTAGATGCATCCCAATCAATTCTTTAACATCACATCAAAAATACCACCATCACTATCTTTTTAAAGTGAAAATGCACTTTTTCATGCATATATTTTTGACACCAAGGTGCATAATAGTAAATATCAAACTTGGGTGTTAGATATGTAAATTCATAATAATTGTGGGGTATGCATGTAAACTTCGTTTCTTTTTAAAAGAAGTGCTTAACATGTCTGGTATTAATGCTCAGAAATGCTAACAGCAACTTTATTTTGTTAAACTTTACGTGAGTCTGATGTCAAGTCTATTAGTTCAGACATATTCTTTTATCTTTCTTTCAGCTTTTGATTGTTTGGGTTCTGTGAACCATAAAATCTTGAATCATGGTTAGCATTAATGAGTTTGTTGTTTTGAGCTAGTTATATGAAGGAGGGAATGAGGACAAGTGTTGAAGCAATCCTTCTGGTAAGTTCATTGTGTTTGATTTTGAACTCTTTTTTTCTTTTCACTTTTTGAGATTAAGCTTTACATAGTCTTGATTTGTAATTTAAATTTCTTTGAACATAGGTCGCGGTTGATAATCGATTTTTTTAAGACACCCAAATGGAGCTTTCAGTCCTATTTATTCTTCATCTTTTCTTTAATATGAGAATTGATACTGCTAAGTCTATCAGTCTTTATAATTGCGTGTCTGCAATCTCCGTCGATGTTTATGACAATTTTTCCGCTCTTTTTTACACGCACAACTCTTTATGTTAGATTGAGAATTAATGGTTAAATCTCAAGTTGAATGATTTAGTTTATTAAAGTGGCGTACTCTTCTGTTTATTTGTTTGGAGATTTACATCATTCCACTCAATTCCTATGTATTTACATATCTAAAACCTAAAATCAATTTTTACATACATGCCACCTTATTTATGCATGAAAAAGTGTATTTCACTTTATAAAAGTTTAAATGGTGGTATTTTGATGTGATATTAAAAATTTGGGTGTTATAAATGGGAAAAGTAATGTTTAGGTGCCAGATACTTTGGAATTGCGTGGTGTGTATGTAAACGGAACTGTTTTTATTCAACTGATAGCGCCTTTAGAGATATGCTTACCTTTTTAGTGATTTTGGCTATAATTGAAACATGCAACTTATACTGCTGATAAAATAAGCTGAGCTTCTTACCATACCAGTCTTCGCAAACTAAATTTGTATACTGTGAGATTATCATTTTGCTTCTTTGAAAGGCTGAGTTATGGACTGCCTGTTTCTATTTTCTCCTTCCTTTTTAGATGAATAGTTTTTTTATTGTTGTTTTTATGTTCTCATTTTCTTTAATTTGTTCTGTGAGCCTCTTATCTACACACGCTTCTGCTTGGGACAGCTCCTTGACTTCAGTTTCCTATATATCAAAATTTTTTTTGACTTTTAGGTACAAGAACACAACCATCCCCATATACTGCTACTTCAAATTGGAAACACCTTTTGTAAACTTCCTGGCGGGCGCTTGAAGCCTGGAGAAAATGGTAGAGTTTGATTTTCCGAGAAAATTAATATACCTGTATATTTGTTTCACCAAGTTTAACCAGTTTGAGTGAACATCAAAGAAATTGAGGGCTTGAAGAGGAAGTTGTCTAGCAAACTTGCAGCGAATTCATCAGTTCACCAGCCAAACTGGCAAGTATGGTTTTTCATTCATATAGTCACTTATGGTGTTATTTCAATTTTTTTTTATTCATTTATAATTTAGTGATAATAGTAGTTAAACTCTAGATCTTTTATGTTTGGCATTTGAGGCAACTTCATAAAACACAAGGAGCTGTATAAATGACCTGGCATATGTTTTTTTGTATTAGCATGGCTGATTGATGATCCCATTGAAAAATTCTCTGCTAGTATTATAGAGGGTGAACTCCTTTTAACATGCACATGCAATCATTCATATATAAATTATTTTTACTTTCTTTCATCATAAAATGTTTTATTTATCTAAGAGATACCATGCTTATCTGCTAATCATCATGTGTTATCATGTAAAAAGTCTATATGTTATGCTGTAATGATTTAATGTTTTTTTTTAAAGAAAACAACTGTATATGCATTCTTAAAATAATAATAATAATGTATGTTTCATTTTTTTTTTACAATATAACCGATCAACTGCAATGAATCAGTTAACAGAAATCATAAATATGAAGAACTTGAATAACAACATAATAGTTAAATGCATGAGATTTACAAGCATAAAACAATAATGAAATTCAGAAATGTATTACTCACTCTAATTTCATTTTAAAGTCTCAATCTTTGAATCACTAGCTTCTCATTTCGATACCTTCTACTCTTGCGATACCAAATAACCTATAAACTACAAAAGCCAAATCTAAGATTTATGAAAATACAATTAACCACATTTTTTAATTCTCTTGATATCACTTTAACCTACTCAGGTTATAATTAAATTACTCTATCACTATTTGACTTAATTTAAAAATAACAATTGATTTAAAATTATTCTCATTTAACCAAAATTACAACTTTTTTTTTTAATTGTAACTGATGTAATTATAACTTCTATAAATGAGAGTTTATTTTCAACTTACATGATTTTCATCTATGAATTGTATAATTTAAATTTTCATAATTTATTAGAACACTTGACATTAAAAAAACTATAATTATAATCAACTATTTCTTTTGTTGTTGAATGATTTATCATTGTATTAAATTAATTTATAAACATTGAATCAATGTAAAGAGTTTGCATTTAAGAATTCATGATAAACTTTGAAGATAATTCCACATTTAAGTTAATTTAAGTCTAAGTTCATGTATATATTAGTCATATACACACTTTACAACTATCTAGATTTTTAATATCTTGTATTTGATGGTTCATATATACTATTTCTCTTTATTGTATTTTCCATGAATAATGTTATATTGATGCTAAATTAATGTGAAAACTTAAATAAATAGATATAATATATTATTTTAAGTTTAACATTAAAGAAAAATAAAATTTAATTTCAATAAACCAAAACATCACTATACTGCCAAGGCTAAAATAAAAGAACTATATCGATGATTAGAATTTTTTTATCTTCATATAGAAATGAGTCAATTTTGGCTTCATCTTCTTGGTATTCTAGGCTTGTGATGCTCAACTTATTTCGAACTCATATGCTTGCTTGATCGAGCCATCTTGATCTTCAAGAATCAACTCAGCGCTTCTCACTTCCAGCTTCGCTTTGAGTACAAGTCAAGCTCCCCACTTCTTCACTTCCTTCTTCAGTGTCTAGAAGTCGAAACCACTTCACCTCCTGTGTTCAATTTGTTCTCAAATGCCGCATTCCAATAACTTCGCCCATTCGTTTCCACCCAGGCTCACGATGATCCTATACCGATCATGCAAGATAGAACATCACACGATGTTGTCTCATGATCATATCGGCGTTATTTTGGGTGTGGAGTGCCCGTAGGAAGCTGTCGGTCGCCGGAATCGAAATCCCGTCGCCCGCTTCGGAAGGATGTTTTAATTTATACACACACACACACACACACACACACACACACATATATATATATATATAATTTTTAGAAAAATATCAAATTAAACTGACCCTATATTTTCCATTGTTTAAATGAAAGAGCGCTATACCTCAAGACCTGTATTTATCCCGAAAGATAAACACAAAACTTGAAGGTGATGATCGATCAAATAAATTAAGAAATATACGACGTCCGTTTGGTCTGCGAAATCATTTTTATTTGCCGACAAATTCCCCTATTTAATATGAAGAATTAAATAGGGTTTATTTTAAGCTGGTTTCGAAAATGCTTCCTATAAGGGCAAACCCCTATAGTTAATTACATCTTAAATGACCGAAATCACTTAAGAAAACTCTCGATAAAAATCGGGAAATATTATCTTCGAGGAGGTCAAAAGGATAAAACTTTTCAACGAAATCAGACAAAGAGGTGTGAAAGGGGATTGGCTCATATTTGGAACATTTTATTGTAGAATTCAAAGGAAGAAGAACTAGGGGATGTCACAGATCCGGAGGCGAGTGACTTCCCAAGCTATCCTATGGTTTGACTTCAATTTAGGTGAGAAATTATTTAAAGGGTTTCATCCTGCCAATTTTATTAAATTAGAGTTTATATTTGTGTGAAACGATCACATGAATAGCCTAGAAGATATGAGGATTTAGGTCGTGACGAACGACAACCTCGGAGTCCTAAAACGAGTTGGGGCTTATATTGTACAGCAGAGCTATACAAAAACCCAAAAAGAGGTCGATGATTTTTGCCGCACTAAGCGAGCAACCTTGAAATTCTATGGGTTGTTTAATCACTAAGGAATGGTTTAGCTGGTGAAGACATGTTTTACTGTTGAAGATGACCGTGCTGCCCACCGCGATAGCTCAAGCCTCACTGCAGTGACGAGTTCAAGTTTTCTAGGGTAGCAAGTTATGATGTCAAATCGAGTGGCTCTATGGTTATAGTTCTCCAAATACCTACAAACGATGTTTAAAGGTTGTACGATATAGTAGCAGGGTATATAGCACAGAAAAAACAATAAAACATGCAGTAAAGAGTGTGGTACAACGTACTAAAAAGAACTGTAGCAGGTACAAACAGTAACATGCTATAAATATAAACAAACCTGTATACCTTGGAGATTCATTATTTTCTTAAATGTAGCAGACTGGAATGCATCACACAAATGAAAGCGAAGCAGAAAAAGAAATATCGTCCAGAAAACTCAAGAAAGGACGACCAATGACTCACGGTAGAAAAACTCGGGAAAATAAATAACGATTTAAATTAAATCATCAAAACCTCGGGAAAGTCCCGGAAAAAAGGACCACGAGTGCTTCACCAAAATCATATGAAAAATCCGAAGAAAACCGTAAGCACTCGGGTCAGTGCTAGGCTCAGAAACTATATAGTTATTCTCGAGGGTCGTCGAAGGCTACTCGGTCACCCGAATGTATAGAGTCCGCTACTCAACTAGAAGGGTGTCCTACTAAACCTAACTCAGGAGGGTGTTCCTTAACCCGGTACTGGTAATCAATAAGTGGACAACCAAATTATAATATATTTTTAAAATTTATATTTTTAGCATGCACGTGGATTTCAGGCATACAAAAGAGAGTTTATATCGATGTTTTGATTGTAGTGAAAATATATTTTTGTTGTGAATATAGTATCTGTTGTTATCAGTTTTTTTTTTGAAAATTAGGGTTGTCTAATAGCCGATCATTTCGTCGGGTTTATGATCACTAGCAATCCTAAGAAGGTACGGGTGCCCTGCTTGCCTTATAGCGGTGAATGATACCGTCATCCCACGGTTCATCGGGGCCCTGTAGTGGGTCCTAATGTCTTAGGATGAGATATCATTCCACTCTACAACCGGTGTGCCTTTGTCATCAGCACCCTATGCCCCAAACGAAAACCAAAACCAAGAAAAGCGAAAGAAAACAAATCAAAAGAGCAAAAGGGGAAGGAAATGAGACTAACCCACCTCCAAATCAGATTTAAAAAGGGAGGGGCCCAAACGGTAGGAGGGTTAGCCTAAAACACCCCTGAATATGGCTTGAGACATTTTAAACTTCACACAATAAACCAAGTAGAAGTGAGCCAAGAAAGACCTCCACTAGTATTTCCAAACCCTGAACATTGTAATTTTCCAACTCCCAGTTTAATTCACAACTTAACATATCACATAAGTGTGAAAATTTCCCATAAATCCAAATAAAAGCTCTCGGCCAAGGTAGGGGAAAGGCCAAGGAGGCTCACGGCCAGAGCAAAAAGATAGGAGAAACATCCCAACATAAAGCTTTTAACACATAAGAAAGTGAATGGACAAGTTCACAAATCCCAACTTAGCCCCAATCCTCTCAAATGACATATAGGAAAGGTTCATCAAAAAATAATTCTCAATCACCTCTCCCCATAAGCAAGCCAAGGGGAATCCAAACTATCACAAGGTATAAAAGTACTCATCACAAAGCTATAACTGCAGCCCAACACAACCATAGGATTGAATCACCATAGGGCCCAAACCGAGCCAACACAAGGCCCAAACCCGAGCCATCACAAGGCTGGAACCGAGCCATGCATGAAGCTAAAACAGGCCCAACACAAGGTCAAAGCAAGAAAAAAAATACAGCAGGGCTAAAACCGAGCCAATACAGGGTCGAAACTCGAGCCACCACAAGGTTGGAATCAAGCCAACACAAAGCCAAAGCAAGCCCAATCACAAGGGCAAAAGAAAAAACTGCAGCTACCATGGGCCAAAAATCAAGCCATAATAGGACTAGGATCGAGTCAAGTATAGGGCTAAGACAAGCTTAACACAAGGCTTAAAAAGAAAACATCACAAAATTTAAGCCGAGCCAACATAAGGCTCAAATCTAAGCCATAGTGAAGCTGAAATCAAGCCTAGCACCAAGCCAAAACAAACTTTTTAAAGCTTAATATATGAAATTTATACATTTGGAACATAGCCCTAACATGAAACCAAAGACCAAGCCTCCACAAAACCAACACCCAAACTTCCCTAAAGTGAAAACCGAGCCTTTCAAAGGCTAAAGAAAAATCCGGGAGCTCCTTAAATGCTACAACATAGAGCCATTACATATTTTAAACAAGAGCACATTTAGGCCCTCCTCCAACTTGACCATTTCAAATATGAAGCAGTCCTCCAACAAATAGGTAAAGAGAAGAACATTTTATAAAGAACCAAACCAAGCTATCAAAACAAGCTACTGGACCTTCCAAACTTATTAAAAATTTTCATAACATGCTTTTATAAAGGCTAAGCTACAAGAAGCCTAAAACCGAGCCTCCACATGCTCATAAAAGAAGCAAAAATGAGCTCCCCTATAATTCATAACAAACAAGAGTGAATAAAGAGCCTCATATTACACATCCCAACATACTTGCAAGAGGAGCTAGCATTGTCCTAAAGCCACACTTCCGATATTTTGAACTTGCTATGAACATAAAGAACATAGGGGAATAGTAACATGCCTTTAAAACCAAACTTTCATATGCTCACATTTCCACATTTCACATGCTTCAAAGAGTAGAACACCCCCAAATCTTGATATAATAACATACTAGCATGCCACTATTGAGGGTGAAAAGGAAAACAACCATTTAAGCAAGCAAATGAAACATTCCATGGCACATAAGTTTCCAGTCGAGAGACCAAACAGAGAAAAGAAATAGAGCCGAGTAATGTGAAGCAAACCCAAGCCTCACCAAGCAATGCTATGTGAAAGAGAAGGGGGAAAAGTGTTACCAGCTAGTGTAGAGCACACAAGAGGAGCAAAGAATCCAAAATTCAGTCCAGCAGCACCTCCCCTCCTTTAAAAATTCGGCCAGCACTAGAGACGCCCAAATAGGGCTCATTTATAGATTAGAGGGAGGAGAGGGTGCCAAAATTACCTACAGGAGGTAAGCTCAAGTGGAGGAGGTCCTGGCAGCAACGACAAAAATGTCGCAGATAGGAGCAGGTGGCCGCGGGTTCGCACAGGGAAGAGCAGAGGAGAAGACGTCGCAGCCAGGGATAAGGGATGGGGGCGAGTACGTGCGGCTCGAGGAAGAGAAGGCCGCAGAAAACATGCCCGAGTATGGGGAAGGAAGATATGGTCGGGGCGAACTACTCGTGCGCGGGAGAGGGAGGAGCGAAGTCCCCAATCGTGCGCACAGGAGAGGAGGCGGGCCGATCGAACGGGGAAGAGATTTTAGGGCTTAGGAAATAATAAAAGGGGAGAAATAAATGAATATATATATATATATATATATATATATATATATATATATATATATATATATATATATAAATATAATAGTAATAATAATATGTATTATAATTATTATTAGAATAATAATATCCGTTTCATAAATTTCATCCCCGACAGGCTATCGTCGCAAAAACGTTCATTTTAGGTAAAATCGACGTTCCGGACGCATCGACGCAGTCAATTTCGTCATCCGGGGTCGTTCAGACAACCTTGTCGACGGTCGCGTCGAAAGTGCGTCAAATCTGGCCCTTTCTAAAATTCTGACTTTGATGTCGATCGTCCTGGCGTTCTGACTCCCGTTCCAGTCCACTGCAGAGAAATTGAAGGCATCGAGGCCGCGAACTGAGAATTTGTGCATCCAGGCGTGTAAGACGTGCACGAGGCTGTCCTGATATCCAGGGCTCTTATAGGGATTCAATTTGAATTTCTGATGTCAACTCTGACTGGCTACAGACTAGCTGTACGGAATCTCGTGCAGGATTTCAAAGAGTAACGAAGTGGCTTCAGACTCTCTAAAACGAGGTGGATCCCATCGCTAGGAATCTAGGATTGTCGGGGAAGCTCCTGAGGCTAGAATCCTAAAGCTAGGAGGAAAACTAAACCTCGACAAAAACGAGGTCAACAGATCAATTGCTTGCACTTGCCCTAGCTCACACGACCTCTTGCTCTCATGCATAGACTTCACACTCGTTTTCTTTGTCTCCTGCTCTCTTTCTACTTATTCTCATGCATCTCGTTCTGTGAATCAATCCCCTGTCTCCTATATGCTGCACTTTTAGCTCATGTCTTCCCTTTGTCTTTGCCTTTATCTTCTTCGCGTTAATGAACTAACAATTGCCCGGTCAATTCTATCAATATTAGTCGGTTCAATTTCTTTTCTTTTTTTTTGGGAAGAGGGGGGTGGGGTGGGGGAGAGTTTTTACATTCAACTTGTGTGACATCTATTGAAGGCAAGAAAATAAAAAACAGATTTAGGTGGTTTGGATATGTACAATGCATGATAGACTATGCACGAGTAGATTAGATTAGTTTCAGAGAATTCAAAAGAAGAATGATAAATCTATGGTAAGATGGATAGATGTTGTTCAAAATGATTGAATAAAATTCTTAACACTAAACTAGAATAGATGAAAAATGAGGATTCATAAAGTTGGCTCCAAATAGTTTGGATGATGATTTCTTAGTTTTTCTTATTGTAATGAATGCAAAACTGTAGAATTAATTGTCCAATAATCATGAAGTGAACCAAAAACAATTGAATTGAAAAGTTTTTCCCAATGAGCTTTAAGAATCCATGAATCAAGAGTTTGAGAAGTGCATACCAATCTAACCTTAGAAACTTTGGATCTACAAAAAATGAGGTCATTCCAAGTTCTTTTATTCCTTATGATTGATGCTCTATTTAATCTTTAGTTGTAGCCATTTTTAATTTTCACTCCAACTGAAGATCAAATAAAAGAATTGTGCATGAAGATTCACATATAAAGATTGTTGAGTATCTAAATGAAAAGAGAACTGAATCTACTGGCAGTGATTTCAGTGGTTCATTCATGATTTACTTTTAGAAATTGAGGATATCACATCTTGGTGAAAGAAGGATATTTTTAAAAGAATTTTTGCCATCAATTAAGGAGATGTAAGAGTTGATTCTTATATAGGGGTAATACCTGCTACACGAAACTCCACAAGCTATTATGATCCAAGTAAAAGAGTAAAAAAGATTGTGCCTCAGCATGCTTTATTTTTCACAAACATAGCTTGCATTTGCATCTTTGGTAAGATGGATAGATGTTGTTCAAAATGATTAATTGAAGTCTAAACGCCTTAGATAACGCCACGCCCAACTAGAATAGATGAAAAATGAGGTTTCATAAAGTTGGCTCTAAATAGTTTGGATGATGAATGTCTTGTTTTTTTTTTTATTGTAATGAATGCAAAACTATAGATCTAGTCATCCAAATAATCACAAGTGAACCATAAGAAATTGAATTGAAAAGTTTCTTTAGATGAGCTTTAAGAAACCATGAATCAAGAGTTTGAGAAGTGCATAAAACTCTTACGCTAGAAACTTTGGATCTATAACAAAATGAGGTCATTCCAAGTTCTTTTGTTCCTTATGTTGATGCTCCATCTAGATCTTCAGTTGTAGTCAAATAAAAGAATTGTGCAAGAAGATTCAAATATAAAGATTGTTGAGTGTCTATAATGAAAACAGAACTGAATCTGTTGGCAGTGATTTCAGTGGTTCATTCAAGCTTTACTTTTAGAAATCGAGTACATGACATCTAGGTGAAAGAAAAATATTTTTACAAGAGTTTTTGCTATCAACTAAGGAGATGTACAAAGTTGATTCTTATATATGGGCAATACCTGCTACATGAATCTCCACAAGCTATTAAGATCCAAGTAAAAGGGTTAACAAGATTGTGCCTCAGCAGGCTTTATGTTTCGCGATCACAGCTTGCATTTACATCTATGGTAAGGTGGATAGATGTTGTTAAAGTCCTAACGCCTTAGATAACACTCAACTAGAATAGATTAAAAATGAGGATTCTTAAAGTTGGTTCCAAATAGTTTGGATGATGAATGTCTTGGTTTTTTTTTCTTTTATTGTAATGAATGCAAAAAATTTAAATCTACTCATCAAAATAATCACAAGTGAACCATAAGAAATTGCATTGAAAAGTTTCTTTAGATGAGCTTTAAGAAGCCATGAATCTAGAGTTTGAGAAGTGCATAACAACCTAACCCTAGAAACTTTGGATATATAAAAAAATGAGGTCATTCCAATTTATTTTGTTCCTTATGGTTGATAGTCCATCTAGATCTTCAGTTGTAGTCCTGCTTATTTTTCACTCCAGTTGAAGATCAAATAAAAGAATTGTGCAAGAAGATTCAAATATAATAATTGTTGAGTATCTAAAATGAAAAGAGAATTGAATCTGTTGGCAGTGATTCATTGGTTCATTCAAGTTTTACTTTTAGAAATTGAGGACATCACATTTCGGTGAAACAAAAATATTGTTAAAAGAGTTTTTGCTATCAACTAAGATCTACGAAGTTGATTCTTATATAAGGTTAATACCTGCTACACGAATCTCCACAAGCTATTAAGATCTAAGTAAAAGGGCCAACAAGATTGTGCCTTAGCATGCTTTTTGTTTCACAAACATAGCTTGGATTTGCATCTATGGTAAGATGGATAGATGTTGTCAAAAATGATTGAATAGAAGTCTAAATTCCTTGGATAACACTCATTTAGAATGGATTAACAATGAGGATTCAAAAGTTGGCTCTAAATAGTTTGGATGATGAATGTCTTGTTTTTTTATTGTAATGAATGCAAAACTTTAGATCTACTCATCCAAATAATCAAAAGTGAACCATAAGAAATTTAATTGTAAAGTTTCTTTAGATGATCTTTAAGAAACCATGAATCAAGAGTTTAAGAAGTGCATAAGAATCTAACCCTAGAAACTTTGGATCTATAAATAATGAGGTCTTTCCAATTTCTTTTGTTCCTTATGGTTGATGTTCCATCTCGATCTTCTGTTGTGGCTATGCTTAATTTTCACTCCAGTTAAAGATCAAATAAAAGAGTTGTGCAAGAAGATTCAAATATAAAGATTGTCGAGTCTCTAAAATGAAAAGAGAACTGAATCTGCTGGCAGTGATTTTAGTGGTTTTTTCAAGTTTTACTTTTAGAAATCGAGGACACATATATAGGTGAAATAAGAATATTTTAAAAGAGCTTTTGCTATCAATTAAGGAGATGTAAGAAGTTGATTCTTACACGGGCAATACCTGCCACACAAATCTCCACAAACTATTAAGATCTAAGTCAAAGGGTTCAAATAGATTGTGCCTCAGCATGCTTTATATTTCACAAACATAGCTTGCATTTGTATTTTGCTGAAAAATAAGGTGATGGTTAGGTAATGTAAGTCATGTTGCATCATACCTTCCGTTGGTTTGTGCTGTAAAACTTTAATGGTCCTAACTTCTTATAAGGTTTTGATTTGGGCCCAGTTACTTGGATCCTCTCAACTATTGACACAAGTTGTAGATTGTCTAATTATAAAGAAAATGATAAGGACATGATGAAAAGTTTTAAATAGAATTATTTATTTTAGTTTTACTGTTGTAATTTTCTATAAGAATTTGTTTGTCTTGCATGTTATAAACTTATATGAAATGATTTGAAACTTTAAATTTGATGTGAATATAAATATATATATATATATATATATATATATATATATATATATATATATATATATTGTCTTGATTTTTTTAGGAATTTTAAGACATTAGAGCAAGCGATCTCCCCCCCACCCTCCTTTTCCCCTGCCTCTTTTTAATAGTTTTCTTACTAAATTTAGGGTTTGGCATTGAACCATTCATTTATTGTTTTTCTAAATGAAAGAAGAGCCCGATTGCTAAAAAATTTGGATTCTCATCCAAGGCTTGGAGGCTTGGTGACTAGCCCAAAGGGATGAAACCTGATCATCTTTTATCACCCTAATACTTTTGTAATTGATATATTTTAATTTTTCTTGCACTTTCATTTTTACTTGCTGTTAAAACTAATTTTTGTTATTGAAATAATTTTCTTACTTTTTTTTAGTTCTTTAATCCTTCTCTTTAATTTTTTTCCCTCAAAGCTCCAGCTAAAATCTAACATTTATGGTTTATCAAGGCTTTGGTTGATTCTGATCTAGTCTTATTATTGAGTTTTTGATCAACGCACACATTTTGGGAAACGTTCTAGAATTAATATAGATATATTTTTTTATCATTAATAAGAGTGTTTCTAAGTTTTATCAAGTCCTAAATCTCTCCACCAAAGTCAAACATCCGCCCAAAATTTGTTGCTAAATTAGAGTCCTACATGACATAAATAAAATAAAATAAACTCCAGATAATCCCTTGAAACTTTACAAAGCAAATTTAGACATCCCAATCTAAGATTTTCAAGTGATATTTTACTCTTAAGGTTCCACATACTCTTCACCCTCGAAAGCTTAAACTCATATCGAGTTTTTTGTTTTTGGGTAGTAGTTTGATTCTTTCACCCAAACCCTAATTTCTTGCCACCATACCTTCTTTGACATTTTTGAAGCCTTTAAATGAAAATATCCATCAATCCAAGTCAATCCTTAGGCCTCCCACCAAGATTGATGGAGCATAAAATTGAAGGAAAAGGCATGCATTGGAGGAACGCTTGTGTAAGGAAGTTTTTCTTTATTTGCGGTTGGGTAATTTTTTTTCTCTATTTTGTAGTGAATTGATGGAGGATTGACCAAATATTCCCTATTTCCGTTGGATTGTATCAGGGATCGGCTTTAAGCCCATATCTTTTTGCTTTAGGTATGGATGATCTTACGAGACATTTGCAAGAGTATGTACCTTGGTGTATGCTTTTTACTGATGATATCCTTCTCGTGGATAAGACGAGAGATAAAACCCAGGAAAAACTTGATTTATGGAGGTCTACACTGGAGTCTAAAGGCCTTCATTTGATTAGAACTAAAACTGAGTACATGGAATGTAATTTTATTGGTAGTACCTCTAGTGACAGAAGTGTAAATTTGGGTGTGAAATTATCAAAAGCTGTGAACGATTTAGATATCTCGGGTCTGTTGTTCAAAGCAATGTTGATATAGATGGGGATGTTAATAGTAGAATTCAAGCTGGTTGGTTGAAGTGGAGGAATCCTTCGGGCCTTTTGTGTGATAGAAAAGTACCGTTTAGACTGAAAGAAAATTTTATAAGATGGTGGTGAGATATGCAATGTTTTATGGTGCTAAAGGTTAGCCATTAAAAGAGAAGCATAATACTAAGTTAAGTGTTGCCGAGATGAGAATGATTAAGTGGATGAGTGGCTTTACACTTAGAGACAAAATGCGAAATGAATATATCCGTGATAGGGTTGGTGTAGCTCCGATGACGGACAAAGTTAGAGAGAGTAGTCTTAGATGGCTTGGTCACATTAAACGTCGGATATCTGATGATCCGATTAGGAGAGTAGATGTTTTAGCTTCGACTTATGTTAAGTAAGGCGGAGGTAGACTTAGGAAGACTTGAGCTTAGTGTATAAAAAATGATTTAAATTTATTAAAACTTAATGAAAATATGACACTACATAGGACGCAATGAGAAGCAGGATTCATGCAGCCGACCTCATGTAGTGGGATTAAGGCTTTGTTGTTGTTGTCTCTATTTTGTAGTGAAATTTCATTTTCTTTAATAGTTTTGCTTCGTTTAATGATAATTCTATGAATTTTATAATATTTCTCCATTTAATTGCTCCACATAATCCGCCTAGCCACAAATCAAATTTTAGCGGTACAATATTTTAGCGAATGAAGAGAGACTATAACCACAAACCCTCACCTAAATAGAAATGTAAGAAATGATGAGGCCTTAGTACTATCCCAATCATCATGATAAAAATCTCCTTAAGTAGTTAATGAATCTTAGGTTAGGGAACTTGCTTGTCAATGAATACATAAATACCTTTGAGGATCATGTTGGCTAAAACACTAGCCATTCGCTCTTCAGTCTTCCTAAAAATCTATAATTAAATATAATCCTACCCCACTTAGTTGCCTTAATTCTAAAACCTTCATTGAATTCATCTCTATAGATAATAAAGATGCCACTTGTTTCAGATGCCGTAAGAAATGGCTTATGTTGCATCAATGCAGAGCTCATCTATTCATTTTTGAAAAGGATCATAATCTAGAGTATAGGATAGTGAGGAGGTAATAGATACTACACCTCATTTTGGTGATGACTTAATAGGCATGAGTGAGACTGCGTACAATTAGGGAGTCCTTGCTTGATGCTAATCATTGTTCCACTGTACCTATTTTAAAGATAGATTGTATTACTGAGAATTCGAAGTTTATAAGAGTTTCTCTAAGATGAATTGTTTCTTATTTTACAATAACACATATGATGCATATTTTCTATGAAGATAGTGAGATTGCATGGGCTGCACAACTTCATGATGTGTTAGAATTATTTGTGTCATATTTTTCAGCAATTTATGGTTTTAATCCCAAAATAAAATTTCATATAACTGAGGTCTATGCACTTGCATTTGTAAAAAAAAAAGTATAACTTTAATTCAACTATGTGCATTTATCAATTTTAATTTTGGGTCTTAGAGTTTCAATTCGGAACTTGGAATGGAAAATTGCTGATTTCTTGATTTCCTCTATTAATGCTAACCCATTGGAGTTTAAGTTTCTCTTAACCACCATTCACAAGTCACAAGTAATTAGTTATTGCTTACTATCTAAATTTGGTTAGAGGAAGTGAAGAGCATTCGAACAATAAATTTCTGAAAGTGTAGGATGAACTATGTTAATGTAAGTTTCAATAATTTTCACCACTTATTAATTTAAATGGAATCATAGATGTTTGATGTGTCTTGAAAGGCTTATGATGATTATGGATAAGAGACTAACATGCGTTCAAAGAAGCTCTATTAAATTTTGTATTCTCATATAATTAAAGATACTAAAAAAAATGAGTGGCTATTTTGCCTTAAAAATGGATTTCTTTTTCCTTAGAATGGATTTACCACATAGTTGATTATTTACATCTTTAGCTTAGAAGGAAAGAAAGATCAATACTTAAAATTTCATAAATTATTGGAGAATGTTGGACCACAGAAAATTTAACATTTGTTATGGATGAAAAATTTAGCGATGAAAATAATGCAATCTCTCCCTCTATCTATCTATCTATCTATCTATCTATCTATCTATATATATATATATATATATATATATATATATATATATATATATATATATATATATATATATATATATATATATATAATTTATTCAGAGCAAGATTTTAAAGTGAGATTTATTGGAACTTAATTAAGTCATAATTTATGTGAATTGAAATGATAGATGTGCTATAAATATTCATCAGGAGATTATGGAAGTTCCTTGATATAAATTGTATCCACGCGAGAAGAATTTGGTGTGTAAGTGAAGAGATCAAAATATTATTGAAAAGAAAAGTATTATTTCATTGAGTCGATAATGTGTTGTGTATAATATAAGGAAGCCAAATGCAATGAAGGAATATCAAAAGTTGATTTTGCAACATTAATGATTTGTAAAGGCAGGTTAGATATAACTGAGAAAAGATGTTTCATATATTTAAGATAAAAGCAGATGGTCATGGAACTTGGATCATGCTGTTTTATGTAAAATATAATGGGATTTTATTTCAAATGTTAGAGAATTTCAGGAAAATTACAAATATTATAATTAACTTACAAATATTATAATAAAATACCATGTCAGGGCGTTAAGAAGGTTATTTCTTTGTAAGAGAAACAAATGTTGAGTGCAGTCCATTTGGCCTTGTTGATGTATGCTTTGTCTCCGACTATATGTTATTATGTTCAAGGCCTAGCATATATGGATGTGCATGAGTTAAGGAAATGAGATAAATTATAAATTAAAGTTAATACTGCGAAAAATGTTTTGTTAGTTATGGACGCATTAATGTAATGCTCAGGAACTATAATAATCATTAGAAGCATTAGGCTGGTGTGATCAACAATTTTCTCACTTGGAAGAATTATACAAATGCTAAAAAGGCATTGAAACCATGATGTTTGATGGTGCATATAATTCATGGTGCAATTAGGGCAGGCAAAGTTTCAAAAACTTTATATCGACTCGAGAAGTGATATAGCTCACCGAAATTCCTTTTGTACTCATCTCAGACTTCTGTAATTTCCTCCAAGTCCATTTTTAATATGATTTTAAGATCTAGAAGGGATGGATCAAAATTTTTCACTGACTTTTAAGAACACTTATTTGCTCAAAGTACCAATTTGTTCATTCTTGATTCTGAAATCTTATTCTCTTCTTTTTTAGTCTCATGTGTAGCAACCTTCCCAGAAAGAGATACAACTCATGCCTAAGTGTCATTTATTTATTTATTATTTTCTTGATTTTATTATATGTCTTATTCGAATTTGAAGGTGCACACTGACACCGCCAATACTATTTTCATGTCTTACCATGTTCTCCCAAATTAGTATTCTCAGGCCCAAGTTTCTTTCAAATGTTTATGTTAACTTGAGTATGATTGATGATATTACATTGATAAGGGGATACTTTAGTTTTGTTAAAGTAAAAAAAAAAAAAAAAATCAACAAAGAGAGCTATCTATTTTTAAGGTTTTTAAAGAAAAAATAGGATGCATCAATGTGATTTTTAGATTATTATTTTTAATATTGGTTATTCATATGATGAATATGATAGTTAATTAGACTAGCATTATGGAGTGCCTATAAAGGATGTTGAAAATTTTAAAGATATGCACAAGGGTGGAACGAATAGTACAAAATTTAGATGAATATGAACATCAACTTTTTCATATTTATGATTAGTCATGGATGTGCTTGCATTGGATATTTGAAGAGAGATGCTTTAGGGTATAATTTTTACCAAATGATAAAATTCTGCAAGCAAGACTAGTTATGAACAAACAGGAGGTAGATAAATTTAAAATAAAAGCATTAGTTGCTAATGATTAATAAATAATGATTAAGCAAATGATTGAAGCTTTAAGGGAGATAACAAGATGATATGAGTCAATAATAATAAATGTTTTGGTGATTGTCATTTGAATTGGTTTATCTTTAGGTTTGACTTTGAGCATGACAGTTTATCAAATCTAGACGGTTTTATCGATCGGTCAAACAATTAAACTAGACTTATTATAACCTATTCGAGAGTCTGTCGACCTTGATGTTAAATTGTTAGGTTCAATTTATCTTGGTTAAATATTTGAATTAATTCCACTTGGTGGATTCACGATTGATCTTCTCAGCCAACCGAATTAATAAGTTTAAATCATGCATGATCCATATCCCTCAAATATTTGAGATTGCCTCAAACATCCTTAAGCTTCCTTGACATAAGATTAGGTTTGGCTACTATACTATCTTTAATTTGGGGCTGATATAATTCGAGTCAACTCGAATTTGCTCCCATTCAATAGAATCTACTCCACCAATGAATTAGTTTAAGGCTAGCATAGCCTCGCTCAAACCCCAAATATTGATCAAGCCATACAAATTTTAAAGACAAATTTGACTGTTATTCAATTGAATTATGCTTGTGAAGGTCAAATGGAGTTAAAGTACAATAAAGATATATCCAAATAGTGAACCGTTTAGCTTGGATTGAACACGACAGAAAAAAATTAACCTAAACCATTCATACTTGGCAAAACCGCATTTGATGCTCTACAGACTCTTGGAAACAACAAAAGATAATCACCATTTTTTTTCTCTTACATGTTAAGTTAGACGGTACTCCAACCACCTTGTAATACATGTGGTTATTGTCCACATATGTGATTTTCCAGCTAGGCTAGTCCTTTTATCATCGCTGACATTTATAGACACACTCCCTTGGATCCTCTTATTGGCGGAAGCTTACAAAATTGTCATGCACTATAGCTTTTATGAGCCTACAAGCACCCTTAGCCCTCTGCGATCTCTAATGCACAACCTAACAACTTAATTTTTGACACATGCAAAGGCGTCGACTCCCTCTTTCCTTCTTCTTGGTCCGAACGGAGGTGATACATGCGTCTTCTGCTTATTGAATTTGTGCGAAACTTTCCGCGATAGAAGAAAATCACGCATTCCACATATTTTCCTGGAGCAAACCAGTTCAGGTTTCTTCTTTTTGAGGATTTGGTCGGTCCTCTTAGGCCACTCCTAGTTATCCTATTATTATATGTTCACTTTCGTGATGTTTTAGGATTGGTTTTCGTCGTGCTTTTTGTTCGAGGCAGCCACCGGTGTCTCTGGTTTTTGTCTAGGCTTGTATCCGGGGGTCTAGTGATGCTTTGGTTGTATCTTGCTCCCAAGATGGTAATTATCTTTCTGGTTTCCCTAGCTGTCCACCCCAAATCTTTCCCAACTACCCCATCATTGTTGTAGGTTGTCTTGGACTCACTTGTTGTCAACTGTAGTTCAACCGTCTAAACGCAGCCTTTAACCTTGTTGCTACCTCCCAAACCTCACACTGATCCCTTCGACATTACTGCCACCATCCAGAACCAGAGTTCCACCTTTCTGCCACCTCAGGAAAGCGATGTTATTGCAGTTGTCTTGCTGTTTCGACCCCCCCTTCTGTTTCACTGCCATCACTTTGAACCCCCTCAATCTGCTGTTTTCCTAGTTTTGCAGACCACGAACTCCTTGCTGTCGTCCAGGACAACAAGGACCTATTGTTTCGTTGCTTCCGCCCAATTCCTCCACTTTTCCTACCTTGATGCCATCTTTACGGACCCCAACAACCACCATCACCTTCAATTCACCTTACTCACGTGTTGTGTGTCACGTGCATTGTTATTTTCTATTTCACCAGTACAGTTGTAAGTTCCTATTTAAATTTAGCAATAATTTTTTTATTTTTATATAGTTTGGGTTTAATTCGGGTATCATGTGGTATCAGTGCTAGCTTAACTCTTGTCCTATTCTAGGGTTTCCAAATCAGCTCTCTCCCCATAACAAATTTTTTCTCACTTCCACTTAAACCACCCCTGCATATCCTTCCACCAGTCCAAACCTAAATCCCAGCTATGCCATCGAGGAGACAATTGTCGGAGACTTGATTAGGAGGAAATGACACGATGCCGCTTATGAGAAATTCAAAAAGAGATGTTCAATAACTTATCAAGGAAGAGGTGCAACAAAAAATATTTTAACTGTAACAGAGACATACTGTTATCGAGAGAAGGCGAACCGGATGTATCACTCGTAAGCACAATGGTGTCTTGTCAGATCAAAGGAATGAAGTGAATCTTTTCTACCAAGTGGATTACAGGGATGAAGAACTGCTACTCCGAAAATTTGGCATGAAATATCAAAGTGGCGCAGTGGAAACAAAGGTGTATTTATCGTGATTTGATGATCACGAATTCATCGAGGGGCTCCGGATAGTTGAATAAGTTTTTGAATACGAAGATATTTCACTAGACATAATGCTAAAGCTAGTCGCCGTCAAGTTAAGAAAAAGTGCGCTGTTGTGATGGGAAAATTTGAAGCACCTACGCCTGCATGAGCGAAAAGACAATCACTACCTGATCCAAAATGAAAAAGAAGATGTGCTGCAAATATCTTCCTCAACATTGCCGGCATTATATGTTCATAAAGTTCCACAACTTACTCCAGAGAGACTTTTGTAAAGGATTAAAGAACCGAATTTCACTAACCCATATAAAAATGTGCTTTGGTGGAGCCGGAGGAGCACACAATAGCAATGTATATTGGAGGAATGAGGTCGTCTATTAGGAATGTGGTGTAATTGCAGTAGTATCGATCTCCACTCGATATCCATGCTTTAGCTTTGAAGGTGGACAAACAATGTTATCGTATAACCGTTACACCTGCTTGCAGAGTTCGCCCCATGATCTAATAGTAAGAGTACACCCTGCGAAACATCTAAGCTGACCATGCCAGAGGAGAAACTAGTTCGAAGTGGAGAACATGTGGAGCCAACCAATACTCCCAAATTTATCACAACCAGTAAGTGATTCAATTGCCACATGATTTGGGCATATTGAATCAGAGTCTCCAACAGGAGAATGATCTTCTTCACTAAGCAGTGAGCGGTGGAAGAAATGGTCAATAACATAGGAGAGGATGAAACTCAGACAGAGTCTCAACTTTCACCTAGAAAGGAAGAGACTTCAGTGATTTAAGCTGAGCCCATGAGGGAATTCCAACTTGTCAGAGATGAGAAGCTTTTGAGCTATATTTGGAAGACTAATGAAGTAATTTGAGTATTAAGTTCAATTAAGAAGTGCACCGATTAAAAAATGATCAGACCGGAGGGATGAACCACAATGTTGGAAATCACCTTAGGATCTATGGTGATCTTCCGTTGAGATCCAGTTCCTTCTAGAGAAGAAAATAGATATCTTCTCAGTGGGTGCCACTGAAAGTAGTCTAACATACCACAAAATTCATTCCAGAGTTAGTTCCTCCAAAAGAATGCTTATCAGATACACTCGATCAAATACGAGGAGTGGAAGAGGTAAATCACAAATATAATGGCTTGAGAGTTACTTGGTGACAATCTACACCTATATTTAGTTCAACTCAGTTTTTTGTGCCAAAAGATGATGAATAGTTATTCTTATCGGGATGTGCTTTGAAATGACTATGCCTGTATGACTTCGATGGAGATTAGTTCATTTTCCTCTATCTTCAATGTGGTCATATGGGGAGACAGAAGCATCGACGGATGAGGTCTAAAGCTTCTCCATTCCCGGGAGACTGACGCGAGTGTCTCCCGCTCACAGAGCGGTGCGGAACTTTCTGTGACGGGAAAAGCATGCGTCCCACATGTTTGCCTGCATAGAACCGTTCCAAGTTTTTTCCCTTTTGAGGAGTCAACCAGTCTTCTTGGGCTAATTATTATATATTTATTTTTGTGATGTTTTAGGGTTAGTTCTTGTCCTATTTTTTTATTCGAATCCGCGACATCTTTGTTTCCCATCTAGGACTGTACTTGATTGTTGAGTGGTGCTCTGACTATCTCGCTCTCGACATGTCGATTATCTTCCTTGTTCCCCTCGCCGTCGTCTCCATATGTCTCCCAACCACTCTTTCATTGTTGCAGGCTGTATTGCGTAGTATTTGTTGCTGTCAGCTGTAGTTCCAACCGTTCAAACCTAGCCTTTCAGTTTGCTGCCTCCTACCCTGCACTCATCCCTTACACATTTCTGCCACGTTCTAGAACCAGAGTTCCACCTTGCTTCCGCCCTAGGACAACAAAGACATTGCTGTTGTCCTGCTGTTCCGGCCCTCCTGCTTCGCTGCCGTCACTCTGAAGCCCCTCAATCTGCCGTTTTCCTGGTTGTATCAGCCCATTTGCTCCGCTTTTCCCACATTGCTGCCATCTTTCCGAACTCCAACAGCCACCACTAACACCTTCGATTCATGCTAGTCGCGTGTTGTTTGTTGTTATTTCTTATTTTAATTGTCAAGTTGTAAGTTTCTATTTAAATTCAACAATAATATTTGATTTTCCTATCGTTGTTTGAGTTAACTAAGGTATCAAGCGGCTTCCATGGCTGCAGTCAATGATCTCATCTTTCCCCTTTCACAAACCTTACCAAGTTGCCCGCGCCTTACGCTTCCCAATAGCCAATCTTTCTCCATCTAGAAGCCTGACCACCTCACATATAAACCGAAAATCACTTGAAGATTTGATGCAATCTCTATTGCCCATGTATCCACTGTAGTTGTTTTCGATGTAACCACCCATTATGTAATTGCGCTACATCAACAAAATATTAGTTTAAAAAAACTGCGTCTTGGAGGACTCTCTAGGGGTGCCTCTTAGGAACTTTTCTTTGGAATATGTCTCACGAACTCATCTGAAGAATGCCTCTTGGGAACTTAAAGGTTCTGTCAGCAATCTTGGCAATTGTCGTTCTACACTCAACATACCTCCAAAGATCTAAAATTTTCTCAATGCACCTAATGTCAACATTTATAGATATTGTAAGATTTAACATACTAATGTCAAGATTTTTATCTAATATAGGGTTCTATTTGTAAAATGAAGATGTGCAAAATCATTCCAGTTTAGTATCAGAGCCTCATCCCTAACCCTCACAACCACTTTAGCGAAGTTGTCAGGGACGGGATGGCATCACGCGGGATGGATCGCGATACAACGGGAAGGATCGCGATACAACGAGTTGCTTGGAACGGGATTGCGCGGTTGGTAGGATCGCAGGAAGGATTGCGAAAAAGTCGCGACTGAAGCACTGCTACTAGAACTGGGAAGGCAACGATGGGATCCCTGCTGAAGAGCTTCGCGGGACAACGATAAAGTGGCGATTGAAACTACCCAACGAGGCCCCACTGAGATCGTCGCAAATACCTGATCACGACACCAACGAGATCTCCAAGACGAGCGGCTTCGTGTGGTTGTCTGCAGCAGAAGAAGGCACGCGATCTCAGAAGAAGCACGAAGGACTGGTTTGATCCTTTGGTTTGATTTATTGTGATAGAGAAGACGAAGTGAAACCTGGAATTCAGTGTCAAGCTGTGCAATGAAGAGATCAAAGGCTTTGGGGTCACACGTGTGAAATAATGGGAAGGGGCTACGACTTTGACACTGTGTGAGGTGATGCGAAAGAAGGTAGCATACGATAGAGGTCGAAGGAACAATGGAGTACCAAAGAAGCAGTGAGTGAACTCAAGCCGGAGCAGAGCACACAATCGACCAACGTGATCGCAACATACAAGCGTGAAGGATCAAATTCACGCGATCTGTGTGATCTGGACTTGGATCCTTGTGATTAAGGTGTCAAGAGACGGAGATAGTGTGAGAGTAAAAGGATTGCAGCTTTTAGGAAAGTTAGATCTTGAAGTTCTGAAGGTATTGGTCGGGCTAATACAGGGAGCTAGTTTCTCGACGGAAGCCACTACCGCAACTTGTGTTTCGACTCAAAAAAGTGGACTTCTAGGAATGTGATCAACTTTGACTGCCTCGAGCATAGATATGATAGGTGCTTAGGGGGAGACCTAGGTGCTACAACTATGGAGAAGTGGGACACCTGAGCAAGGCTTGTCCAAAGTCATTCAAGGAGAGAAAGAGATGAGTGGATGTGGATCGTCTAGTAGGGGCTATCAGACAAATCTGATGATAGCAGAGACGAGGGAAAGACAAGGGTGATCATTACTGAGAGGATCGCAATTATTTGGAAATGTTGAAGAGGAATCAGAGAGCGACAAATGGTGTCACTGAGAATGCATGCACCATATCGTCATCTAAGGGGAACACTGCTAGTTATGCTCACTCAGCCAAATGTGCTCGTAATACACATGGTCTTGCCTCTATATCCACCTCAAGTTGACCATAATTGATAGTAGATTCTGGTGCATCTCGATATGTGACAGGTGCCACTAGTGAGTTCTTTTCTCATATCCACCTAGCAGTTACAGAGAGCATTCAGACCGTTGATGGGACAATCCAACCTGTGGTTGGTAAGGGTACAACGAGGTGTAACAATTCTATGACTTTGTTCAATATTTTATATGCTTTTTCTTTTTTAGTAAACATTTTATCTGTTAGTGTCATTATACTTCAACTAAAATGTGTTGTTTCATTTAATATTCCAAAGATGATCATTCAAGAGAGAAGGGGATTGGCCAGAAAGTTGGGACTGACACGTGAAATAGTGGATTCTGGTACTTGGATAGAGGGGAGATGGACTCAACCTTGGCATCAATGGTTGAGAATGCTGGAGCAGGAGGGTCTGAGGGGAGTGTGGAGAATGTATTGCTGCTACATCACAAGTGTATGAGAAACTCTTCGTTTAGTTTATTAAATTGTTTGTGCCCATCTTTGTATGAAATGCAAATAAACAAAATACTTGTATGTAATGCTTGTGAGCTTGACAAGCATACCAAAAACTCTTAACTTAGTTATGGTAAAAAGGAATTCTTATATTTTTTATTTGGTGCATTCAAATGTATAGGACCTTATTTTACAACTTCGATGGATGGCTACAAATATTTTATAACTTTCATTGATTGTTTTTCTCGTGTTATTTGGTTATATATGATGAGAAATAAAAGTAATATGTTTGTCTGCTCGAAAGGCTTTCACACGATGATTGGCTCAATACGGTGTTGTAGTGAATGTATTGAGGTCTGATAACGGGATATAGTATACCAACAAGGAGTTTGGGGAATACTTGTTAACCCAAGAGACAAACCGCTTGTTCCTACACACCGACACAAGACGAAGGGGAAGAAATGAAGAATAGACGTCTTCTAGAGGTAGCTTGAAGGATGATGATCATGATGAATGCCTCAAAGCAATTGTGGGGGCAGACAATTTTGACGACGACTCAATTGATAAACATAATGCCCTCAAGTGTGTTGGATTGAAAGTCTCCTTGTCACATGTTTAATGGTGATAATAGTGAGATCCTTTCATTGAATGTATTTGAATGTGTATTCTTTGTGAAAGACAATAAGCCATTTGTAGGGAAATTGGATCCCATAGTTGTAAAATGTGTGTTTGTGGAACATTCTGTTGCTAAAAAAAGATTATGTATACTGGAGCCCGATTGAGAAGATATTCTTTGTGAGTATGGATGTGTCAGAGAGTTTGAACCATACTACATTTTTGAGGTGAATTCACTCTTCAGTGACTCAACAATCATTGGAGATATGAGGTGAGCGTGTGTAGTGGTAGTGGTGCAAGTGGGAGAGATGTCTTGTCCTGTGATGTGGGATGGATCAACTGAGGAGATGAAAACAATGAGATTGACCACTGTGGTGGTTGGATTTAAACTGAAGTTGAGCTAAGGGTGTATATGCGGAGGAAGAAACATAGGGAACAGACCTTGCAGTGCCAACAGTCCCTTGTCCCGGTCTTCCCAACTCTTGAGACACCTGCACCATCCACTTTTGATTTAAAACTTCCAGGTGATATTATTCCTCCTCCAGCTACTCCTACCCTCTCAACATTAAGGATGACCTCCTGCAACAATGTGGGACATCCTCTTGATCATTTCGGATGGGAGTTTGACATTGCAAACTTTGTTTCTTATTTTAATATCTCACATTTGCATGGAGCATTCATTGCATCATTGGACTCTGTCTTTATACCCAAGCATTGGTAGGTTGCTAAAGAGGTTCCCAAGTGAAAAGTGGCGATGCATGAAGAGCTTGAAGCTCTTGATAAAAACTGAACATGAGAGATCGTACCATTACCAGCAAAGGAGAAGGCAGTTGGATGCAAGTGGACCTTCACAGTAAAACAAACTCCAGAAAGGAAGGTAGACGGGTACAAAACACTACTAGTGGCAAATGTTTACAGTAAAATGTATGACATTGACTGCGATAAAACCTTTGCACCAGTAGCAAAAATGAGCACAGTGAGGACACTGGTTTCTCTAACAGTGAATGGTGGATAGAGGTTACATCAACTTGATGTGAAGAATGTTTTCTTCATGGAGAGCTACCAGAGGAGGTATATATGGAGATACCATCGGGATTCAACGCATCTCAGACAGCGGACAAGGTGTGTAGACTCAGTAAGTAATCATATGGCTAAAGCAGCCTTCTCGAGCCTGATTTGACATGTTTAGAATGACGATGATTGACATGAGATACTAGCAGATCATTGCAAACCATACAGTGTTCTTTCGAGAACATGAATATCACACAACCATACTTATTGTGTATGTGGACGACGTAATTATCATTGGTGATGATGAGAAAAATATTGCTCAATTGAAGGGATGATTGAGGAAGAAATTTGAGGTAAAAGATTTGGGATAATTCAGATACTTTCTTAGGATTGAAGTGGCCCATGGACTTGAGCGGATAGTCTTATTCGTGAGAAAGTATGTACTAGATCTTCTCATGGAGATGTTTATGTGGGGGTGCAAACCTGTAGTATCTCTAATTGATTTGAAGGTCAAGCTCAGTATAAGAATTAGTTAATTGTGAGAGGTACATGAGGTTGGTGGGCCGCCTAATCTATCTATGCCACACTTGACCCATTATTTCTTTTGCAGTAAGTGTGGTGAGCCGCTACATGCATGATCCAAGGAAAGGGTCATATGGATGCAGTATATCTTGAGGTATTTGAAGAGTGCACCAGAAAACTATTGATATTCAAGAAGAATGATCATGCCGATATTGCGGTCTTTTGTGATTCTGACTGGGCAAGTTGTGCTAATAACAGACAATTCATGTCAGGATACCGCATGTTTGTAGATAACAACTTGGTCTCGTGGAAGAGCAAGAAACTGTCAGTTATAGCAAGATCAACAACAGAGGCAGAATACAGGGCTATGACATTAGAAGTAGCTGAGATAATGTGGCTGAAAGCCTTATTGGTTGAACACAAAGTGGATCAGGGAACTCAAGTGCAATTATGATGTGACAAGTTGACAATCAACATTGCTAACAACTCGGTGCATCACGATAGAATTAAACATGTGGAGATTGATTGATTCTTCATCAAGGATAAGCTGAATAACGGATTGTTGGAACTAAATCATGCAACTACTGGAGAGTAAGTGGCTGACTGCCTCACTAAAGGACTTAGCTCAGTGAAGTTAACTAGATTATGTGACAAGATGGGCTTAGTGAATATCTTTCTCCCACCTTGAAGGGGGTGTTGAGATTTGTATCTAATATGGGTTATATTTGTATATAGAAGATGTCTTGGGGTTTATTTGTAAATGTTGTATGGCTCTATATAATCTAAAATGTTAATGAAATGAGTAAGTATAATTGCAAAGTCATTCCAATTAAGACCATCATCATGGCATGTTTAGGAACATGTGCTAGCCTAAACCAGCTCATTCGCCATTCAGAAAGGACCCTTAGATGTTACTAAAGCTGTGCCTTTTTTTATGAATTCAACACGTCGCCTTTGCCATCATTTTCTTACCCATCTCATTATTTTGTCAATTCACATAACCTATCCAAAAATTTGAAGCCAACCTTCCTACATGAATCAGGGAAATAAACAAAAACCTGTATGTGATATTCTGTTTCTTACTGCTGTGTGTTGGAGAGTCTATTGCTGTTTTAAGTGAAAAAGAATCGTGATAACAGAAAATCCTCAACATTAACCGCCCTAGATGACTCTCCTTCTTAACCGTACTTCCAACTTGGTAGTTCTTTTGCTAGTATTGTCCTTGCTATCCGAAAGCAAGGTCGATTCTAATGTCTTTGCTAAAAAATGAACCAACTCATGAAGATCATGTTAGCCTCCTTCACTCATGAAGTTTCCCATCCAACCACATGGGTAGGCGAATTCAAATCCAGGATATTCTCTTTTCACCTTTGCAAGTTTTTAGACACTCCCACGACAATCTCCTCCCTGGAGATTCTTGAACATGTTGTTCCTCTGAGGTTTAAAGCTCCTCAATTAGATACATATAAAAGCACTATTAATCCTTCTTATTACTTGGGAACCTACAAGAATAAATTTTCTCTCCACATCTTTGATGTCAAGCAGTGTCTCTTAGCTACCACATTCAAATATGCCACCCAAAAGTGTTTCAACTCTTTGTATCTATAGTATTCATTCCTTCAAGGAGTTATTCTATTTTTTCTAAGTCAATTCTTTGCTTCAAAATGACCTCTTAAGATCTCCTAGCTGTCATGGCGCTAGAAGGAATTCACGGAAAATTTAGTAGTAGTGTGTGAGCTGTTTAGAAATAATTCAAATTATGATCAACCTTTTTTCGATAATATCAGAGCATCTAAATTCAAATTTTCATACTAATATATCAGCCAAATATAAACAAAGCCATAAGTACAATATTTAACAAATTAAATTGTTCTAATCTTAAACATTTCCAATGTTATTCCTGAAACACGACCCTAAAAGCATCTCTAATTCATGCATAACTGACAGCCTGAATTTCATAAAATAACTGATATGAGTTTGTAAGATAAACTCAGTAGGTGAAACTCCACTGAACAAAATATAAATGATTAAGCCATGTGAGCAAAGGAAGAGACATGAATAAATAATTGCTATGTGATAACAATTCCAGACAATATAAAAAAGATAAGTGCTTAAAATACTAATAAAATAATCATGTTCACATACAAAAAAATCTATCACGTGCATATTATATTCATATTTTTTCATAAATGACGCTTCACCTAAATTTAATCTCTTTTTATATATGTATAAACATTTATAATCAACTTACCACGAAATCAAGATTGATAAGCACAAATCCCAAAAGGATCTAATAATTTTCTATTGAGTCATCACCCATCACTCCTTTAGACTCGTTGGTCCAACTAGCTAAAATAAGAAAGTGCATAATACTGATACATTATTATAATCTTTGTGCACATGTAACACTTCACAGATAATTATTATAATCATTGTGCACATTATAACTAAGTTAAGTGTTGCCGAGATGAGAATGATCAGGTGGATGAGTGGCTTTATACTTAGATACAAAATGCGAATTGAATATATCCGTGATAGGGTTGGTGTATCTCCAGTGACAGACAAATTTAAAAAGAGTCGTCTTAGATGGTTTGGTCACATTAAACGTCGACCATCTGATGATTTGATTAGGAGAGTAGATGTTTTAGATTAGACTTATGTTAAGTAAGGCAGAGGTAGACCTAGGAAGACTTGGGCTTAGTGTATAAAAAATGATTTTAATTTATTAGAACTTAATGAAAATATGACACTAAGTAGGACGCAATGGAGAAGAAGGATTCATGTAGCCAACCCCACTTAGTGGGATAGAGGTTTTGTTGTTGTTGAATGTTATTACCATGATAATCATCGTTATGTATATAACAAAGATAAATTTGTAGCAATAAAATCCATTTCATTTAATAGGACTAATGTGCATGGAAGTAAATATTTATAGCTAGTGGTAACAATTGAATTTACATGTGTGTTTGCAACAATAAATCTAAGCTAGACTAACTAGCATGTTGTCGGCGTTGTTTTGTGCGTGAAGTGCCCGTAAGAAGCTGTCGGTCGCCGGAATCGGAATCCCGTCGCCCGCTTCGGAAGGATCCTTCAACGAAAAGAAAGGAAGTCAAACTGACCTCATATTTTTCATAGTTTGAATGAAAGAACGCTACACCTCAGTCATGCACTTATCCCGATAGACAAACACAAGACTTAAGGGTGAGGCTCGATCAAATAAACTAAGAAATATATGACGTCCGTTTGGTCATGAAACCAATTTATTTGCTGATAAATTCCCTATTTAATATGAAGAATTAAATAGGGTTTATTTTAGCTGGGTTCGGAAAATGCTTCATATAAAGCGAGCACTATAGTTAATTACATCTTAAATGACCGAAATCATCTAATAATACTTCGATAAAAATCGGGAAATATTATCTTCGAGGAGGTCGAAATGATAGGACTTTTCAACGAAATAAGATGTGGAGGTGTGCAAAGGAGTTGGCTCGAATTTGGAATGCGGAATCCGAAGGAGAGGAACTAGGGATGTCGGAGGTCCGAAGCGAGCCTCGATAACTTCCCAGAGCTATCCTATGGTTTTCTTGACGACGACAAGCTCCACTCATTGAAGACGACCGTGCTTGCCCACTATACTGCAGCTCCGAGCTCCTTCTTGTGAAGAAGCTGAGTTTTCTAAGGTGGCGGTCGAAATGTTCAATCAGGTGGCACTATGGTCGAAGTTCTTCTAAACATCACTATGCAAATATGTTTAAGTGTTGTACGGTTTATAACGGGATATGTATATAGCACGAGAGTAATGATAGAAGCATGCTAACGATATATAATGTAACGTGCTTAAACGGGATAACATGCGATAGCAGGTATGAAAAGTGACTGCTAAACAAGATATAGCATGCGATGACAGGTACAAAAGAAGGTAACATGCACGCAAATGTAAACAAACTCGCATATACCAGGAGGCCGTTATTTTCTTTTGTCTAGCTAGACGAAGTGTGCCACATGAAAGCCAAGCAAGCAAAAGAAAAGGTCGTCGAAAAGCTCGAGAAAACAAAGTGGTCGACTCACGACGGAAAAGCTCGGAAAAAAAAAAAGTCGCTAAAAACTCCGAGGAAATCCTAAAAGGACCACGAGTGCTCTATCGAAAATCAAATGAAAACCCGAAGAAACCGCAAGCACTCGGGTCGGGGCTAGGCTCAGAACTGTGTAGTACTGCTCGAAGGGTCGTCGAAGGCTACTCGGTCACACGAGTGTATAAAGCCGCCACTCGACAAGAAGGTTGTCCAACTAAGCCCGACTCGGAGAGTGTTCCCTACCCAAGGTCGATAATCGACGAGTGGACAATATAGTTTTGAAATTTATATTTTAGCATGCACATGGATTTCGGACATGCAAAAGAAAGTTTTATCAATTTTTAATTGTGGTGAAAATATAATTTTTTTTTGCGAGATGTAAGTATCGTATTTTTATCGGATTTTAAAAATATAATTGTCCACTAGTCGATCATTTCGTAGGGTAAAGGATCACTAACAATCCTAAGAAGGTACGGGTGCCCGCTTGCCTTGCAAGCGGCGAATGATACCGTCATCCTACGGTTCATCGGGGCCCTGGAGCGAGTCCTGATGTCGTAGGATGGGATATCATTCTACTCTATCACTGGCGTGCCTTTTGCATCATCGCCGTCATCGCCCCAAAACAAAACAAAACCAAAACCGACTCGAGTGAAGCGGGGAAAACGTGTCAAGCAACGAAAAGGGGAAAGGAAAATTAACCCACCCCGAACTTGGAGGGGTAGGACGACAGGTGAGTTAATTTAAAATTCCCTAACACATGTAATGACGAGGCGTTTAAAAACGAAATCCGAGTTCCCGGAATCGACCTCGAGGGTGTCATTTTCTCGCTCAAGCACAATTATATCAAAAGGAAACTTAAAAGCAAAATTGTGGAGAAAACGATCAAAGCCTTTTAAAATCAAGTAAAAAGAGAAAAAAGGCTCGAGACAAACACCGGTTGCGAACATTTCCAAACCCATAAGAAAGTGAATGGACAAGCTTCCCAAGAACATCATTTTAACTCCAATTCATCGAATGAGGCACCTAAGAAGTGGCCCAAGCACAATGCTCGATATCTCCCTCTCGAACAAGCGAGGAGCAACTATAGGTTCATCTTTATCAATTCCCGATTCAACCATAGCGATAAACAAGGCCGCCAACACATTAATTACTTAGCATAAGGCTCTCGGCCGGGCCAAAACAAAAGGGTAGTAAAGCCTCCAACTCCAAAATTCACAACTCGACGAACAAAAGGCCACCACCATAGTAATCCACCGCATAAGGCTCTCGGCCAAGCCCCCTAAATCAAACCCGAGCCAACAACGAGCCAAAGAAGGCGAGTTCGATCTCGAACCGAACGGCTCTCAAAGAAAGTCGAGCCGAGCAAAGACAAGGCCGAGAGAACCAGCCCAACCTCGAGCCACAACGACGAAGTCCTAAATTAACTCAAGAGCCAGGCCAATCGGCGAGCCAACCCGAGCCAACACAACAGGTCCCGAAGAAACAAAACCAGAAAAGACGACTCAACATATAATCAAAAAAATAATTCCATCACAAAGCTAAAGGAACCGCCATATTAAGCATTCGACCAAACCAACAACATCGACCCAAAATTCGGGATACCACACACCCCGCTCAAAGCCGAAACCGAAAGAGGGCTAAAAGAGCCAACCCGAGCCCATATAAGGCCGAACCCGAGCCAACCTCGATTCGAAAACAAGGATACAATAATGCCAACTGAAACCGAGGCCACATAAGGCCAAAATCCGGCTAGAATCAAGCTTAAAACAAAGAGTATAGCAAAACCTCAACCAAGCCCGATATAAGAGTAAATCCGAATACCAAAGTAGGCTCTCGAATCGGAAATAAATCAAGCCAACCAAGCTCCCAAACGAGGCCAAAACAAGCGTCTTAAAGCATCGAAATAAGAGTAGCAAGTATCCGTATGTTAGAATAGCCTTTCAAGTAAGAGTTAAGCCAAGCTCAACCGAGCTTCAAGATGAGCTATAATAAAGTTAAAACCACACCTATCATGAAGCTAAAACGAACGTTTCCATATACTTAACGATTAAAATGCGAGCCTCGATACATTTATCTTGAAAGTGAACATAGGGCTCCTTCAAGTTGAATCAAAACTTCACTTTAACATGCTTATTTTTGTAAAGGAAAGCTACAAGGAGGAAGAAATGAACCCCGCATGTATATAGAATTAAATAAATACTTCCATGCCTCATGTCGAGCTAAAGTACACAGGGAGCCCTATAACATTCATCTCGACATGCAATTAACACATTCCGGGGGATATAAGCCTTCGGCCGAAACCATAAACGAGAAAGAACCGCGCCAATCAACGGGGCTACGGTAGCACGGGGCCAAATCGAAGAGGAGAAAGGGGAGTCGGAAGAGTTACCGCAGTGCGTAAAACACACAGGAGCAAGCCGCAACGCGAAGCACAACGACACTCTCCTCCTCTTCGCGAAATTTCGGGCCGAACACAATCCCGCCCCGAATGGGGTTTAAATAGGCGAGAGGACGGGAAGCGAAGTCAGAGATCAACCCATGGGATCGAACGCAAGTTGAACCGGCGGCAAATTGTCGCGGAATAGGAGCAGAGAGATCGGTAAGGGGCGTACGCGAGGGCGAGTTGCTCGCACGGGGATAAGGATAGGATCGCGAGCGGCTCGAGGAGCGAACGGCCGCCGAGGGAGCACGCTCGAGCGCGGGAGGGACGAAGCTTCCATGGAGCTCGCGCGGGAGAGACGAAGCTCAACCGGTCGAGCGTGAGGAGAGTTAGGGGCGATTTAGTTTAATTAGGTTTTTTTTTTTTTAATTTATTCTTTTAAAAGAAGTTTTAAAATATATATATTTTTTATTTAAAAAAAAACTTAAATTACGAGTTTTGCCCCGACGAGCTATCGTCGCAAGCTTAACGTCGATTTTAAGTGAAATCGACATTCCGGACGCATCGGCGCAGTCCGTTTCGTCGTCCGAGGTCGTCTGGGCAACCTCGTCGACAAGCGCGTCAAAATTGTGTCGAAATTTGGTATCGTTTCAAAATTTTGACGCGAGCGCGATCGAAAGCGAGGTCAACAAAAGGACCCCCAATAGGTGTGGTGTGCAGGACATGCACACCGCGCGTATTGGCGTTGACCGACAAGATCAACCAAACCAACACGGACATCCCGAGTCAACACACTCGAACGAAACGAGGAAAGAGTGGCGAAGGTTTCCGCCGGGAGTGACGGGCAAATCTCCAAAGCGAAGATTCCGGAACTCTCGGCGGGAAACGAGGAAGCGGGTATCGGAAGCGGAATCGAAGACCAGGAACTCTCGGCGAGGATTGGAGAGTGGACTTTGAATCGCGAAATTTCAAAATATGCGAGGGAGAACAGAAATCAGTATGTGGGTACTGACCTCAGGAAATTAGGACTAGAATATCGGTACTAGCCCCGAAAGGTGAGGGTCGGAAAATGAGAATCGGAATTTAGGTACCGATCTCGAAAAGGGTTGAGAATCAGAATTTGAGGTGCGATCTCGAGGATGAGAATCGGAATTTAGGTACCGATCTCGAAAGAGTGAGAATCGGAATTTAGTGCATCGATCTCGAGGATGATAATCGGAATTTGGGTACCGATCTCGAAAGAAGTGAGAATCGAATTTAGGTGCGATCTCGAGGATGAGAATCGGAATTTGGGTACCGATCTCGAAGGAAGTGAGAACCGAATTTGTAGATGCGATCTCGAGGATGAGAATCGGAATTTAGGTACCGATCTCGAAAGGAAGTGAGAACCGGAATTTGAGATGCGATCTCGATGATGAGAATCGGAATTTAGGTGCCGATCTCGAAAGGAGTAGTGAGAACCGGAACTTAGGTGCGATCTCGGGGATGAGAATCGGAATTTGGGTACCGATCTCGAAAAGGAGGTGAGAATCGAATTTGAGTGTGATCTCAAGGATGAGAATCGGAATTTAGGTACCGATCTCGAAAGGAAGTGAGAATCAGAATTTAGGTACTGATCTCAGGAGGGTAACAGGGAAAGTGCAAAAAAGATCATCACGTCAGAACGTGCAGGGAGTGTACAGTGGCACTCTCGAAAGGACATGTCATAAGACAAGTACGATATCGATGAGAAAGATGTGTGAGATCTCGTGCAGAATGTAAAAATTCTGAGAGAATGTGTAGAACATCGGTGCAGATTGGAATAGTCGCGCTATGCAAGCAGAGAGCGAGAAATCTCGAGATTGAGATAAACACACTCAACAAATTCATTTCATTTTGTTATATCATATATATATCAAAACACATTTTTCAAAATTTGATTTTAGTTGGTTGATTTTCAAAAAAGTATTTTATTTGAATTTCATTTTTTTTTTATTACGTATATTTTTTTTGTTTTGTTCTTCGTTCGTCGTAGCTCAAAACCAACGTATGGTTCAGTGGCTTTATCTATCGCACACAAGGGCAACAAGACAAACGAGACGAGATTCGAAAAGATTTCATTAATCGGCTTCGAACGGAGGTTACAAAGCGACTATATCGTCGAAAACATCACAAGTACGATGATCTTTGGACGCATCGAAAATACAACTGGAAAACATCATAAGCTGAAGACACATCACAAACTGAGCATCTCTGGTATGAGCATCATCTATATCTGTCGTGTCAGAACGCAATGCAAGGAGTATCCTCTGAAAATCTGTCTCTGGCAAGGCGAGCTTTTGGTCGAGCTGACCTGCTGAGCCATGCTCCAGGATAAGAGTCCCTTTCCATGAACTCGAAGGTCCAGCTTCATCAAGCCCGTAGGGTAGCAGTTCCTCCAACTCTGGGTCTGGACGGAATCCATATGGCATCTTGGTGGTATCCATTCTTCTGAAGGTCACAGAAACTCTGCGGTGTCGCACTCCTGGAATGCAGTGCTTGGCAATATCTGCTCCGTTGCCCTTGAGAACAAGTACTGAGCCCATTGGTAGCGGAATCTCCACGGATCCTCTGAACTCGCCGGGGCCAACAATATCGATTTCTTTTCCGAACAGTATATTGCTCCTCGCTCCGAAAAGAGACCGTAGAAAAAGGTCGACGAAATCGTGGTGATGCTATGTGAGGGGGATACGATCGCCCTTCTCGTAGATGTTGATAATACTGATGTTGGGAATGCGGTCGAGTGGAAGTATGCTCCATCGAACCATTCTCTTTATCATCCACTTGATCGTAGGAGGTATCGGATCCACTGATCATGTCTCGGAATCCACAGGGATTTCCTCGTCTGTCCGTAGTGAAGTTGTAGCGAGCGGCACCGCACTGAATAGTGATTCTGCCCTTTCCACGCATCCATCTTTCTGGTTCAGAATAAGTCCTCCTTCTCAAAAGACCTGCTCGACCTCTGAGTTGCAAATCCTCTATGCAGTCAAGGACGCTTTTCTCGTCGCTTTCAGAGAAGACTGCGGTATGCGGTTCCGATCCTTCAGTATGTTAATGCATCTTCCTTGAACTTCTTCATAAAATTCAAATTCTCGCTTCTTCACTTTAACCATCTCGTCGAAGCTGCGCTAAAGTGATCATCGGCAAGCTGTCGAGGGTACTCCCTCATCTCAGTATCAGTGGGAACCCAAGCGATGTATCTGTATCCAGTGGGGTATATGATTCCCCCGTCGGGTACTCAGCGGTCTGAAAACTGTCATCCGTAGACATGTACTCCTCCAGAGTACTGTAATGCCTCAAGTGTAGGACGTTGCAGTCCGGGCATTCCACAAATGCCATTGCAGCTGAAGAACGTGTTGGAATCTCTGCGTTGCACGTTGGGCAACCTGGACAAAGTTCATCTGGAATCTCTGGAATCCCTGGAACCTCCGGAACAAACTCGGACTCATCCTCCGTAGCAGAGCAGGTGCTGGAAGAAGTCTCTCTCATCTCCGGATCGTAGATCCTCCCTCCGGGATAGAGTTGAGTAATTCCTCCGTCTTTTGAAGATATCTCTTGTCTTCGCGTCGGAATGCTCTGCGCTTTCGTCGATTGGCATTCCTGCGTATTGTGCTTTGTAATGCATCTGGTAGTCTGGCATTGTCGGCAGCGACTAGGCCTCCAGCTGGTGCAGTTATCATGGATGGCAGGCGACTAGTCCCTTCCATCGGATCCTGTAACACTTTCTTCCCCTTCCGCGAGGTATCTTTTACGTTGCCGATCTTTATTAACGACGGTAGTCCTTCGATTTCCGGTGGCTAATCTGCGTCCATCGTGGGACTCTCGTAGTCTACATTGATCCGGCCGAAGTCCATATCAAAGTTTATAATGCCACCTTGCGGTGCCCATTCTTCGCTAGGTGCGAGATTCAAGCCATCCTTAAAAGCCAAAATCAACCTCCGTCCCGACATTTTCTCTGCAGGACAACGGGAGAAACATCGGTGGGTGAAATCGACGAGAACAAAGAACAAAACAAAACGCCTACGAGAGGCTTTAGTTTATGTTGTTAATTATGTGTATGTGTATTAAATTTGAAAGTGGAAAAGAAAAGAAAGCCAAAACATGCACTCTCAAAAATTTTCATTTTATTGATGTTAATTTTATTACAAAATTTTAAACCCGATCACGAGCATTTGACCAAATACATAATCGCGGAATAATCGAGATTTTGAAATTTCAACTCAAGCGACGTCGAGTTGCGTAATGTCTTCAAGTATCGTCCGTTGATCGGCAATAAAGGTTTCCCGCCTTGGGAATCCACAGGCTAGTGAAGCTCCTCCGGAGTAGACTTTATCTATGACAAATGGTCCCTCCCGAGTTGGCTCAGATTTTCCGCTTATCTTGTGACGTGCAAGAATAGGTCTCTTGAGAACAAGAACAAGGTCACCAATTTTGAACGTCCTCGGGCGAACCAATTTGTCATGGGCTCGTACCATCTTCGCTTGGTAAAGCTCTAAATGCTGTTGCGCTTCCAGTCGTCTTCCTTCAAGACTTTCCAATTCTTCAAGTCTGAGTTTTGCATTTTCTTCTGCTGTAAGCTGATTGGCGACGGCAACTCTGAGAGACGGCGTCTAAACTTCTAACGGTAGCACGGCCTCTGATTCGTAGACGAGTGCGTACGGTGTACATCGGGTGGGAGTTCTGAATGTTGTCCGGTATGCCCACAAAGCTTCTAACAATTTGTTATGCCAATCTCTTTTATTCTCATCGAGAGTTTTCTTCAAAATCCGTACCGAGTGTTTTGTTGAAAGCCTCTGCTAAACCATTTGCCTTGGGGTAGTAGATCGTCGAGTACCTCCGATCTATCTCGTGTCGTCCGACGAAGTTATTGATCTTGGTGCTTTTAAAGGTCGTTCCATTGTCGGAGATTATTCACGCGGAATTCTAAAACGGTAGACTATCCGACTCTTGAAAAGAGAAGAACGTGGTGTGTTGTAACATTTCGTAACGCAGACTCGCCTCTGCCCATTTGGAGAAGTAATCCGTAGGCTGCGAGAATGAACTCGTGTCCCTTAGAGGATGGAGGGTCCATCGGACCTATTATGTCCGTGCCCCAACACTCGAATGGCCACGAAGCAACGATTGGGTGTAGCACATTCGGAGGTCGGTGTAAGACCACCCCATGCACTTGACACCGGTGACATTTTCCGTCGTATCCATGCAATCGGACATCATTCTCGGCCAATAATATCCGAGTCTCTTAATCTTCATTTTCATCTTCGGTCTCGGTGGTGAGCTCCGCACAATCCGGCGTGTACTTCTTTGACAATATTCCGCGCTTCGGTCCGCTGGCATCGCAACCACATCCGATCGAACGATCTCCCGTAGAGGACATCACTCTCAAAGCGGAGGACATAGCCCTCTTCGTAATATGATACGCCGTCGACTTGTCCTCGCAGTAATTTTCCAGTTTGCAAATATTCTATCAATGGCTTACGCCAATCTTCGTTGATATGAGCCACAACAACTGTCGCTTCTTCTTCGAACTTCTGTAGATCTTCGAGGTTGATTCGGGACAAAACCTGCCTTCCTTGTACCGTAACGTCGATAGAATCTGCGGGGAACACGCCGATTCTTTTGCAAGTTTTGCCAAAGCATCGGCATGGGCGTTATCCAACCGAGGAATTCTATGGAGCGTTACTACTATGAATCTGCTCTAGCAACTTTATCGCGTATCCGTGATATTCTGCTAATCTTGGTTTCAAAATCTTATCTTGTCCAGCAACTCGTCTGAATTATAAGTTGAGAGTCACCGTAGACGACGATGTACGGTATATCCATTGAAATTGCTAATTCCGGTCCGGTGATTAAGGCTTCGTATTCTGCTTCATTGTTTGTACACGCGCTCCGTCGAGTGGTAGGAGAATCCGAGCATACCCTTATCCGGTGTGATGAAAATCAAACCGATTCTCGCTTTGCTCGACATAAGCGTTCACGATCCTTTATCTTTTACGATCTGAAGAAGCTCCGTCGAAGTACATCTCCCGGCGTTGTGCACTTGGAGGATTCCATCCGTAATATCCGTTCATCCGGTAACTCGTCACTAAGAGATGACCCGATTGGAGGTGGGTGCGTGGCGAGAAAGTCCGCAAAATTCGTCCCTTGATAGCGCGGAGGGGAACAAAAGTTATATCAAATTGCAATAAAATCATCGACCACCTTGCTAAGCGTCCAGAAAGTATTGGTCGGGTCATCAAATATTGCAACGGATTAACTTTCAAAATCAGGGTTACTCTATGAGAAAGCATGTAATGTCTGAGCTTTTGGGTGGTGAAAATTAAAGCTAGACAATGCTTCTCAATAGGCGGATACTTAACCTCCGTCGGGATTAGACGCCTACTCAAGTAGTATAGTGCATTTTCTTTACCCTCGTCATTGACTTGAGCTAGTAGTGCTCCGAGAGAGTCGTCTAAAGCCGCGGTATAAAGTATCGAAGGTCTTCCGGGATAGGGGCCGCAAAACAGGAGGTGTTATCAAGTATTTCTTAACGTCCTCGAAGGCCGCTGGCATTTCTCTTCCCAAATAAATTTGGCGTCCTTTTTAATTAATGCCGAGAAGGGTTGACACCTACCTGAGAGATTAGAAATAAAGCGTCTCAGATATGCCAACTTCCCTTGGAAGGAACGTAGTTGTTTCAATGTTTTGGGAGGTGGCATTTCTAAGATAGCTTTAATCTTCTCCGGATCGATTTCGATTCCCCGATGACGGACAACGAATCCTAGAAATTTCCCGGAGGTAACGCCAAGGCGCACTTTAAGGGATTCATCTTGAGATTATATCGTCGTAATCGTTCGAACACTATCCTCAAATCGTGCAAATAGTGCTATTTTCCGTTTACTTTTGATAACCAAGTCGTCCACGTAAGCATTCCACTTGATTGTGAATGAGATCATCAAAAATCTTCGTCATTGCTCGCTAATAAGTTGCTCCGGCATTCTTCAATCCGAAAGGCATCACCGTATAGCAGAAAATTCCAATAGGTGTTACGAAGGTCATGTAGGCCGCATCTTCTGGAGCCATTCTGATCTGGTTGTATCCCGACGATCCATCCATGAAAGAGAAAGCTTCATGTGTTGAGGCAATATCCACCATCATTTCTGGTATTGGTAACGGAAACTCGTCCTTTGGACATGCTTTGTTTAAATCCCTGAAGTCGACACATACACGGATCTGTCCATTCTTCTTCTTAACTGGCACAACATTAGCTAACCATGTAGGGTACTGCTCTTCTCTTACAAAGTTAGCGTTTATCAGTTTCTTTACCTCGGCAATCACTCGTCGCTCTATTTCGAGGCGCATTCTTCTTGGAGCTTGCTTACCGGCGGTATATCTCCGTCGATTCCAAGTTTATGGTACCGCAACCTCTCGCGACGATCCCGGCATTTCGTCGTAACTCCATGCGAAGCAATCTTTAAACTCGACAATAAGCGTATTAGCTCTGTGGATTCTTCTTTATCGAGTAGAGAACTTATGAAGGTTCGGCGAGGTCGTTCCTCGATCCCTAGGTTGATTTCTTTCAATTCATCGACTGTTGACTTAATTTCTTCTTCGAATTCTGGCGGAGCGTCTTCTAATAGCTGATCAGTAAAGTCATCCTCCACACCGAGGCAATCCTCTTTCGACTCACTGGTAACAACCATGCAAAATTCCGAATCATCCACTGGTCCGACTGTACCAAATCCGAGACCCTCTTTAGAGTTAGGATGTCGATTCCTAACATTCCATAATTCTTCAAAGAGTTGCATTTTATCTTTTGGCATATATCTTGGCAAATGTCCCTGTTGAATTAATTTTTGCACATAAGGCGAGAAATAACCAAAAGGCAATTCCATTAATTCATTAGCATCCTCATCCAAATTTACATGATTTTCAAGATTGGTAGAAGTAGAAGCACAGTAAAACTTGATCGGCTTATAACCGAGCACACGGGACGTCCACGACCTTTAAGCTCTCGACCTTTTGGGGGAGGACGGGAGTAAGGGTCATAGCGTTCACATAGTGGTTTATACGATCATACATTGTCTCGTATTCGCTTTTCTCTGTATCTTCCAACGGTATCTCGTACTGAGGTTTTTTCTGCTTTATCATTATTATTTCTTCTTCAGAATTTTCTTCTTCGTCGATGTTGATCGTCGGCCTAGTCCGTCCAACAACCACATTGGCTCTTCTTCGTCCACGTCCCCGGCCTCGATCTCGGGTGCATGAACTAAATGAACCTTTATCATTTCGTTGTGAGGAAATGACGATGGATTGTCGAAGCGGAGTTGGATGACCCCCTTTTTGTAATCTTTACGAATCTTTCACTGCGGTTGCAATCACTTCACGAGAGAAAACAGTCTTCTTCAGAGGCGAGTAGTAAGCTGCGTCTTCATGAATGCCAACTTCATGAACCGAAAATGGTTGTAGATCTCCTTTGATGCAATATTCTTGTCCTTCTTTGTAGTATTTGATGCATTGGTGTAGAGAAGACGGAACCATGTCATGTTCATGAATCCACGGTCGACCAAGTAGAGCATTGAAAGAGGTCTCGGCGTCGATAATATGGAATTTAGCGGTTGTTACCAGTCCTCCAACCTTCATCAACAAAGTAATTGATCCAAGGGCTCTCTCTCCCTTTTGGTTGAATCCTCTTAACATCATTTTATCAGGCACAAGTTTATGAGCTTCAATATCCAAATATGCCAATGTCCGTAGACTCATCAGGTTGAGGGATGCTCCAGGATCAACCAAAACTACGGATAGCACAAATGCGCAATGCCGACGGAGATATAAAGCGGACGGTTGTGGTCGGCGATGCCGAGCGAGCAAGTCTTCATTTGTAAAAGTAACCCGGATCGTTCCTTCAACGAGCAAACTACATCCGAGGATGTCTTCGGCTACCGGGCTAAGCAAATATCTGGATCAAGTAGAGCTGAAACCAGAGATTCCCTTATTTCTTTTGACAAGATTAGAGCGTCGTAGATGCTCAGTTTAGCCGGCAGCTTCCTAAGATGAGCTAGCACGTTATAATCCACTTTGTTCGAATTTCCGATTTCCTCCTGGGCACGCGTTTCTTCCGTTGCTCGGGGTGGTTCTTCTTGTGTAACTGTTTGCTTTCCTTTATCAGTCGGAGTCGTCCCCGAGGGTATCACTTTTCCTCTTCTTAAGTAGACCTCCGTTATCTCTTCGATACCGTAGTTGATTGTTACAGTGCCGAATCCGAATCGGACAAATCCAAGTTGATGGCGATCGGTGTTCCTTTACATTCGAGGACCGGTTCATCACTTTCTGAATCATCGTAGGCGGTAGCGTCGATGGTTTCTTCGTTCTGATTGACGGGTTCATCGGACTTAAGCACAATTTGAGGATAGGTTTGGGAATCGAAATCGAAACTAGAGTGACTAGGATCAGTCACACTATCAGCAGAAACAGTGAAAACGTAGCCGACATCATTATCATTACATTTAAAATACTCCAGAGGAGCAAAAAGATAATCATACAAGCTCAGAGGTTCGAGGATTTTCTCCCCCGAATCCGAGAAAACAAGTCTAACAGAGGCAACCCCTATCCTACCCCCCGCGCTATCAGTCTTCGCGATGTCGTTCTTTCCTTTCCTTGAAGAAACTTCTATTTCTGGTTGAACGAGTTGTGGACCCTGAACGTCCTCCTGAACTGAGCGATTCGAATCCGATTCAACATCTTTCCGGATGACTTGTTCCAAGCCGTAGTCCATTCGTCTTCTTTTGAGCACGAATCAATCGGAGTAATCGGTTCGATTGAAATCATATTTATAGATCCTCTTTCGAGCTCTTTCAAGTATTCTTTCGGGATCGTTATATTTCCTTCTTTAAGATTCCTCTCGAGCCGATCCTTGAAGATGAAACAATCTTCTAGGGTGTGTCCGAAGCATCCTGTGATATGGGCGATAATTAGGTCGATCCTTCTTATCGACCTCTTCCGGTTTCCTCGGATCCGGTAATTTGAACTCGCATTTCTTCATCGGACTCTCGAACATCTTGGGTACTGCTTCATCTTTAAAAGAGTACACCCTCCTTTTCCGTTCCTCAATAGACATCTGCCTACTTCAGGTTGGTATGATCCTGGTTGAGGTAGTTGTTGCTTAGGCTGAGCATGTTGTTGTATCTGCTGCTGCTGGCTATGCTGCGACGGCGGTTGGAAATTTCGACGAGAATCCTCTCGCATAAATCTTCATCGGTTTGTTTTCCTTTATCGACTATCGCTACTGTCCCAGACTTCTTCTCGAACACCCTGGTCGTCCTGGGTTTCTCAGTTTTCTCGTGAAAATCCATATGCTTGATTTCTTCTTGCAAATTGCTTGGCTTTGTCGAGTAGTTTCTCAAAAGACTTGATAGTGAGTCCCTTGAGCATGAAAGCTATCGGTCCATGGATGCTTTTGAGTAAGATCTCAATTGCATGATGTTCACATGGTCGAGGTTCACATTTCATGCTAAGGTTTCTCCACCTCGAGATATAATCTACTAGAGTCTCGTTGAGGCTCGTCTTTCTATCACGAGATCTCCGATAGAAACATGGTCTTCGCGCTCCGGCAAATCTTTTCACGAACAACTCGCTCTAACTCGGAGAATGTCTTCGACTGATTCGTTAGGCGATTCGGCATACCGATCAAACGCTATTCACGACAACTGCCGACAAGCCGACGCGCAAAGCAATGCTTCGTTACCTCCGGTGTTGCCACAACCGGCTCGGAAATGTCTCATGTCTTTGTCCGGGGTTTCCGGTTCCGTTGAATATCTTGAAGTTCGGTGACACATAACCCTTAGGGTAAGGTACGACATCTAATTCCTCCGGTAGGTCTACCTTTTAAAATCAATGCACCACTCTTAGACTGGGCTATGGCCTCCCGAACTTGTTCGACCATTTGCTTGAACTCTTTTTCGGTATGATGCTTTGAGCGGAATCATTCTTTGGTTGATCATCTACGTTAGGCGAGGTGACTTCTCTTCTTTCATCTATGATCCGTATAATTTACGGTTGATTGACTTCGGAGAAGCTACTTGTTGAGACTGAGACAATCCCTGAGCTGCAACCAAGGCGGCCATGGCAGTAGCCATTTCTTCCATTCTTTTCTCCATTTGACTTATTTGCTCGTCCCTTATCGAGATGGTATTGCGCAGTTCATCTACGGCGTTCCCTTCCGTAGAAGGTTGGGCTTCGCGCGGATGAAGCGGCTCGGTTTCAATAACATTGATATCCATGCCATCCTCTTCGAGGTAATCTCCGAAGTCTTCATTCTCATTATCAATGGGAATTCCCCGTCCCTGAGCTAACTCTGAAATCTCGCTTTTGAGCCTTTCGATCTTATCTTCAATTATTGAACCTTGTATCACTTTAAGATCTGGAGATTGTTGCGGAACATTTTCTTCACTTGCGAATGCTGTGGCCTTATCGGACATTTCAGCTCTTTGCTTTATCTCATAGCTGTGTCTTCCAGGCTTGCTAGATTGTATTGGTACGACGACCTTAGGTATCCACACCCCTTTCTTTGACGGTGATGTTTTGAGACGAGGTGTCTCAACAGAAGCATCGAAATGTCGAAGAGAGGTATGCTCCCCGTAGTGAAGACCGGATACGGCACTAAGCGATCCTTTCATCCTTTTCTTTGAAGCTTTAGAAACATTTGTATGGTTGGTAACGGCGGAACTCTAGGACCCGATCGTGACTTAAGCGAGTCGACGGCCCATCGATCCGGTAGCAAGAAGATCAATAGTAGCGGTAGCAATGTCAACTTTATCTCCCAAACGGAACTTGACGGGAATGCGAGCAGGTGGAGTTTCAACATCCTTCAATATTTCTTTCTTCATGCGAGGGGATACTGCACATCCCATTCGCTTGAGCAATTCACTGACTGGACAACCTTCTTTGGCGGCTAGTCTCTGGAACACTGTACTGACTCGGGTGACAGGAGCAGACTTCTTCTCCTCCCTACCACATCCATGAGGTGTTGGCGAAGGCGACGGCAATCTTTCGGATACTTTCATGTCCATCGGTGTCCGTTAAGGGATGGAACCTACTCCCTTGCGAAGCGGAGAGATATCCACCGACCTTAATTCTTCGGGACAGAGAGTTTCATTAACATTCACTTCTTCGAAATCCGAGCTTTAGTAGCCTCGCGAACCCTTCGACTGCGATTCCTCCTTTGTGACCGGGTTAATGGCACAACTCTCGAACTTGATCCAATCTCGAATGCGACGGTGGGGCAACCAATCCTTCGATCGAATCTTCGACAATCATAACTTCCTTCCCTTTGGCAGAAACAGGTTCAGTAGACGCTATGGTAGCGGTAGTATTTTCCCTCTGGTAAGAAGGAAAATCCTGTAGGCAATTCAGGTTGAATTCGGTAGACGGTTCTTGAATCTCAGGAGCAGCGACTTTCACTACAACGTACGGAGCTTTCCCAAGTAAAATCTCAAATTCATCGAATCCCGTTCCAAACTTGATAACGGGAGCAACATTGCGGGCATTGCGGCTCGTCGGCGGGTCGCGGGGAAAAGTAAGCGTCGGGAATGCCATCGCGAAACTTCGAAAACGGAAAATTCGGTATTAATTATTTGGCCGAAGCTCGTAGGCCGGGTAAGTCTTTATTTAATTGATTAAAGATTTAAAAGTTTTTTTTTTAGTGAAAATTGTGAAGATTTAATTATGTGTTTGTAAGCAAGCATAACGCGACACCACTTGATTTGATTCGCAACATAGCAAACCAAAATCAAAAAGACACGAGATAGGAAAGTAAAGTCCGGGACTCGATGCGGGACAAACTCTACAGACATGACAACACCTAGGTGAAACTAGTCACCAACACACCTATTGGGGTCCGACCCCAAACGGAAATCGAAGAAAGTCTAAGTGGTCTTCCGAACTCTCCTGTTCAAAGGTGGGCTGAACAAGTGGTTCGAAGTCCAGAAAAGTTGATCGTGCTTATCCCGAGGAGAAATGGGTAAAGTACGTCGACGGAAGAGTAACTCGGTCCAAAGGGATATGGACACATCACCGATATATGAAGATAAGATTTCCGATTTGAATGAAGAGAGAAGCACGTCCCACGTGGAGTCGCCGAAAGTCGTCGGCGTTGTTTTGTGCTTGAAGTGCCGTAAGAAGGCGTCGGTCGCCGGAATCGGAATCCCGTCGCCCGCTTCGGAAGGATCCTTCAACGAAAAGAAGGAAGTCAACCGACCTCATATTTTTCATAGTTTGAATGAAAGAAGCGCTACACCTCAAGTCATGCACTTATCCCGAAAGACAAACACAAGACTTAAGGGTGAGGCTCGATCAAATAAACTAAGAAATATATGACGTCCGTTTCGTCTGCGAAACCAATTTATTTGCTGACAAATTCCCCTATTTAATATGAAGAATTAAATAGGGTTTATTTTAAGCTGGGTTCGGAAACTACTTCCTATAAAGGCAGCACTCATAGTTAATTACATCTTAAATGACCGAAATCATCTAATAATACTCTTGATAAAAATCGGAAATATTATCTTCGAGGAGGTCGAAATGATAGGACTTTTCAACGAAATAAGATGTGGAGGTGTGCTGAAAGGAGTTGGCTCGAATTTGGAATGCGGAATCCGAAGGGAGAGGAACCAGGGGATGTCGGAGGTCCGAAGCGAGCCTCAATAACTTCCGAGCTATCCTATGGTTTTGCCGACGACGACAAGCTCCATTGTTGAAGACGACCGTGCTTGCCCATTATACTAGCTCCGAGCTCCTTCTTGTGAAGAAGGCTGAGTTTTAAGGTGACGAGTCGAAATGTTCGATCGAGTGGCCTCATGGTCGAAGTTCTTCTAAACATCACATACGCAAATATGTTTAAGTGTTGTACGATTTATAACGAGGATATGTATATAACACGAGAGTAATAGTAGAAGCATGCAACGAGTATATAATGTAACGTGCTTAAACGGGATAACATACGATAGCAGATGTATGAAAAGTGACGGCTAAACAAGATATAGCATGCGATAGCAGTACGAAAGAAGGTAACACGCTGCAAATGTAAACAAACCTGTATACCTGGGAGGCCGTTATTTTCTTTTGTCTAGCCAGCAGAAGTGTGCCACATGAAAGCCAAGCAAGCAAAAGAAAAGGTCGTCGAAAAGCTCGAGAAAACAAAGTGACTGACTCACAACAGAAAAGCTCGAAAAAAAAAAAAAGTCGCTAAAAACTCCGAGGAAATCCTAAAAGGACCACGAGTGCTCTATCAAAAATCAAATGAAAACCGAAGAAAACCGCAAGCACTCGGGTCGAGGCTAAGCTCGAAGCTCGTGTAGATCTGCTCGAAGGGTCGTCGAAGGCTACTCGGTCACACGAGTGTATAAAGTCCGCCACTCAGCAAGAAGGATGTCCAACTAAACCTGACTCAGGAGAGTGTTCCCCTACCCAAGACTGATAATCAACGAGTGGACGATATAGTTTTGAAATTTATATTTTAGCATGCACATGGATTTCAGACATGCAAAAGAAAGTTTTATCAATTTTTAATTGTGGTGAAAATATAATTTTTTTTTTGCGAGATGTAGTATCGTATTTTTATCAGATTTTAAAAATATAATTGTCCACTAGTCGATCATTTCGTAGGGTAAAGGATCACTAACAATCCTAAGAAGGTACGGGTGCCCCGCTTGCCTTGCAGCGGCGAATGATACCGTCATCCTACGGTTCATCGGGGCCCGGAGCGAGTCCCGATGTCGTAGGATGGGATATCATTCTACTCTATCATCTGGCGTGCGCTTTGCATCATCGCCGTCATCGCCCCAGAAACAAAACAAAACCAAAACCGACTCCGAGTGAAGCGGGAAAACGTGTCGAAGCAACGAAGAGGGGAAAGGAAAATTAACCCACCCCCGAACTTGGAGGGTAGGACGACGAGTGAGTTAATTTAAAATTCCCTAACACATGTAATGACGAGGCGTTTAAAAACGAAATCCGAGTTCCCAAAATCGACCTCGAGGGTGTCGTTTTCCGCTCGAAGCACAATTATATCAAAAGGAAACTTAAAAGCAAAATTGTGGAGAGAAAACGATCAAAGCCTTTTAAAATCAAGTAAAAAGAGAAAAAGGCTCGAGACAAACACCGGTTGCGAACATTTCCAAACCCATAAGAAAGTGAATGGACAAGCTTCCGAGAACATCGATTTAACTCCAATTCATCAACCGAGGCACCTAAGAAGTGGCCCGAGCACAATGCTCGATATCTCCCTCTCAGAACAAGCGAGGAGCAACTATAGGTTCATCTTTATCAATTCCCGATTCAGCCATAGCGATAAACAAGGCCGCCAACACATTAATTACTAAGCATAAGGCTCTCGGCGTGGCACAAAACAAAAGGGTAGTAAAGCCTCTAACTCCAAAATTCACAACTCGAGCAACAGAAGGCCACCACCATATTAATCCCCGCATAAGGCTCTCGGCCAAGCCCCTCAAATCAAACCCGAGCCAACAACGGGCCAAAGAAGGCGGTTCGATCTCAAACCGAACGACTCTCAAAGAAAGTCGAACCCGAGCAAAGACGAGGCCAAGAGAACCAGCACCGACCTCAAGCCACAACGACGAGTCCTAAATTAACTCGAGACCAGGCCGATCGACAGGCCAACCCGAGCCAACACAACGAGTCCCAAAGAAACAAAACCGGAAAAGACGAATCAACATATAATCAAAAAAATAATTCCATCACAAAGCTAAAGGAAAGCGCCATATTAAGCATTCAACAAACCAACAACATCGACCCAAAATTCGGGATACCACACACCCGCTCAAAAGCCGAAACGAAAGAGGGCTAAAAGAGCCAACCCGAGCCCATATAAGGCCGAACCCGAGCCAACCTCGATTCGAAAACAAGGATACAATAATGCAACTGGAAACCGAGCCACATAAGGCCAAAATCCGGCTAGAATCAAGCTTAAAACAAAGAGTATAGCAAAACCTCAACCAAGCCCAATATAAGAGTAAATCCGAATACCAAAGTAGGCTCTCAAATCGAAATAAATCAAGCCAACCAAGCTCCCAAACAGGCCAAAACAAGCGTCTTAAAGCATCGAAATAAGAGTAGCAAGTATCCGTATGTTAGAATAGCCTTTCAAGTAAGAGTTAAGCCAAGCCAACCGAGCTTCAAGATGAGCTATAATAAAGTTAAAACCACACCTATCGTGAAGCTAAAACGAACGTTTCCATATACCGAACAGATTAAAATGCAGAGCCTCAATACATTTATCATGAAAGTGAACATAGGGCTCCTTCAAGTTGAATCAAAACTTCACTTTAACATGCTATTTTTGTAAAGGAAAGCTACAAGGAGCAAGAAATGAACCCCGCATGTATATAGAATTAAATAAATACTTCCATGCCTCATGTCAAGCTAAAGTACACAGGGAGCCCTATAACATTCATCTCGGCATGCAATTAACACATTCCGGGGATATAAGCCTTCGACCGAAACCATAAACGAGGAAAGAACCGCGCCAATCAACGGGGCTACGGTAGCCTGGGGCCAAATCGAAGAGGAGAAAGGGGAGTCAGGAAGAGTTACCAGAGTGCGTAAAACACACAGGAGCAAACCACAACGCAGCACAACATCACCTCCCCTCCTCTTCACAGAAATTTCGGGCCAAACACAATCCCACCCCAAATGGGGTTTAAATAGGCAGAGGAGGGGAAGCAGAAATCAAGAGATCAACCTATAGTATCGAACGCAAGTTGAACTGGCGGCAAATTGCCGCAGAATAGGAGCAGAGAGATCGGTAAGGGGCGTACGCAGAGGCAAGTTGCTCGCACAGGGATAAGGATAGGATCGCGAGCGGCTCGAGGAGCAAACGGCCGCCAGGGAGCACGCTCGAGCGCGGGAGGGACGAAGCTTCCACGGAGCTCGCGCGGGAGAGACGAAGCCAACCGGTCGAGCGTGAGGAGAGTTAGGGCAGATTTAGTTTAATTAGGTTTTTTTTTATTATTATTCTTTTAAAAGAAGTTTTAAAATATATTTTTTTTTATTTTAAAAAAAAACTTAAATTACGAGTTTTGCCCCCGACAGGCTATCGTCGCAAGCTTAACGTCGATTTTAAGTGAAATCGACATTCCGGACGCATCGGCGCAGTCCGTTTCGTCGTCCGAGGTCGTCTGGGCAACCTCGTCGACGAGCGCGTCAAAATTGCGTCGAAATTTGGTATCGTTGCAAAATTTTGACGCGAGCGCGATCGAAAGCGAGGTCAACACATCTCATAGTAACATGATTACATGAAAAGTATATTGATTAAATAAGCTTTTTCATAATAAATTTATTAGTAGTAAAATATATTAACAAGTATTAAGGAATGCATCGTTAACAAGGAATGGTATCTTTATACTTGATAAAGAATCATTTACCAACAAAGATCACAAGCAGACTCGATCACGATGTATATCTTCTCGCTTTATATTATAGTGCTCCACAAAATTCTTCCTAATCAATTGGATAGTTGCGTGTTGAAATCATTTGTTAATCGATGATGTCGTAGCATCTCTCCCTCTCACGTGCTTCCTGCTCGAGCATCTCCCTCTGCTCTCTCTGCTCTATATCTCTCTCTCTATCTTGTGCGAGAGTCGACACACCGTCTTGTTGCTCTCCCTCATACAATGCTCTAAAATCATAATTGTGTGGCGGTGGGGAGTCCAAGTCAGGTTGATCAAACTAAACTTGGCCTGTCCAAATGAAAAAAGAAAAAAAAAAGTTTTCTATACTAATATCTTTTCTGTATCAAGCAAGTTGAAGGTGAGAGTCTTCATGATTATTCTGTTCAATTCATGAGAGCGTCTCAATGAAGTGATTAGTGATTGTGAGATGAGTCTCGCCAAGAATCCTCCCATCACCATAGAAGAGCATTTTAGGAAGGCATACGAGTTTGATAGTGCTAAAGAATTTATCTGAGAATTTGATGTGCTAGCCAAATCCATCTCATGTCTTTATAACAAGAAGAGTTTCTTTGAAAAGAGCGTGGTGGACTAGTCCCAACCTATCCGTAGAAGTTACCAAAAGTTTGACATCTATTAAAGGGGAAATTATCAGTTTAAATACTATCCCTAAGAGAAGCCAAAGAAGCCCTATTTTCCTACCTTCCCTAGCCTTAAGAGGTTGAGCTTTATCTCCTTTGTTGGGCTTTGGTTGATGTGATGACAACCATATATAGGGGACTATTTTTGATGGCTTGACCCACTAAAGAAAGGCTAACCTTGATCTTCTGATGAGAAACAATCAGAAGTCAAAAAAATCTGTTTAGAGATTTGAATGACTTGTACGATATTATCAATAAACATTTTTAATAAGCTTCAATATTCAAAAATCTTGTAAATGCCTCACTTAGGGTTCATGATAAATTGTAGCTTGAGAAAACAGTAATCTATTATCTATAATCATTAACAAAATATGTGATAATAATTAAATAATCTTGAGGCAAGACAAATTTTAATTAACATCTGCACAAAAATATCATAATAAGTAGGCATATTTGAATTTTTCTTGTTGACAACCCACAAAAACATGAATGGCTAAGCAAATTGGAGTTCATTAAGTTGATTTAATTTTACCGTGTTTTTTGATGCATGTCCATGGATACCCATAAATTTTGCCACTAAGCAGAGATTCATGTACTTTATGGATGCATATAATGTTTGATGGCCTCGAGGTGATTCAGCCTGAGCTGTGATCCGTTAAGGCTGGGTAGCAGTTCCGTACTCTTCCTTGAGGCGTAGGAAGACCCCATTTTATCTGATAATTATTTATTTATTTAATGAAATTATGGCTAATGTTAAGGTGTGTTTTAGTTTGGGAGGAGGCAGGTAGAGCTCTGCTCGATCTCACCCATATCTTGACCAAGCTTCAAGTTCTGTTCCTTTTCCATGAATAATTTTTAAAATTTGCATGGCTAACTTTCAGGTTTTTTACCCATTAAATTGTCTCATTACACATTCTTTGAATGTCTTTGATGCTCATTTATTTTACTTTTGTGAATCTTCGATCATGATTAAATGTCTCAGTGCTTCAGTGCTACCCTGACAAAATTAGTATAAGGATGTGTTTATGGTCATCTCACCACATCATGAAAAGAGAATGATTTTTTGTCAAGTATTGCGCACGTTTTCTTTGCCCATCCTACCATGCTAAGAAAATCATATACAATTAACGCATAGCACTGAGGCTATGTGTGGGTTCCTATCAATGCCAATAGGGGTGTATATTAGTGTGAGGTTCTTGCAAAAGCTAACACAATTTCATAAGAGTGTGAATCTAATTAAGAAAATTTTACTGCTCTTCCATGTCACCCTTGTGAGGGGGGAAAACATGCGTGCTTATCCTAATTTGCTAATAAAGGAAGTTGTAGATGGTCTATAGAATTAGGGTTGATTCAAAGTTCATCACTCCAATAAAGTTGCTTGGGATATTGGAATTGCTACAAGTGAATTTTATGTTCGTGTTGTTCCCTTGTGTGCACCTTTTTATTGTGTTTATAACAAATGTCTTGACGACTTCATGGCAAACTATATAGTGTCTGCTGAGAACTTACGGTGTGCCCATAAATACATATGTAGTTTTTATAAAATCATATTTGCATATACGATGTTTAAGTTGTGGATGCCCTGAGTAGTTATTGGTAGGTGTGTGTTGTGATGTTTTCATGTGTGGTGGCGATGTCGTCGCATGCAAAAGCATACATATGGAAAGGTCATCATGCATGAAAGTTGTGGAGTTGATAAAATCATTGTATTTGGTGGTGCGGCTATTGTAGTCATGTTATCATGACTGACTTCGACTAAATCATTGAGCATGCATGCATTATCAACGAGGTCTTTTTGTTCACATGCATACAATGCTAATGAAGTTATGGCAATTGTCAGTTGATTAAGCAATGCATGTGCGGTGCATGTCACCCCTTTTTCTTCACAAACTTAAGCATGGGGTTTATTGAGAATGTATGAGCTAGATTGAGTTTTGAGAGAGAAGAGAGGGTGGGAGGAAGACAGAGCGAACACAAAATGATGAAATATTCTTCCATTATTTTATTTCTCATGAAAATTCTATTTTTCTTAGACTTCATAAGATAGATTTTAATTTACTTAGACGAGCCCTATATTTTGTAAAAAATGTCTACATCTCATGAATAATTTCTTGGTATTGATTAAATATATTTTACAATTTTAATATTTACATTTTGAAAAATATTTTGTTTTAATTTTATCATAGGATACATTTTTTAGGGCAACCTAACAAACCTTGCTATTTGCAGTCTGATATTTGGAAATTGAAATTAAATTTCATTTTTTAAAGTAATATTTTAATCTTCAAGCACAAATTTAGTTTATATTAATTTATATTAATTTAAATTTATAAATACATAATGTTGAATCCAATGCTTGTAGTGAAAAGCATCGAGACCCCCTAGATAATAGTTATTGAGCGTGGAGGGGAGGAGAACGAGAGAAAGTTATAGTGAATCTTAGAGAGATTTCAATGTTTAGAGAGGCTGAGCAACAGCTTAAGAAACCGATTACATCATGCTTGCACTTAATTAGTGACCGTTTTTTCATAGGTGAGGGTCAAAGCCGACAGTATGAGATGTGTTAAATGATACCAAGTGAAATTCATGAGTAGACTCTTATGTTGCGGGCAAGTTTGACTTTTAGTTTCTCACTAGATGTGAATGTAAGGCGAGTTTTGAATAAGAGGACAAGTATCCTTAACAAATTATGCTAGCAAGTGCCCCTAGTTTGTAAGCTAGTACATAGGATGAGTAGTCAAGTATTATGACAGAATAACTCGCTCAAGAAACCGATTACATCATGCTTGCACTTAATTAGTGACTGTTTTTTCATAGGTGAGGGTCAAAGCCGACAGTATGAGATGTGCTAAATGATACCAAGTGAAATACATGAGTAGACTCTTATGTTGCGGGCAAGTTTGACTTTTAGTTTCTCACTAGATGTGAATGTAAGGCGAGTTTTGAATAAGAGGACAAGTATCCTTAACAAATTATGCTAGCAAGTGCCCCTAGTTTGTAAGCTAGTACATAGGATGAGTAGTCAAGTATTATGACAGAATAACTTTGAAAAATTGAGAGCTTGGAGTGATGGTAATTTCAATTGCTTAGTATTAAGGCTAAGGGGTTGTTCGGTTGGCAGCAAAATGAGTGCATTGCATTTGTTTTGCAGGAGTTTTGAAAATCCATGTGTTTACTTAGAAGAAGAACATATGCAGTGTAAAATTACAATGCATTTGTAATTCATCATCAAATTCAATTTCAATGTATTTGGAATTTACTGTGTTTGAGTGAATTCTAAGTACATTGCATTATGTAAAGTGTTATTTGACCCCAGAGCTGCCAGCCCACCGCCCGACCCTGCCTCCACTTGCCTCCCAGCCCCGCTGCCACCATCTGGAAATGCCAACCGCTGCCGGCCGCCACCCACTTTTTTTATGATGATTTGATCAATTTGACCTTGATGTATATGAATATACCTATACACAATGCTTGAATTTTTGTCTGTTTACAAACTCATGTTGTACATTATTCTAAATGTCTATGCCTTTGATCGTGTGCATTTATTTTTGCTGGTTTGTTTTTTACCTTATGATTGAGAAAATTACTAGAATTAAATATCTATGTATTAATCTCTGTTTAGTACCCATCCAATATTTTGCTGAGGTCACGCCCTTATTTCTGAAGTCTTCGAGATTACTGTTGTTAAGAAATACTCGATGTTCACTTGACAGTTGATATTTAGTATCTTCATAATAATTGATCCTTATTCAGATTTTGTTTTCATGTTGGCTTCAGATTGGAGAATGTGCTGCAGTCTGGTGGAGGCCAAATTTTGAAACTGTGATGTATCCATACTGTCCTCCACATATCACCAAACCGAAGGTACATTCTGTACTCTGTATAGATTTAAATAGTGAATTTACACACGTATCTCACAATCCTAATATATTTACACATATAACGCCCCAAGGTTTGATATATACAATTATAACACCTTGCTGTCATAAATCTATACATGAAAAGATGCATTTCACTTTTTAAAAAGGTAGTGATGGTATTTTGATGTGATGTTAAGGATTTGAATGGTATGCTTGTAAATACTAATGTTTAGGTGTTATATATGTAAATAGATAAGAATTGTGTGGTATGTATGTAAATGCCCCATATAATTATTCAAATAAACATTGTAATGGTAGCAAAGCATTCTTTCACCTGAAGGGGTGATTCTATCTTTCCAGGAGTGCAAGAAACTTTTTGTTGTTCATTTGTCGGAGAGGGAATACTTTGCTGTACCGAAAAACTTGAAGCTGCTTGCTGTTCCACTGTTTGAACTTTATGACAATGTCCAGGTAATTATTTATCATTATTATATATATATATATATATATATATATATATATATATATATATATATATATATATATATATATATATATATTTTAAGTGATGGTGTATGTAGTAATTAGTTTGACTGTCCTTTTAACATTCCGCACCATTTTTATTTTGAAGATTTACATACATACCACTCAATACATTTGTATTTACATATCTAATTTATAAACTTCAACTTCTACATGCATACCACCTTTCCTATGCATAAAAAGGTGTATTTTACTTTTTAAATTGTGCAGTATGAATGTAAATGCACTTTTTTATTTACCGTTCAGTGCTGCATGATACGACTTTCAAATTTTTGCATAGAAATGCAAGCTGTTCCATTTCATGTGCTCATTAAGTTTAAGAAAAAGTTATTGCTCTGAAATGTTCAGGGAATACTTTGTCGTACCGAAAAACTTGAAGCTGCTTTGTATTTACATGTCTAATAACCAACTTTTGATTTTTTACATTTATACCACCCAAATCTTTCATATCACAGAAAAAATATCACTATTTTATATTCTAAAATGTGAAATATACCTTTTCATGCATAGGTAATGGTGCACATATGTAAAAATCGAAGTTTAGGCGTTAGATATGTAGATACATAAGATTTGAGTGGTTATACACATGCAAATCTTAAATATATTATATTTTGCCAAATTTTATTTTATTTTATCCTGAAATGGATTGCTAATGATTGAGGTTACCATTCATTATGGTCATTTTATTGATCATTCAACTTTACCTACTTAAATCAACAAATCTCTTATTATCAATTGCATAACATTTCTTGAAAAAAAAAAAAAGAATGGGAAAATTTACTTGCATAGTTGGTTGTAATGATATTTTGGATGTGGTGTTAAGGATTTGAGTGGTACATAAATAAATTTTAAAGTTTGGGTGCTAGGTATACATAAATGTGTATGAATTATGTGGTATAAATGTAAATCTCCTAAAAAAAAAAGAAGTCAGCCGTCATTTAAACTAATTACTTACTAATAAATTTTTATAATTTCTGCGTTTATTTTCCTTTTATTTTAGCTTCTTGGCTGCAAGAAAGATATTTAGATGGATAACAGTTATTTTGATTGAATTTGTCCATTTTTTAATGTAACATATTCATATTTACAGAGATATGGCCCAGTTATATCCACCATACCGCAGCAATTATCTAGATTTCAGTTCAAGATGGTAAATCCCTGAAAGCTGAAGGGCTTAACTGCATTTGCTCACTGATACATCTGCAGTGGGAGTTCAAGTGGAACATTGTTGCCTTCAATTTTGGATAATTTTGATTGATTTTAACTTCCCCAAAAAAATTTAAACTATAAATATGATTATTATTGTTTGGTCTTTGGTTGTTCACATAATGAAATTGATTGTTATTGTTTTAAATTTAATTATTAAAGTAATGTATTTAATTATGAATGAATGTATGTGGATATTAGTTATTGGAATTAGTCAGTCTTTATATTTATATTTTTTGTGGTTCGATGTATTATTGTAGTGTTCATGTTTATTTATTTGTTAATTACATTTAAATCAAATACTCGCAAAAATTGTAAAATTATGGGATTGAATGCATTTGATTTTCCTCTAAATTCTCTTAACCATTTTTGGATGCTGGCTGTGGGTGCTGCCAATCATTCTCTTGACTGATGATCATCAGATAGACATTTTAAATTCGTCCCACATTATGGTAAAAATTGTTGAACCTCAGAGCTCTTGATTTCTAAGGCAATATGAATTTCATAAATTTATATAGGTACAAGTAAAGAAATTTAGTTAAATAATTGAGAGACAACCATCAGCCTTACAGTATATGACAAGCATACTCTTGAGGTTAGTTAGTTATGTTATTCTTTACGTGATTACTTAACATCCCCTTTCAAATTGACAATCTATAATTGTGAGTGTTAGTTTGCCACTTGAGATATTGGAATCAAGAATTTGTAATTGGTTTTGTGAATAGATGAACTAGTTGATTTATGTTATTGATATGATGAACTGTGATGTAATTGTTTTTCATACGCTCATGAATATAGTGGCGGTCTTACATGCTTAGTCCTTGCATAAAAAATCAGGTTATTGGCAAGTGTCATTGCTGAAGAATTTTCACAATATAATGTCGTTGGCTCATTTGATGAGACTTTGAGGTATTCTAGTAGTCATATAAGCCATATTATATCTGCACCCGCAGTCTCTAATTCTCTATACTCAGTCTCAGTTGAGAACCTGACATAGTTAACTTGTTTTTTCACAGACCATGAAATGAGTGTTGATCCTAAAAATAACAGAAGCTAGATGTTGACTTTCTATTTGTAGAATCCCCAACTCAATTTGCTCCTGAATATTTTTTGAGTGTCAAATTTTCATTGATTATTGCTAGTCCAATAGTTCCTTGATAATATCTCAGAAGACATTTAATTGTTCAAAGGTACATTGAGTTGGCTGATACATGATCGACTTGCTTGATTCACTACATAAGTTATATCAAGTCTTAGTAGCAGAAGTATTATAGTGGTCCAATGATTTTTTGATAGAATAAGAAATCTTGGAGAGTGGTTTGAACTATTTCTGCAAAAGTTTTTCGTTTCATTTTAGGATTCTTTACAGGCTTGAAGTTCATCATACCAAAAGTGCGAAGTATTTGTTGAGCATAAGATGTCTTATTCAAATGTAAGCCATAAGTGTAGCAGTGATGCCGAGAAATTTTGATCTTTTACCCGAATACTTCATCTCAAATTTACTTTGTAGACTATGAACAGTCAGTTCTACGGTTGTGTGTCATTTATTCAGATAGGTATAACATACACTTATATTAATATGTAATATATGTGTACTATCACTGTGATAGCAGTATAATGTGGGATTTGCAAAGTTGGGACTAAAGTTCAGTTTTTGATGTTCTGTAAGAGTTTTATACCATTATTTAGGCGCTCGCATAAGCCCATAGAATATTTTCTTAAGTTTGCATACATAATTTGGATTTTTTGATCAATGAAACCTTTAGGTTGATCCATGTATATAGTCTTATTCAAACAACCATGGAGAAATGCATTTGGGACATCAAATTGAAGTATTTTCCAATTGTAGGTGAGTCATTGTTAGAAATACTTGAACTGTAGTGATTTTTGTTGCAGGGCCGAATGTTTCAGTGTAATCTATGCCTTCGTGATGTTTAAATCCCTGAGAAACTAATCTTGCTTTGTATCAGGCCTCAAGCCCATCAACATTGTACTTGATTTTAAATTTTCCTTTACAGCATAGAACATTTTGTTCTTTTGAAGGTGGAACGGGATCTCATGTCCTTTGAGCTTGTGAACCTTGAAATTCTGAAGACACCATTTGTCTCCTGTTCTCATTTTTAACAATCATGGAGTAACTTGTAGGATCAACTACTTCAATTTGATGAGCGAGATAGAAAATTTTTCTGGCCTTAACAGTTCCAGTTTTTGTTCTTGTTAACATATGATGTTTTGAGGGAATATCAGGCAGATCATTGAGTTGTTCCTGATTTTCAATATAAATGTTGAGCTTGTGAAGTAGGTACTAAAATTATAGAGGTGTTGTAATCTGCAGTGAGAAGTTGTTGGGCTGCAGTGTAGACTTGCTGGTTGCAAAGCCATGGCAGGTACTAATAATAATGGTGGTAGGTTTGATATGGGATTTGTGAGCTGACTTGTTTGATTTTGAGAATTCTAATATAGATAGACAACCTCATTGAATAATACATGCCTAGATGTATAGATTTTGTTAGTTTGAATATCTTTACATTTATAGCCTTTTTTTGAAGATGTTTATCTAAGAAACACAACTTTTGGAGAGAGTAAAAAGCTTATCCTTGGAATATCACTTTAGTCAAGAAAAACATTGACAACCAAAAACTTTTAGATGCCTGTAGGTTGGTGGTTTTTTATATAACATCTCTTATGGTGATTTGGACTTGAGTATTTGGTGGGAAGTCTATTACTCAAACAATAAACTGTTAATGAGGTACCAACCTACAAATTTAAAGGCAATGATTAAGAGAGTTTGAACTGTTTCTATTACATATCTGTGTTTTCTTTCAACAATCCCATTTTTTTCAGGTGTATAAAGAAGGTTGTAATGATGCCTAATACCATATTGTTGTAAGAAATTGATGAATTGGGTGTTGTAATACTCACCTCCTTCATATATACGATTAGTTTTTATGTGAGAGTTGAATTGATTTAAAGAAGGTTTTTGAATTCAATGAATTTGGTAAAAGTTTCATTTTTTGTGTTTAAGTAGATGGACCTAAGAAAACCTGGAATAATCATCCACAAAAATAACATAATATTTGTAAACTTAGTTGGATGGAGTTGGTGAAGGTCCCCAAACTTCCAAATGAATAATTTGAATAGGATAAGTAACATATGTAAAAGAAGCATGAAAGGTAGTTTGTGACTTTTAGAAAGATTACATGAAGTAAATTGACTACTTTATTTTCATGTTGTAAACTATTAATGCAGTTTGTTAAAGCCTTCAGAATCTTGGAAGAAGGATGTCCTAACCTACTGTGGCAAAAATTTGGCACTTTTTGAACAATTATTAGAGTTAAATCTTCAGATTTGGTTGAAGAGTTGTTAAGTGGTTGTATTGGATAGCACATGTTGGTCTACATATCATTAATTGAATAGCCATTATCCGTGAAACTAATAGTACAAAAATTACGAGTCGTTTGCTTATGAACTGAAAGATGATTGTAGGCATCAAGAGAAATAGAATGTATATTTGAAAGTAAGAGCTTACACATAGGTGTGGTCATCAGTCCTTGCCCAATATGAGCTATTGGTACTTGGTGCGTTTTTCCTATAGTGATAGAACTGTATAATCTTGAATGTAGTTCATTTGATTTTGATCAACTATAAGATGCTTAGTAATGTTATTATCAAGAAACCAATTATTAGCAGATGAATTAGAGATGAGTGCAATAGGAGGCTGATAATTTTTTTTCTTTTTTGAGCCAACATTTGAAGGTAGAATGTATAATCTTGTTGCATATTTGACCAATGACATTGGAGTTCTTGAGGTTGAACATTTTGGATCTTGATGCAGATGATGTCTGACTTCTGCTCGGACCAAAATTGCTATTATGATTTCTATAGTAACCAAAATTATCTGAGTTCTGATTTTTGTTATAACCCAAGTTACTAGCATTTTGTATTTTGTCACGACGATGTGCTGCAGCAAGGGCAGTGTTGATATAGTTTCGAGCCTCTTTAGAAGCTACTTGGGCCAGGTTAAGCTCCTCACTGTAGAGAAGAGTATACAAATAATCAAGTTCAACTGACTGCAACTTGGTTCTAATTTATGTCTTCAATGCCTGGTAGTTTAAAGGAGAAGCTTATTAAAGGTATAAAGAAATATGTCTTTGGTGTCAAGAATGAAACTTACAACATCCAAGATATCCACCTTATATTTAATTTCAGACAAGTATTAATTCATGGTTTTATGCACTATTGATATGTTGTGCAATTCATTTTTCAATTGTGGGTTGCAATATCTGTTTAAAGTTTGAAGACTCCACTCCACTGTGGCCCAAATATCAAAGCATGTTTCAAAATTATGGATGTATTCAGGCATATGGGAGGAAAATAACCAAGTAGATGGCAGCTGCCAAGTTATGATTTAAGGTAATATGAATTACATAAATATTTATGTCTCAACAAGTAATGGTTTAATCTTATATAAATCAATTAAGCAATCTAGCAGTCTTAACATGCAAATTCATGTATAATTGTTTTAAATCAAATTTAGTAAGAAACTATTATGTTGACATAAGGGCTATGGGAAAATTTTGATTTAGATATTTGATTAAATATTAATGTGATAAATTTCTCTTGCTTGTGTGAAATTTTATGATAGAGTATGATATTAATGTCCAACACACATATATAAGGGTAGTTGTAAGATGAGATATTAGAATTTTTTTGTGAAAATTCTAAGAAGAAAAGAAAAATTGCACTAGTTTATTTTATAAGTTACAAATAACCCTTTCTCTATAATTGTGAGAGGAATTGATATAATATAGTAGGCATGAGTCATAAAATAGATTATGTGTGAATGTTAGACAATCATGCAAATAGTGGAGTAGTCATTAAGAGATTGCGCATATAAGCCAACATACCAAGAATTTTAGTACAATATTTGTTTGGATATCACACTTTAGCCTTATCGACAATCACGTGCATCTATGCTGTTGATGATGATGAGTGCTGAAACTAGAGGGTGTCAATAACATGCATTAACCTCATATGCAATGATGATGACCATTGATAGTGTGTATCAATGTTGAAGTTGATGGCAATCATTAATGGTGTGTGATGAAGTTACAAGCAATAGCTAGTGATGAGACCTGGGGACCCTATATTGGTGAGAACGGTGATGAAGAGTCGGTAGGCATATGGTGGAGGTTATGTGATTGTAATTAGGCGAGAGAGGTTTACCAATTATAGTCAAAAGCAATCATGGATGGGAGAAAATGATCAGCCAATTACAAACTGAAGATGAAGTTTGGTGATTAAAATTGGGCATTAATGATTGGGTGACGGCTACAAATATTCATGCTGTTGCAGAATTGGGGGCAATAGTTGGGCAATAATGAATCGTTGAAAAAGGTTGAGCTAATGTAGTCAGATGATAGAGGTTTGGTGATTGTAATCAAGCGTCTGTGATGGGGCGATCATGATCAAGTGATGGTAGTTGGGTGATGGAGATCAACAGACCAACAGTAGCAGTTTGATGATGATGGTTGTGCAATAATAATCTGATGGAGATGGATGAATGATTGTTTGTCGGTGATAGCCGGGTGGTGCCAACCTAATAGTTGTGGTTAGGCGATTTTGGTTCAATAATGATGATTGAGTGTTAGTGGTGGTCTGGAGGCTATGAGTTGATTTTCAATTGTTTTATGACGATGATAACTATGGTCGGGCAATTGAAGTAAAGTGCCTATAGCTATATGTCAAATGTCAACTTACTACGGCCCTAAGATTCTATAAACCTTTGATGCCACTCTAATCTTGAAGCTAGACTACCTTCATGTACAGAATGAGGATTTTGGAAGCAACATCCTTTAAAAATACTACCAAATATTATATTGCATAACTTCAAGTGATTCCATTGATTAATGAGTGTTTACATCTTAATATAATTAAGTTTAAATAAACTTGATCTCATTTGATTTGTCTTATTCTAACACTCAATATGATTGCAAGCATGCTAATATTTTCAATTATGCTTCCAAGTGTTCAATTTATGCTCATTTCAGACTTCAATTTTTTTTTTTTTTCAGCTTGTTGAGACGATCAATTTGATTAAATATTGTAATTGAAATTGAGATTATTCATAATTTAATTATAAATTTTCCAATCTCAAAATGAGAAGTGGATGAGTGCATTTATTCTTAGAGACAAAATGAAATGAATATATTCGTGATAGGGTGGTGTAGCACGACAAAATTAGAGCCGTCTTAGATAGTTTGGTCACATTAAATGTCGACCGTCTGATGATCCAATTAGAAGATTAGATGCTTTAGATTCGACTTATGTTAAGAAAGAAAAAAGTAGACCTAGGAAGTCTTGGACATATTGTATAAAAAATGATCTTAATTTATTAGAATTAAATGAAAATATGACACTAAATAAGACACAGACGCAATGGAGAAAAATGATTCGCGCAGGCGACTCCACTTAGTGGGATGAAGGTTTTGTTGTCGTAATCTTAAAATGCATTGAGGTTCCTGTGCAATCAATGAATTTTTTTAAACATAATTAGATTTAATTTTATTGTAGGTGCGTACAATATATGAAAAATTAATTAAAAGTTATATTATATTCATCACAAAAAAAAAAAAAAAAAAAAAACCATAATGAGATAAATATAATATTTTTAGCCCTTTTATTTTGGACGGTTCTAATGTCAAACGTTCAAAAAGTAGGCTACATTTATTGGCTTTTAACAAATATTAATAATATTAAGGGGGTTTATCCAATATCCAAACATTTATCTATTTTTAAAATTATCAACTAATTTATTTATAAAATTTTCTTTGAAATTTTCTTTGAAATTTTCTTTTAAAATTATCTATTTGTGTAGGTGCGTACAACATAAGTAAACGAGACGAACACGAATAATTTTTAAACGAACCAAACACGAACAGTGATGAGTTTGTTCGTGTTCGAATCGTTATTGTTCGAAATATAAAATAATTTAAAATAATTATATATAAAAATTTTATGATATTTAAAAAAATTAAATTTCATAAATTATAATATATAATAAATTAAGAATAATAATATATTAATATACTAATATTGATATTATATATTTATATAATATAAGTTATATAATTAATATAATATATTATTTATATATATTAATATTAGTAGCTATCAAATTAGCTCGACGTTCGCGAACAAACGTGTTTCATTTCATGTTCGACTCATTCGTTAAGAAACAAACACGAACAGTGTCTTCACGAACAATTTTGAACACGAGTTTATTTCAAATAAACTAAATTTCAAACGAATCGAACACGAACATAAGCTCTGTTCATTCGTGTTCAATTCATTTACACCCCTACATGTAAACAAGAAAAATTTAGAGGTATGTATGTAAATATTCAGGAATTGAGTGGTATATATGTAAATACCAAAAAAAAATAAATAAATGAAAAAATTTGTAGTATCGACCAATCATGTTAAATACTAAAATAAATAAATAAATAAATTATTATTTTTAAGCCAAATCATTATCCGAATCTTGCATTAATTGCTGCGAGACAAAATAATTGGGCCACCCACGTGCATTCACAGCCTCATTTGGGCTCAGAGATTTTTCTTAATTGTAAAATGAAATCAAACTAATTTATGACTGAATAAATAAAATAATATATAAATTATAATTAATCATACCTACAATCAAATAATATAAATAAATATTAACAAATCAGTTTATTATAATTAAATAAAAAAAAATTTATATTAAATTTCTATTCATATTAATTGTAAACTATAATTTTTATTTAATAATTAAATAAATTCTAATTCATCAACTTTTATTTAAATAATATATTATATAAATTTAAAACATTTATTAATTTATTTGTTTATCCACAAATAATTGTTGGTAAATATTAATAAACAAGTTAGACCATGTTATATAAGTCATAGAAAGTTACAAAATTATCAAAGCCCAAAACCAATATCTAGTTTTAAGATCGTAGTACATCCAGTACAAACACGTTTTGCATATTCCCTTCCACGTTTAAAATGCGATATATGCTTTCAAGTTCTAAACAAAAAAATAGAGTTGTAAACAAGTTCAAGCTCTGCTCGTGTTCGGCTTATTCGATTGGCTCGAGTTCGAAATCGACTCGTGTTCAAAATGATTCGTGAAAAGTCTGTTCGTGTTCGGCTCGAATTAAATATTTTTGTTCGTGTTCGGCTCGAAATTGACTCGTTAAAATTAATTGGAAAAAATATATGCATAGTCAGACGATTCGAATCTGGACCAAATGAATGGAAACAAAGGACATAACTATATTACCACACAACGAATTATGATTTAAACTTAAATATAAATATATATAATATATTAATATATAAATAATATATATATTAAATTATTATATAAATAATTATATGATTATTTTTTTATTTCGAGTTAAAACGAGCCGAACACGAGCGAACAAAGAATTGTTTGTGTTCGGCTCATTTGTAATACAAGCTTAAAAAATTTGTCTGTGTTCGGCTCATTTACTTAACGAACGAGCCGAACACGAGCTACTTCACGAGCCGAACACAAGTTGTTCGCGAACAACGAGCTTTTTTGACAGCCTTACAAAAAAAATATGGGTATTTACATACATACCACACAATTTTTATGTATTTACATATCTGACACAAACATTTACACTTACATATAAGTCAAATCTTTAACATCAAAAAAAACATGCCACCATCATATAACGTTTTAAAAGTGAAATACACATTTTCATGCATATATATTTCATGTAAGTGTAAATATAACATTATATATATATATATATATATATATATATATATATATATATATATATATAGTCAAAAGAATGTGTCGGGGCGTGAGGTCCCCAACCCATCCTATTGACTCAAATACCGCTAAGTCTGGGGGCCACCCGGTGTGCAAATAATTTGAGTACCACCTGACTTAAGGTTATACTGTGCTACCAGAGGATTCAAACTTATGGCCTGAGAGGACTTACGACTTTCAAAGAGACTACTCTAATAACAGGCCACGGAGCGCATGCAACTTTAGATGGTATAGAGAGAGAGAGAGAGAGAGAGAGAGAGAGAGAGAGACACACACACACACACACACGCAAGATAAATATATGAATAAACTAAGAAAACAATATATAATACCAAACTCAAATATGGCATTGTTAATGTTGCTCTACAACTACTTCCTGCCTCAACATGGCATTTTAACATATGCAACATTATTCCTGGCATTATTTACTCACAATTGTGGTAAACAAATCCATTATTTACTCACCTGTGAGATGCTGACTAATTACGCATTGGGTAGGCCATGGTTGGAGCGAGGTGAACCGGAGCACCGGCGGCGACGATAACTCCAGGCACAGGTGGCGGTTGGATTCCGTAAACCATGGATGGCGGTCCGGCGACTGGAGTTCCGACAGCAGGCATGAGAGGCCCGCCGAGCGGCCGGCCCATAGCAGAGCCATACACTGCAATTCCAGGAGCAGAAGCTGTGGTGTGAGAAGGTTGTTTGATGGCCTTACTCGAGATGGGTGATGAGATATTATTAACTTGGCCGGTGATTGGTCCCTGAGATGCTGATACTTCGCCGTTGCTGACGTTGGTGATGTCATGAATGCTTGAGCGTCTTCTATCTTTGTTCATGGAGTTTAGGCGTATGAAATACTTCTGAGCATGGCTTGCCACCTGTGTTGGTGTTCTGGAGATGACGAAGTTTCTTGAAATGCTCCTCCAGTCACCTTTGCCGTATTTGTCTAGCCCTAAAAGGAATAGCCTGGTTTCAACAAGATTCAGGTGTTTGTAAGCTGTAAGTTTGAAGGAAGATAAGAAAATATATAGTAGTAAGCTAATGGTGTTTTAAGTGGTAAGGTAGAAATGATTGAGATTTTGAAGATAATGATGTAATTATTTTTAGAGAGAATGGATAGAAAAGGTAAGTAGCAAATGAGACGGAAAGGGAGAAAATTGAATTTAACGGAGAGTTGGATTGGGTTCTCCCTCTTCTAGTGTTTGGCAGGATTTAGGTGAAATACATCGCTAAATCCTATCAAAAGTTTGCTACCAAATACCCTCTAAGAGTTTGTTTGGGACAACTTTCTGTTTGCATTGCATTTCAGACTGTCACCACAGTTCAGTTTGACAAACTACTTTCGAGAAATTTTTGTAATATGAAAGTGATTATTGCAACCAGCTCTGTTAAACTATGGTCGGTGTAAGAATTGTGTTGTTTGACTTTTAAGAAGAAATAAATATTTATAATTCTCACCTTAACTTTTTAAGAAGTTGTTTTCCACATCAAAGCTTTACAACCGCCTTTATAAGAAGTTGTAACCACCTTAAACAGATGCTAAGGCAATGGGTGAGGCTAGTGATGTACCAATGTATATTTGAACTATTAGATGTGAGACTAAACTCAAAATCCTGTCTTATGAACCTTCCCCTACTGTGAGAACTTTGAACATCGATTATACCTCAGTCTCAAATGAAAGCCTTTTCTACATCATTAAGAATCATACACATAGAAACCCACTTAGCTACATGATGCTATTGGAGTCACGTACTTTTAAATCTCGCTCAATCATTGTGTGAGCTACCCGAGGCCCATGAGAACTACATACTAATTGAATTGCTCAACCACAGTCAAACACTCAGTTTTAGGGAGACTGAATTAAAAAGGGAATGATTTGGGTTCGATACACCTATAGCCAAACTTAGTGAATATTATGAGTGACAACATAGTATTTCTTTACTAATATATTTTGAACCATCATATGTGAGACTAAAACTAAAACCTCATACTTCTTAACAATCTCTCTATCAATGAGAGTTTTCACATTGGCTATCACTCCCTGTTAAATAGAAGCTTCGGAACCATACATCAAGAGCTAAACCTTGGTGGTGTAGTCAGAATCACCTGCTTTTAAACTTAGCTCAATTATAAAAAGCTGAACAATACCCATGGAAGCATATATTGCATGGACTATTCAATCTCAATCAATCCATCAACTCTAATACCACTTATTAGAAAAAATAAGTTTAATAAACTTAAAATCAGATTAGATAGACTAACAATCGAAATCATTTTCAATTAAAATTTTATGCTTATACAACTTATGCCTATAAATAAGGGCCATGATAGTTCAATTGCAACAAAATTTTCAGACATACAATGTGGATGGTAAAATCAGATAAAGTATTATGTGATCTTTCAAACATTATTATGTGACCAAAACCTTATGATTGATTTTGTTTTTACTTAGGGTTAGTTTGACTTGCTGGAAAAGTACTGCAATATAAAAAATTTAATGCAGAAGTAATGTATTGTATTTGAAATATTTTGTAGTTATTTGGTTCAATACAAAATACACGAAATACTTCTTTTTTTATTTCTTTTTGTTTGGTTTGAAGTAGAATGAAAATAATATATTTTTATAATATATAAGATTTATATAAATTATTGGTGGCAAGAAGTGGTGGCAGGAGGCAGCCAAATGAGCGGGGACGACGACAATGACAACGGGCAGCAATGGACATCAACCAACAACCAACAATCGAAGGTGGTGATGGTGGATGGTGTCAGACAGTGGAGGTGATATACAACATTAGCCGACAAAGGCGAGTGGCGGCGATAACAATTGACAACACTTTATATAGAGTTATGTATTTAGAATTTCCCCAAATCCAACAAATTATAAGTACACAAAAATGAAGGAAGGAATGAATTTTAAAAACATTCTTATTTTACACAATTTGAAAATCTTCCAACCAAATGCCTAATTTTTCTGAACTCTAAACAACCTATAAGAAGTACTGAAAATGTTGGATCATCAACGGGTTGTTTTTACCTTTTAGATATTGTGAACCAAAGTAGCACCACATTTACAAGCAAAATTTCCAATTTATTAAAAAAGATATATCAAGTAGTTTTTATTTTATTTTATTTTTTTAAGTTGTGAGCAATGATACATTGCTATTATTATTTTTTTTTAATCTGAATGGCTGCACATCAGATTTTAACTTTTATACCCTTCCTAGTTCATGCCCCTTGCAAAGAAACATAAAGATATTCTGACTCTATAACTAAGATGAGTTAAGAGTCACTAAATTTGTTACAAGATAGGCAAAACATCAATTTTGATTAATTACTCTTATTATTTCAATAATTTAAAAGACTCATTATAAATAAATTCAAGTGTCTAGATTGAGTTTTTCCCTAAAAATTTACTACTGCAGAAGATACCAAGAACATCACAAGTAAACACAAATCAAGCATTGACGAAACTTGAAAAATACAAAAGGCCTAAAAATTCGAGTTAACAATCTTATATATTTGCACATTCCAAGACTGATGTGTTAAGGATTTAATAAAAATAGAAAAAATAGGCTAAAGTTTTGTCGTGCTATTGGTGAATTAGGTGATTATTATAAATGGAAGCAGCTAAATGCTAGTTTTACAAATATGTAAAATTGAAATGTTATATATATGAGTTTTCCTTTTCATATCAAGTTCAGCTAGATCTATGAATATGAAAGTAAGCTCGATTAGCAATCTATTTGACTAAACTAATAAAATCAATCAAAACATCATGTCAAAAAAAAAAAAAAGGATATCTTCTTTATGCATTTACACATATATTTTCGGTATTTACATACATATCACACAATTCTTTATGCATTTACACATAGAATCACAACTTTTCATACAAATTTTGATGTGATTATGACATTAAAGCATTATATGTGCAAAAATATAAAAGTTTACGCGTTAGATATGTAAATACATAAGAATTGTGTGATATGAAAGCAAATCTCCCTGTTTTTTTCTCTATTTATTATAAAAGGATAAATATCTTCAAAGGTAAGCTCACCCAAAACCGGTCACCATATTAAGTGCAGTGGCAGTAGTGCTGTCGCTATTGTATGGTTGTCCAATAACTACTCACTGAAACAGCTACCCACAAAGTTTAATAGCAAGCCATATTCTGAGGATAATCCTTTTCACGTGAAGAAATTATAAATATATAGAGACAGGAGAAAGAGAGAGAGATAATTCCACGGGTAACTCTTTAAAAAAAAAAGAACTTAATTCATGCACTGTTTCAAGTATTAATAAGACAGGAGAAAGAACAACAATACTTTGAGTCTCCTAATATGCATAATCAATTCATGGAGTTCCTCACCCTATGTGGCAAAAGATTTCTCAAGAACTCCCAAAAAATAAGAGAATTTGTCAAAGAAAATAAATGAAAAGATGGATCTTGTGAATTTAGTACTAGATGACATAAATGATGAAGAAGATGAATATCTATAAATGAAAATCGGATCAGCCCTATATCATAAATTCTACAATTTAAGCAATTTTTCAACAAGTCTAAACATGTCTATCAGAGTACAAATTTTGGAATTTGGACTACAAGAAAACTTAAAGAAAAAATCCAAGTATAACACTCATCCTGATATTTTGAGTAAGAAATGTCCCAACTTTCATAGTAATATCACATCATATTCGGCTCCATGTTTGGTCAGTGTGCTCCCTCCGCATATCTATGATCACGTGCAACACATTTGCCAAAAAGGAAAAAAATGAATCCTTATTGCTCGATGAAGAAATATTAGTGCTTATTTTGTACACCTGATTGAAGGTTGATTTAATTTCATGTAACAAAAAGATAGAATCCTGTGCAAAGACAGAACAGAACAACTTCAAAACCCTAAATAATGATACCCGAAAAAAATTAGACTTTGGATGTACGGATCCATTCAGCAGCTTCCAAGTAGTTTAAAGGCATTTAATTATAAAATTTACCAAAAAGGCACCAAATTTAACGGTATTTAAGAAGAAAGTTGCCTGCCAGCACAATCTCAGACATCATTTATATCGGTTTTCAAGGAATCAGAATTTTACCTGTGTTCCTCCTCAGTCCAAGCAATCCCCTTACGCCTCTCATGATCCAATCTCGAGCCTTTCCCTCCATGACTGGAATCTCCATGAAAATCTCCACCTTTCTTCCCATTTCCTCCACCATCAACCGAACCTTCAGCTGCAGAAGAAGAAGGAGATGCATAATTAGGCAGAGGAACCAACCCCGAGTCTATGCTCTGAACGTCTTCAACTAGAATCTCATAGTGGGTTTTGATCTCCTCCGAGGTTTTTCCTGGCACAGCGGCCACAATCTTCTCCCACCAATCGCTGCAAGTTTCATGGTGGATGGCCAAGGCGTTCTCAAACGCCTTCTCCTCTTCCCAAGTCCAGATTTCAGCTACCATCAAGCAGGCACTCACAGATCTCTTCCTGGCCTGGAATCATAAACTCTGCAAAAGCTCTTTGGGATTGGATCTGAACAGATTCACCAGAAGAATGATTGGGGGATGAAGATCCCAGAGAAAAGGAACACTTGGGTGTGGAGAGCGGCGGATGTGACAGCAGGGAAGGAAAGAGGATAGCCACTGAAATCCACGAAACAGAAAACCAAAGAGAATTTTGTTCCAAAAACGCTCCGAGAAGTGAAAAGGAAGAAAAAAAAAATGGAGATAGCGAAAACCAGCCGAAAAAGAGAAAACGAAGCGATGGTCGCCCATTTGTGCAAACAAAAATGGAGCTTTCGCCAATTCCAGTAAAGGCCAAAATGTCCACAATTCAATAATGCAAAGGTTAACCTGATCCTTCCAAGCAGTAAAAAATTGACTCTCGAAGAGAAGTACATAAATTGCAAACCTCTTCCAGTTCATCTTTCCAATTTATTCATTTAATTATTAATTTTTTTACCGCGACAGTAAAAACCTGGCGTCATAAACCGCATCTCCGTGTAAATTTTTAGGGAAACTTAGAAAAAATTTGAAATTTGAACTAAATCAAAGTTAAGAAATTGAACAGAATGGCAAACCCTAGCTCGAAAAGAATCCATGAATTAAAGGAGCCCCATACCGGAACTCGTCGGATTTGTTGTCTTCTATCCATCGAAACAGTAGAAATAAATCCACCAATCTCAAGAGTTCCTTCGGGTCCAGAAATCAAATCCCACTGATTGAAATCCATAAGAAAAAGATTTAAAAATAAATAAATAAAAAAATTTCTCCGTCTCTTGCTTTCGCTTTCTCCGTCTCGCTGGGCAGCCAGCCATGTCGACCCAAGGGGGCAACAATGGGTGGTCTCAGGGGAAACGCCCATCAGTATCCTGAAATTAGTGGCAAGCTATGAGATATTTTATTTTTTAAAATTAAAATAATAATATTATTATATGATATGAATAATTTAGATGGTATAAAAAATATAAAACAATAAGGTGTAGGTGTTGGAGAAGTAAATAAATAGAAATTCAATGGTTTGTGCATGTATGCCACATAATTCTTATGTATAACGTCGATGTGTCGTTGAATCACACTCAAAGGAGATGGAATGAGAGGGGAGAGAGTTGAGGGATGAGCAATTGAGGAGCTAGGTCGAGACAATATAAAGATGAGCAAGATGAATGAGATTCTAGAGATTTTCTTCCTAGTTTATCGTTTTTTCTGAGCTTTATGCAGTGCAACCCTCTTGCTGAACGTCTCGTTTACGGCTTTCTTCTTTCGATTGGAGTTCTTGCCTTGGCCGATCCTACTGCTATGATTCCAATAAGAGGAAGGCTTGGTAGAACATTTTTTTTTTATTATTAAGCCTTTTGCTATTACACTAGAGTTTCATCCAGAAAGACCAAGTTGACGCTACTCCTGAAAATCCTTAGAATTATGGATGATTAGAAATGTCGTCAGTCTTATGTATGCTCGTGAGTGAAAGATTGAAATCGTGATTAGTTATTCGGGATTCGATGCATTTAATACCGTATATAATAGGGGTCAATCCTCAGAAAATAACGTATTTAGGCATATATCATTTCTATGCCTATAGGTACATACAGTTGTCTTTAATGGTCATATCCCCATCAAAATTGAGACAACGGAGAAATCTTCTCTTGGTTGACTTCTTTACCAGAAGGAATGACCATTTGCCTTTGTCAATCCTCATATTCGGCCTTTCAAATTCAACTTCTCAGACTCGACCTCTTGTTCTTGATCACTCGTACTCGATCTCTTGGGCTTGGCCTCTCTTACAAAACCTATGAGAGTTTTATCGACTTATGTATGACTGCCTAACATTCTAAGTTGACCTTATATTGCCCTCTTCTGAGTTCATCCACCCGACTAGTTCTTATTGATGGACGAGTCAAGAGTTGTTCAAATCTATGGTAGTTCAAGTAGTCATTTTTTGTCATACATATTTAGTTCATTGATTCTCTTGTGTCTTAAGAGGTTGTGTTTCGATAAAAATAAGAGAAAATACTCATAATATAAGATTTGGGGTCTCTGGCTCTTATAAATAGAGCAATGAGGTTTCTCTTGAAACCATTTATTTCAACAGCCTGCTTTTAATTTTTGAGTTCAGTCCCCCCTTAAAATTTGATTAATTGTTGAGCATCAGTCAAACTCGGTTATGGAAGTTGGACGATAAGATATGTGTTGATGAGTGAGTGAGGTCAACACTCAATTAGGTGAGTCGAATGATATTATTTTGACAAAAAATTAGGTTAGTTGACTAGGAGAATTATTATTGAATGAATGAGATACATGGTTAATACCATAAAATAATGATTTGGGAAATTTCTCTAGAGGTGGATCTTTACCTATTTCTTTGTGTGATATATTATAAGAGTGACATGCCCAATTCATATCTTACACTACATGTACAACTATAATCTCTCTGTTAAGTTATCACCATAGACGAGTTGTGCCTTACTTTAGAATTATTAAGTGGATATTGTCACTATTTTGCATATGTAACCTTTAAGGTGATTCATGCACTACTCATTACCAATTTTTTTATCACATAGGGGAATCTTGTTGTTGAGGTTTGACTTGCGTTTTGAGAACGAAAGGTAGAAGTGTTTTACATTGCTTGAGCACTGCGGGGAGAATAAGTACATATTTGTATTATGCAAATATCAGTGATAAATATTATGATAGAAAGCCAACTAACTAGAAATCCTTACTGTGAAGTTATGGGCAATCTACCCAATTCTGATCTTTAAGAAATGCCTGACCGAAAAATTTTTGAATGATCGAGTTAGCAAGTTCCCTGAATATAGGACACTACTGTGATGGTCTTCGATCAAGAGAAGAAGTAACATTCTAGCTATAAGAAGAGAATGCTTATGAGAACATCACAGTAACTAGAAGTAACATTTTATGTTAACGTGTAATCGCGCAATTGGCTAATGATTGGTTAACATAACTATGACATTTAATGTACTCAGTATTCTTTTTCATTTGTTGACTATAAATATTGAAGACCTTTTTCAGTTCTTGTTAAAAAAAATTAGAAAAAAGGCTTAAGAATCATCATAAGTGAACTCCAAGTGAGGAGGTCAAGGAAGGAGATGAGGACGAGTAGGATAGCTCTTACATGCCTCCTTTCAGCCTTAAAAATTTTTATTAGTTGGTTTTTAGAAAGGAAAACATCTAGTTCACTAGTTTTAAAATTTGAATCATTTGTTTTCAAAGTCAGACACTAGAGGGTTCGCCCGTTCTCCAGGTGGACACATAAATAGGGAGAAAGAGTCTTCCTGGATTGATTCTAGTCACTTCTTTTTCAGGTGTTCCAAAGTTTGAGTTAGGGGATCCTGTGTCAATTATTGGTAGATAGGTTGATCAAATTTGGATAGTCGGAGACAAATTCCCAGCCATCAAACATCACTTATGGCCATTTTTTTAGAATTTGTAACTGCTACTTGCTTTCTCTAGATCTAACTGCTCTGGAACTCTTGTTGGTGGCTTGTTGCTTTTGTAGGTAGTGGGGTGATAGAGGGAACAAATGACATTTCCTTAGAAAAATATCTAACATGATTCCCTTAACAAACAAAAGAAGCAAAGGCACGCTCTTGCCCCACTCTCCCATTCTAGCTCGATGAGTCATTCTCATTACGTTCAAAGGAATATGGGCGAGGAGTTGACCTCGCAATTAATAGAAGGGTGACCATAAGATTCAATCGAGCAACTAAAAATTTTCTAGCTCTCTTATAAATGTCAATGCAAAAGAATGAGAGAAAGAGAGAGAGAGAGAGAGAGAGAGAGAGAGAGAGAGAGAGAGAGAGAGTGAGTGAGTGACTAACGATCAAACATAAAAGGCTGAATGACCGAGTGTAATTTTACTTTCCTTACTAATGAAATAATAAGTTTTTCCTTTTTCCCATCTGCTTCTTTTCATATTAGTATATGTGAAAAACTTTTTATGCGACTCAACAAATTTCTTACTCTCTCCTCTCATTGGTTATCTGTGATGTTATTAGGTCAAGTCACTAAAGAATTAGTGGTTCTTCATAGATGAGTTACCCGAGCTTGAGCATGTTCGTTGCCGCATGATTTGTATGAGGGTGAGAGTGATAATCATTTGCTTTGATATTTCACAAATAAGAAATGTCTAAGGGCACACTTGGTTATCTTATTTAGTTTTTCATGCTCATGATAAAAGGGCAATTTCCATTCATTTAGGTGAGAACTATACTTCGCCTGCTAGAGGACCCTCGGCTCTTCTACAAGTTTTATTTTTTTACCTTCATGAGCTACACCTATAATGTTATATTACCTAGGAACTTCTGGTATTCCCAAGGGAGTAGTTTATTACATTTCTGAATGTTTATCACACCCTTATTGATAGGATTCTAAGTGATTTAATTTCAGAAAGATTTTTTCAAGTCACTTGCCTATGCAAATCTTTATTGAGAATACATAGCTAAAAGATAAAATAGCTCGAAGCAATCTCCATTATGTGTTCTAAGCACATCTTTTCTTGTGAATATTTGTAGCTTGTAGGCTCCTATGATGACTCCTTTATTAATTATGAATATAGTGATCCATGTTTAATTATGCTTTTCAATAGCTTGGTTGTATGAGGTTGGGTCAGTCGTCTTCACTACAAGGTATTTGTTTGTAAAATACATTTTTTGAAAATGAGCACCATAGTAACGAGTTGTTCTCTACTTGATCTTTTCCTGTTGGAGGGCTGACTTGGTATGCTCTTCCTCAATCAAGATGAGTGCAAATTTTATCCCATCATGTCACTCATCAAGATCCTCTTCTACAAAAGATTAAGGCTACAACCATTCTTTGAGTGTGCGGGTTATACTCGACTTGAAATATAAATTCAATCCCAAGCGAGAGCATGAAGAAGGATTGTCTGGTCATAATTAAGGATGTCATCTAGAGTTCCCATAGAATAGAAAAGGTAGATTTTCCCAGGTAACTTTCATTCCTCCAATCTTCTTCCTTAGTAGATTGAGGATTAGTTTGTTATCTGCTTTGTCTTCCATGTTTATTTATGGATGAATAAAAGAGGCAAACTTTAGATTGATCCCTTGAATTTGCCAGGAAAATTTAACTTTTTGGTTGGCAAATTACATCCACTTGTCTGTAATTATTACAAATGATAAGCCATATCGATTGATGAGGTATGTTAAGATGAAATTACATAAAATTTTAACATTATCCTTGACAAACGCTTAGAGTCTATCCACTTTGATAAGTAACCAATTATGATTGATCTAAAATTTTATTGCTCTGTAAAAGATGTGAATGGTTCGAGGAGGTCAAGTCCCTAGACAACAAATGGATGATGACTCATGATGGGTGTAACATATAGGAAGGCTTGAGTTACATTAGGGGCAAATTTCTAGCACTACTTGCATCTACTAGAGAAATTTTCTAATATTCGACCATAAATAGCCTTGCTTGAGTATTCTATTTTCTAATGTCCGTCAAGTAGTATGTGGATGTAGAGTATAAATATCTATCCCACGAGAAAATTTATTAATTTCTCATATAGTATCATTACTAATTTACTAACCCTAAGTATAGTTTAAATGGTGAAAGCTTTTCAAGTGTCATACTCTTAATTTTGCAAAAGTAAAGTCTAATAAGGTTATTTCTCTAATATGAAAATCATGCCTCTTTAAATTGAATCATGTGATCTCCCCAACTTAATAATGATAATTAGAGACAATTACTTATTACTTTATTCTTAGACACAAAAAGCATTTGATCCACATATTATGGTTAAGTTTTGCTTAACCTTGCAAAGTCTCCCAGGAATGCTCAGTCCTCTATGTGATCGCAATATCCTAATAACAATATTCTTATTCTACCAAGTAATTGAGGGTTAACTTACATATAATTCTAGCCTATGGTTAACAATTCTAAATCACAATATTTTTAAACCTTGAAGTATCAAATTTGAAAGTAAATTAAGAATTAAAAGTTAACATGTAAACATGCAATTAAATACTAAATAAACTTAGAAAAATCTCATGAATTGAGCATAAATCACTCAGTTACGACACATGAAAATAAAATCAAACAAATTTCATTGAAATTCAAAATGAATTGTAAATAAGCTAAGAACAATCAAATTTGATATGAATCTTGTTTTACACCACAATTTTTTCATTCTATAATGCTACTCCACTAGAATTCACTCTCTCACATTTACGATAGAGAAAACACACTCTTTGCATACTCTAAATACTCACACACGCGCTCCCTAAACTATTATTCTCTTTGGTCAGCACTCGCTCTTTCCCTTTTCTTCCAAAGAAATTTGGTCCTTTTATGCTCTCCACATAAAATTTGTAGGCAAATAATGTCCATACCATCTTAAGTGGGCGTGTCAACATTGTCTTGTTGCATCGGGGAGCTAAGTGTATGCACATCAGTGCTGTGTTGGATAATGGGCTTCTTTGTTTGGAATCGCAGACTTTGGGCTTCTGGCATCGTAGTGCTGAGACTGAATGGCATTGCGGTGTTGTGTAGGGGCCCAATTGAATGGTCAAATGGATTTCAAATCTGACAAGTTTATATTTAAATTGAGAATCTCGTTGAGTTGAATCAAACAGGCCTAAGATCACTTGATCCTAACATCATCTGATCAAAGGGATCGCTCCGTGTTGTTCGAAGAAGTGGTTCAGATTCGTGTAGTATTTACATAGGTTGTAACTCGCAAAATCTATAAATAGACTATCACTCATTTCATGAAAGGGAACTTGAGATTTGTACCTGGAGGAGGCTAAAGGGGAGATCCATGCTTTTGAGCTTTTCTGAGCTCCACCACTGCCATGCCACTGTTGAATGGATGCCCTACTGTGGGTCCATCACTGCCCAAATGCTATCGTCGAGCCACCACCACCAGGCCATTTTCGTCGTTGTTTTCCCATCACTGACCAACCACCTCCAACACCAGACCATCATTGTTGCTTCCCTGCCACCATCGACTGGCCATCACCACCATCAAATTGCAACTTACTAGCCAACCCTGACCAGACGTTGTCGTTGACTATCCTTCACCGTCAAGCTACCACCATCCTACCACTATCAGCACCTCCTTGCCACTACCATCACTGAACTGCCACTGTGTAGCCTCCGCTGTCGAGTCGCCGCCAACACCAGAACACTGTTGCCTCTTCCTGGCTACTACCAACCGGTCGTTGTCGCCACCGCAGACCGATCATGTCCACCATCGCTACCAGCACCACTACTACCAATCGTTGTTGTTTCCACCACCATATTTGTCGTGAACCAGTACCGTCATGAAATCACTATTTCCTTGACATATTACACCACTTCCTTACCGGAAGCCACTTCATTTGTGTAATCTTGCTCCCGACCAGTTAAGAGTCAACAAAGTTGTGTAACTTACAACAATCTAATATAATCATTTCAACTAGATCCCGTGACTATTTTCTCTTACAGATTTCTATATAAAAATTTATATTGTACTTTGTAAGGCTTTTTTACATGTGTGATGGTTCTTCATGCAACATTAAGACGTTAACAAATCATTCTAACACCGTGAATTTACTAGCGCACAATATATATATATATATATATATATATATATATATATATATATATATATATATATATATATATATATATAAACAAAACCCTCCTCTAAGTTTCTAACACAACCAAAGCCTTATTTTATATAGAAACTTCATTTTTTAAGGTGCACAAAAACCCATGTCACAACAAAAGCCCAGCTGCATTATAGAAATAGTTTGTCTTTCAGTCCAACCAATTGCCCAATGATTCGGCCCATGTAACCCATCAAATGATACCATATTATAAAATTTCATTTACAAATAATATAGAAATAATAAATATATTTGTTATAAAGATTACGATAATACAATAAAATTTTAAATATTTGCATAAATCGATTATATAAAAATTCAAGCAATATATTAAACAGTTTTATAAATAAAATATAAATCCAAGCTAACAAAATCTATGACTAAACATCAAGTATTAGCACCCACATTGCATTTTTAAACTATAGAGACATTTACTTACATAAAACATAATTCTATGTATTTATATATCTAACACCTAGAGATTCATATTTACAAACTTAACGCTCAATTCTTTAACTAATTTTAGAAATTTTGAAAATGGAATGTATTTTTTCATGCATTGGTTATCGGACCAACGAGTTATAAATGTAAATATTACTTTTTAAGTGTTGGATATCTAAATACATACAAATTATTGGTGTGTACGTAAATTTTAACTGATCATTATGTATATAAATATGAAATTTAAATGCTTAGATATGTAAATACATAAATATTAATTGTTACGTATGTAAACACCCCTAAAAATAAACTGCTTCGCCCAAAATGGACCATAATGAGATTAGAAGACATAGAAGTGCACATTCGATTAGTTTGGATGGAACGATTTTCAAATCGATCAAACTACTTGCAGCCAAAATCCAAAATTTGAAAAACTCAACCAATCAAATTTTTTATAAAATAGAACGCTCCGAAATGAAATTTAATTTGGTCATTATGATCAAACTAAAATTTAGTAATTATTTGGATTCCGATTATGAATTCGTTATACTTTGGCAGTCAAATATTACGTATAACATAACATTTTGTCATCATTAAATACAATATGTTACTAAACCAAAAATTTAGCTCTATGCAAACTATCGATAGTTGCAAGCTACAGTACTACATATGCTAGTTATTACATGATTATTCAATGCCAACGCTTGAAAAATGCTATAAGGTAAAACAAACACAATTACATGAACCTTCGAATAAGCATTGTAAGATTAACATACCAATATTCAAGTATCATTATTACATTTATAGGAATAATTGAAGAAGGATTGCAAAGCACAAATTTTTTTTTTTTTTGGTTGAAAATGGACATATTATGGGTCGTGTATAACCTCTGAATACCATCACTGAGATGCGTAAGGGTGAGGGGATGAAGCAAAAAATATTAGGGCTAAAAATCTGGCCATCACTTCGTGTCTAATATAGTCAGTATCAGTGAGGAAAATAAAAATTGCATTGTACAACGAAAATCATTGGGGTAGTTAGGCAAGTGGATAGGCTACAAGTCTTTTGGCGATTTAAGACTAACAATGCTTTGAAAGAGTAGACTAGAGAGAGAGAGAGATAGTCTGTGTGAAGAGAGATATGTGCTCACACTTTAGTGCTTTAGGAGCATTCGGCTTTGAGTTCAAAGAGCATGTATTTCTCGTTTGGATATAGCCTCATAGAGTTACAACTTACACGAAAATTTGGATTAGCTGCATGAATTTAAAATGAAATAAAGAATTTCAACTTGTATATATTTTTCAATTTTATTTTGTTCCTTTAAATAACATTAAAACACATCAATGCCGAAAAAAACAAAAATTTAAAATAAAGTAAAATATAAAACATATATTTGAAATAAATTATTTGTTATGCATGTAAATGCCCACTTCTAACTTTGATAAAAAGGATACTTAAATACATAGCATCAAAATTATTGCTATTTACAAATCAAGTGGAGTCTTGCATTTATTTTTGAATTCCTCATTCGAATATCAATTTTTTTGATTAACTTTTTACCTGTATTTTTTTATTTTTATCAAATGCTCAATGATTTGATCGTGACACCCATAAATACATTAGCCCGATATTTCAAAAGATCTCATAGAAATTTATTTTGTAAATAGTAATATTTGAGGGTCACCATGTGTAAAAAGCTCATTGATAAAATAATGTAATTATTGCATAGGAGTCCAGATACAATTTTAAGATTTCAGGAACTGTCACATGTAAATGTACATTGAAGACTCTAACTGGTGCATGCTGATTTAAGATCCGTTTTGGGCGGCTTATAAGTGCGGCGACGTTTTTGAAAATACTGCATAATCGTTTGGTTTGCATGTTTTTGAAAATGACGCACATCACTGTTGTATTTTTACATCACATACAGACTGCGAGCCAAACCTCGTGATCAACCAACAAGTCACGTTTCAAAATAAACTGCTTATCCTAACCTCGAGGCCCGAATAGACCGTTAGGGCTTATGCTTAATTATTTTTCCAACCGAGCGGGGAAGATTCCATACCCGCTGATTCCGGCGGAGCTGTTTGGATTCTATTAGGAAGACCTAATCGCCGATCCAAACCCTAGTTCCTAATTTACGCAGCGATCTCTCGCAGCATTCGTTCCACCTAAAATGGCGAAGCGGGAGAGCGCGGATGGAGAGGATTCCAGTTCTAGCATCAACACTGTTCTCACGGACGATGTCCTCCGTGTGGTGCTCTCCAAGCTGGAGAGCGAGGAGGAGAGGGACGCGTTCGGCCTCGTCTGTACTCGCTGGCTCCGAATCCAGAACACGGAGCGCCGACGCCTCCGGACTAGAGCTGGTCCGGCGATGCTCCGGCGGATGGCTAACCGATTTTCCGGTATCGTTGAACTCGATATGTCCCAGTCAGCGTTCCGCTCGTTCTTTCCTGGGGTAACAGATTCAGATCTCTGTGTTGTTGCTGCCAGCTTTCCTCTGCTGCGAGTTCTCAATCTGAGCAATTGTAAAGGTTGGTGTTTTTAATGTGAGTAAAATATGTTATTTTCCTTAATTGAGTTTGCATGCAGAGTGGTAGTTTTGATTGGAGAGTAGTGGTTGTATTTGATTGTTATTTTTCTTTCTTTCTGCGCTAATAAATTTTGGTAGAAATTAGTGCTATTTCTAGATTCTGAATTCTTAGAGATTCACTGCCAAAGCCTAGTTTTTCAGCGTTTTTTTTTTCCCTAAGTTGCTACAGCAAAAGTGATAGAGCAATAAATCGTTTTGCCGAAAACACCAATGAATAATTCCAGAACAACATTCACGAAACTTTGAACAACAAAAATAAGAAGATCAACTAGTTGGGTAGGTAGATTTGCCATTGCGACATCCTATATAACAACAAGTACAACCTTAAAAACTATCTCAAGAGGATAGGTTTTTAAGCTGAATATATAGGTCAATATGGCTGCATTTTCTCAAACTTTAGATATCTTATGGCTCTTGATATTAGACCCTTTCATAAAATAAAAGCTTCAGGCTTTGAGGGACTTAAAAATAAGAGATTCAGGCATCATATTACAGTTCTGTAAATGTTGAATGTTAAAAAAGAAGAAAAGAAAAAAAAAAAAAGAAATAAATAAAAGTTCAAACCCGTAAGTACTCTTCTCTGTTTGATAACTCACAAACAAACCCCTCTTCGTCTTGAGGGGCACGCATTTGAAGCCGTCATGCTTGACATTTCTGATAAAATCATAAGTACGGTTAGCTGAGAAGACAATGAAGTGATGGTTGTGCACAAAGGCCTCTGAAATTACCCCCTCTGCTCCTGTGATACCAAGCAATACCAGCCTTGCTTCGCTTCACATGACAGAGGCAAAGGCCGATCTTCATTCTTCTACTATGGTCCAACCCGAAATACATCAGATTGCGGTGCTTCTTCCTTGATTGCATGTCTTCACGAGCTAGTCAGCGGAAAAAGCAATAAAGGGGATCAAATTATACACGAATATTCAAAATTCCTATGTATTTAGTAGTATGCATGTATCTCAGAGTAACTAATGCTGTCATTGTTACCTTCTTCCATTCCTTATAGATTTGAGATAGAATATAATATTTTGCCGTAAAGGGCTGATCCTAAAGATCTGTGATGTTCTTTCTCTTGTATATAATTCTACTAACAACCTAATGGATTTAAGTCATTCACATAAAATAGTTTAATAAACAAAGCAGTCTAGAGCAACAACAAAAAACATTCCATCAAACACAGAAAAATATCATATTTTCTCAAAAATGACCCAAAATAAAAATAGCACTACCTCTTGAGAAATAGGGCTTCCTCTAGTGCGCATCTAAGGCTGGACTCCCGGTGCCCGAGCCCCTCATAAGATTCACAATGCTTACCAGGGTAGTCTATCTTGTTGACCTAGTACAAGTACTTTCTTTCAAGATCGCTTGATTCTTCCATTTTGCCTGCGCTCGCCGAGGTAAGCAAGAAGCGAAAAACAAAAATCGAGAAAGAGAAGATAACCAAACAAGGCCAATGGCCAACGTAGCCACCAATAGAAGGAGCAGAGGAGATCTCAGCTTTTGTTGCTTGTTTGTGGGATTCTTCGAGGTTGCCATTAGAGAGGAATCAGAGAAGAGATCTCGTCCTATGATCATTTCATTTTCTGCTGTCGAAGCCGCTCTGTTCTCGCCCCTGAATCCTCCTAAGAAACTAAACTCTGTGGTTGAAGAGGCGAAGGACACTCGAGTAAGATATCGTGAAGAAACGTCGGCCGCAGGGTCGTACCTGCGGCCTGCGTTTTCATTAAAACACAGAAAATTTCACGGCGAAGCGTTGCTGCCGCCGCCCCAAACGACGCAGATTTGCGTCTGCACGTAGCGCCACACGTTCGCTGCTGCCCTAAACGGGACCTAAATCTTGCGGTAGTTGCCTGCAATTTTTCAAGATTTCTAGGGTTATTTTCAAGAAAGCCGTAGTGATTGTGATAGATCTTCTACTTAATCAATTCATTTATTATCTTTCCCAACTAGAGTTTAAAGAGATTAGGTTCTAGGTGATAAACTTGGTAGAGCATGGAGCGATCTATATGTGTAGCTTACCATATGGATGATTTGTACTTGTGCCAGTTAAGGATGGTGGATAATGAATGATGGATGTGCATTTTAATCGAGCAAAATCAATATCAAGAACCAATATTCATTGCCACAGATCGAGGAGTTAATTGATGGATTACAACTAACTTGACATGTCTCCACATTTATTTGTTAATTTTTAGATGTATACTAGGTTGTTCATGAGAGATTAAGACTTTCTGGAGGTGCGGGAAGCCTATAAAGACCCCTAAAAACAAATTGAAAAAGTCTCATAGTTATTAGATGCAAACATGTTGTTGAAGGTCCACTGGGAGGCTATAGAAAGTCTTGGCAACAAAATACAATTTCTTAGCCATCACTTTCAGTAGTATCTTGCTAAACAAGCATAATCAATTGTAACACCGAGATTAGTTGCATGCCTAAAAACATTGGTCATTTGGCTCTTTAAGAGGATCGGGGTACTTGAATGCAGGGAAGACCAAAAAATTTGAAGTGCTACATCTATTTATTAAAGATGCACAGTGTGAAAATTTTTGAAAGAATATCAACTCTGTAATTTATCTAAGGTTTAACACCAGAAGATGGGTTTGTACACACTTTTGTATCAATAGCAAAGGGACTCCATTTTGATGGACTTTTATGGGGGATTATTTGAGGAACAACGAGGTTTTAAGCTAAATATTCATTGTAAGGGATTTGTTGTTGTTGTTTACTTTATGTAAAAGACCATCATAGGAGGGCAGGCTGTATAATTGTTTCTCTATTTATTTGAAACATTTTGGGTTTCTATTATCTTTTATTTCCAACCTTAGCATCAGATATTTTAGTAATTTATAGGAGGCTCTTTTGATTTTGGTGGACACCAAGTTGAAGCAATGCATCACCTTCCATCTCTGACAAGGTATGCAGGTAACTTTAGCTTTTCCTACAATAACTGGACGACAATACTTTTCTATATTGAGCAATGAATATTTACTACAACTAACATTTATATGTATTCTTGTATAAGTAGGATGTACAAATAGTGTTTGTGAGTGTGATGAGATTGAATGATGAGAGGCTCAAATTTTTTTTGATTGTTATGTCTATGATAGTGGAAACTATTAGGTGATGCGTTTTTTAACTGAATATGTGTTGTATAAATCAGTTGTTCTATCAGCCACCCTCAAGTTTAGGATTCTAGTGCTTGGATCTTGCGGTAGCTCCGCAAATGACTACATCTGGAGATGGAAAGGCTCTTGGTTAAGATGTGAGCTAGCTGGTCCTAGGAGTTGATATGACAAATTTGTAGAGTTTTGATGGCTGTGGTCGTGGATGAATTGAAAATCTACTTCGATATGTTTGATGCATCCAATTGCTATTGTAGACGTGTTTTCACAGAGCGATATGCAGGCCTTTCAAATGAGAGCCCAAGTTCCTAGAGTAGATGACAAGGCCAAATCAATTTGGTTGTCGCAATAGCTAGGGCTCGGTATTTGGCTTTTATGGAAGATCTTGTTACAGGCGTATGTATTTCGACTCTCCACTGAATTGGTGTAGATCCCGACAAGTAGTAACCAATTATGGATTCAGGCTAACGTCATTGCTTGCCCAATTCACATTCAAGTATCTTGTTAATGTAAGGTCTTCTCGAGTGAAAAATATAGCATGTTTGATGGCGGCTTTAAGATATCTGAGTGCTCTTTTGATTTGCTGTAGTATGTGGGGTACTTGCTTATAATTAGTGTTGAGACCGGTTTACTGTTTTGCATTTCGATTTTGTGAGGATTTTCCAGAATGTAATGTCGTGGATGTAGGAGGTATCCTTGTGGTGTAATTAGTTGGAATTTCATTCCAAGAAAGGTTGATATAGAGCCTAGTTCCTTGAGATTGAATCTTGTTTGTAGTGTTTTTATAAGTTGTAAATCTAAACCATTTCTTATAATTAAGATGTCATATACATAATAAGAAAGAAAACTGTCGAGCTTTCATTCTGTGCAGAAGTAGTCTGTGTGTGGGAGGGGGGGGGTGGGGTATCTGCCAAATTGATAGTGAATCCCAATTACTTGAGGAATCCTTTAAAGGTGACATGCCACTTCCTTGGAGCCTATTTGAGTCTATAGATGGCTTTTATTAGCTTGCATACTTAATATAGATGCTGAGAGCCCTGGAATTCTGGCAGTGTGTCATGTCAACTTTGTCTTCCAATGTGCCATGAAGAAAGACATTGGAAATATGTAGTTTTTTTATTTGGCGTGATTTATTTAAAGGAGAGCTCTTATTGTGGGCATAGTTGTAATTGGATTGGACGTTTGCATTATTGATTCTATATTTTTGGGGGTTACCTTGCACAACCAACTTGGCTTTGTGACGAGCAAGGGTTCCATTTAAGTGAAGTTTTGTTTTATAGTTCCATTTGCATCCCAATATAGGGTGTTTGGGTGACTGGCTCCCACGTCCCCAATTGCTGGAGAGCCATGAACGCATCAGACATGGCTTTTTGCCAATTAGAATCTTTGACTACTTGTGTGTAGGTTGTCGGACCAGGAAAGATTTGAGTGCTGGCATTTAGATTGAGAATGATTTTGGATTTGTGGTTGCATGTTTTGGATTTTGTTATCCTAGGATGTGGAATGAGTGTGATGGAGATGGCAGATGTTTGTTGTTGGAGTGTGGATTTTCTGTGGGAAATTAAGAGGGATTATCAATTGTATGTAATAAAAAGAAATGGAAATATGATTGTAGGTAATGGATTACCTAAATGAGCTCTAATATCATGTCTAAAGCTATGCAGTAGGCAGTTTTAGCATTTCCTAAATTAACTTGACAACAATAGTTTTCTATATTCAACAATGAATGTTTATATCGACTATCATTCGTATCTATTCTTCTAGGACGAGGTTGTATATATAGTATTTGTGAGTGTGATGATGAGAGGTTGAGATTTTTTATGTTTGTTATGCTTGGGGCAGTGAGGGCCATTAGACCATGTGGAGATTATAACCGAATGTGTGCTGTATAGCTCAATGTGTTTTGTCACGTCCATGGATGAATGAGCACACAGAGGTGGTGAATGAAACATAATGCATATGTTAAGAAGTCAAAATTTATGACATCCAAATGATGATTTTCCATTCATGCACTTCTTTACTAATTCCATCCGTGGACTAATATAAAAGGCACCTTTTTGGTGAGTTTGGAGTGCTTGTTGTAGAGCCCTTTTGGCTTGGAAATGTGGTGACCGTGACGATTTCTGGAGGAAATTTAGGAGTTACACTAGGTGGAAGAAACTTCGAAGAATTCACAGGAAGAGTGCAAGGCTTGCAATGATAAACATAGGATCAAATGGACTTATGAATCCTATAGGAAATTTACAAGCGTAATATGGCAAGCACAATCCTTCTTGAAGGTGTTCAATATGTTTTGGAAGTTTATTTTCTCTGACAAAAATAAGGACAGGCGCTCTTATGAATTGTTAAAGTGAGCACAATAATTCTTTTAGGGTATTTATGGGATCCACTAGGAGGCGAAAAAAAAAGGAAGAAGGCATAAGAAAAGTATAAGTCTCACCGTGAAAATCATGTGACTGAATATATGCACATAGGGATTGACAATCTATATGACGAAGGACGAGTGCACAAGTTCCCTTGTCATGGCCAGTTCCAAATTTTACAAAGATTAGTTTCTATACGAGGTTTTAATTTGTTTTCAGTGCGGTGAATTTGAAGGTATTTAATTATCACTACTAGATGATAGAGGAACATAAGATGGAGGCCGCCATTAAAGGAGTGCTATTCTCTTTGAAAACAATTAGTCCATCCTGGTATTTTTTAGTTGGTTTTCTAGAATTTAGGAAATTTAGGCTTAGAATTCAAATTTTTAGGTGATATTATCTTCTTGGTTCCTACATTATTTAAAAATTTTAATTCTTTTCTTGTATTACACATATGATCTATTTGAAGAAATAAAAATTTTATTTTTAATTCTAGATTTGAGTTATCTTCTTCAATCCATCCTCTTTCTCTCTCTCCCTCTCTCCAGTTGTTTTAAGGCTAAAGGTAGCAACCATCTACCCCTTTCCATCAATTTATTCAGAACCTAGATTTAGTAGACCGGACAACAAATTGCAGTCATTTCAAGGGAAATTGTAACAAGAGCGAGATCATCCATGGGCCTCTCCATGTTCCTACCATTCTTGTATTCAATACTAGGATTATTTAACCACCCTTCGGTTGCTTGATTCCTCGCGTTTTGGATCAATGCCTTTCATTACATCTTAGGTATATATACTTGCATACCAGTCAAATCTTTATGTATTTACATATCTAACACCTATGCTTCAACTTTTAGATATATGCCACCTTTACCTATGCTGGGAATGGTGTATTTCTCATTTTTAAAGTTAAACTAGTGCTATTTTTGATGTAGGATGAAATATTTGGATGGTATGAATGTAAAAACTAATTCTAGGTGTTGGATATGTAAATATATAGGAATTTGGTGGTATGTAAATGTTAATGCAGGTTGATTGGAATTGACCAAATCTTGAGTTTGTTTGCTATAGATCACGTGCACCGCATTTTACTCTCAAATTTATCCCAAATTTGGAACAAAAAAACACCTCTTTTTTTTTAATGCATACCAAAGCCAGACAAAATTTTGTGTGATGAACATGTTTGATATACGAGTGATAATTGCTAGCATACTACAAACAGCATCAAATGCAAAACTAAATATGATATTCCCAAACGCTTTTTCATGTTGTGCCCACAACTTAACATGCAAAATTCACATCTCTATGCTTAAAATAATTTGAACTCGAAGAATAATTGTGTTCTACCGTCACACCATGAATCTTTAGTTCCACATTCTCGTTACAAGTAAATTAACTTCTGATCGTTTTTGCTAAATTAAGCCAATCAGACTACTTAGATCTATCTAAAATAAAGTTTTAGAGCAAATTTATGACAACAAATACTTCTTATATATATATATATTAAATATTGGGCAAAAAAATTATTTTAGGAGAGCAAAATTACTTATTTGTTGATCACGCAGAAAAAAGAAGTGGGCAATTTTTCATTCATAGCCCTTCTGGATCCTCCTTAATTCGCATACACACTAGGTTGACAACAATCAACCCACTACATTTCAATCTTTTTTTTTAGAAGATTTACATGCATACGACTAAATTCCCATGTATTTACATATCCAACACATAAAACTCAATTTTTACATAAATGCTAACCTATCTATGCATGAAGAAGACATAGTTTTGCTTTTTAGAAGTTAAAATGGTGATATTTTTGATATGATATGAAAAATTTGGGTGATATTAATGTAAATAGTAAAGTTTAGGTGTTAGATATGTAAATACATAAGAATCCGGAGGTATTAAAATAAAGATTTGATATCCAGCAAATAAGTATGTCCAATGCCAAAATTTTTTTCAAACTCTTTCTTAGAGAAATGAAATCAAACAAATAGAGGGGTACACAAGGGGAGCGCAAAATTCATTCATTTAAACCTCCAACTCTAAACAACAGCGCAAAGACATAAATGATTGCATAAGTAGGTACCAATTTTGTGTCTTAGCAAGATAGAAACGGCAATGAACATATCCCACAGAGAAACAAGCAGAGATAGGAAGAAATTTTGTAACGATAAAAAAAATTGAAGAATTCAAAGGTACCTCTTTTCTACGCAATGAAAAAAGCTCTCAATCTAGGTCTTGCTGCGCAAAGGATTTAGACATCGTATGGAGTTATGATGCACTCAATATTTAGGACGAGGGATACGTTTGTCATTTTACTACAACAAAAAAAGTGGGTCGCTGGTGCTTGATTGCTACGTAAGAATGAAGGTGTGTTTAATTAAACGCACCTTCGACGTGATAAACAAATGCGTACAACAACCCATATATTTTTGCTTTGTGATGAGCAAGGGTTCCATTTGAGCGAAGTTTTGTTTTAAAGGTTTATTTGCTTCCCAAGATTTAGTGGTTGGATGGTGGAGTGACTAGCTCCGACGTCCCCAATTGTTGGAGAGCCATGAACTCATGATACATGGATTTTCATCAATTAGAGTCTTTGACGGATTGTGTGTATGTTGTCGGGTCAGGAGGGATTTTAGTGCGAGTGTTAGACCGAGGATGATTTTGGGTTTGAGATTGCATATTTTGGATTTTGTTATCATAGGATTTGGAATGGAAGGGATGGAGACAGTGGATGTTTGTTTTAGGAATGTGGATTTTCCTTGGGAAGATTAAGACAACATCCATTGTATGTAGTAAGAGGAATGGAAATGTGATTGTAGTTTATGGAATACCTGAATGAGCTCTGATATCATGTGAAAAGCTATGCAGTAGGTAGCTTTAGCTTTTCCTTAAATACCTTAATAATAATACTTTTCAGTTTCAACAATGAATATTAACATAATCTATATGTTAAGAAGTCGAAATTTATGACATCCAAAGATTTGGGATGATGATTTTCCATACATGCTTTTTCTTTACTAATGTCATCCGTGGATGAACATAAAAGCCCCTATTTGTGGTGTTTTTGGAGTGCCTGTTGTAGTGCCTTTTTGTCTTGGAAATGTGGTGAGGATGACGATTCCTGGAGTAACTTTAGGAGTTCTACTAGGTGGAAGAAACTTCAAATAATTCACAGGAAAAGTGCAAGGATCGCAGTGAAGCATAGTATCAAATGGACTTGAGAATCATTTCAGAAATTTACATGATTCATTTGTCAAGCACAATCTTTCTTGAAGGGGATCTCTATGTTTTGCTAGTTTGTTTTCTCTGACAAACATAAGACCAAGTACTCTTATGAATTGTTATAGTAAGCACATAATTCTTGGAGTGTATTTATGAAATCTACTAGGAGGCGGGGAAAAAATTTGGAAGAAGACATAAGAAAATTTTAAGCCTTGCCATGAAATTCTTGCGACCGAGCAAAACACATAGGGATCGATAACTATAAGACAAAGGAGGAGAACACAAGTTCATTTGTCATGGCAAATTCCAAATTCTACAAAGATTGGTGAAAATGATTTTTGGTTAGATCTGGCTTCCTTTATGAGAGTTCGCTTTGTTATCAGTGTAATGTATTTGAAGGTATTTAATCATCACTACTAGATGATGGAGGAGCACAAGATGGTGGCTGACCCAATAAAGGAAGACTATTCTCTTTTGAAAACAATTAGATTGGAACCATATGAATTAGTCCATCCTTGTATTTTTGAGTTGGTTTTCAAGATCTTGAAAATTTAGGCTTAGAATCTAAATTTTCAGGAGATTTTCTCTTCTTGGTTCCTACATTATTTAAAAATTTTAATTCTTTTCTTGTATTACACATATGATCTATTTGAACAAATAAAATGTTGATTTTTAATTTTAGATTCGAGTTTTCTTCTTCAGTCCATTCTCTCTCTCTCTCTCTCTCTATCTCTTCAGTAGTTTTAAGGCTAAAGGTAGCAACCATCTACCCCTTTCCATCTATTTATTCAGAACCTAGATTAAGTAGACTGGACAACAAATTGCAGCCATTTCAAGGGAATTGTAGCAAAAATGAGAGACTGGAGGGAATATGATCATCTATGAGCCTTTCCATACTTTCCAATCATTCTTGTATCCAGGACAATTAGGATTATTTAACCACCCTTTGGTTGCTTGATTCCTTGCTTTTTGGATCAATTCCTTTCATTACATTTTAGGAATATATACTTACATACCAGTCAAATCTTATGAATTTACATATCCAACACCTATGCTTCAATTTTTACATATATGCCACCTTGCCTATGCTGGAACAGGTGCACTTCACTTTTTAAAAGTTGAACTAGAGGTATTTTTGATGTGATATGAAAGATTTGGGTGGTATAAATGTAAAGAAAGTAAAGTTTAGGTGTTGGATATGTAAATATATAGGGAAATTGGGTTGTATGTACATGAATGCAGATGGACTGGAATTTACCAAATCATGAGTGTGTTTGCTAGAGATCATTTGCACCGTATGTTGCTCTCCAGTTTATCCCAAATTTGGAACCAAACAACACTTCTTTTAAAATTTATACCAATACAAGAAAATTTTGCTTGATGAACATGTAGTATACGTGAGTGATAACAGCTAGCATAAAACCAACAACATCCAATGAGAAACTTAAACTGATATTCCCACATGCTTTCATGTTGTGCCCCCAACTTAAAATGCAAAATTCGCATCTATACGCTTCAAAAAATTTGAACTCAAAGAAACATTCTACCGTACCATCATTTTATTTTCTTGCAGCTAATTCCCACCCCCAACTTAAAATGCAAAATTCGCATCTTTACGCTTCAAAAAATTTGAACTCGAAGAAGCATTCTACCGTCCCATCACTTTATTTTCTTGCAGCTAATCCCCACCCCAATGGCGGCATTATTGTGCCATAGATATCACCAATGCTGGTATGCTAACACTCGGCAATGCTTTACCATGTCTTCAATCCTTAGATGTTTCCGAATGCAACAATTGACTGATAATGAATTGGTCATCATCGCTGAGGAATGCTGCAATCTTATAAGGCTACAGCTCGTGGGTAGCCGAACCACCACCGCTGGGTTGTTTCCGGCTCTCTAACAATTGTCTTCATATTGAAGAGCTCTGATTAGCCGGTTGTTCGAAGATTACTGACATCAAAATCACGTGACTGGTCGGCGGCTGCCACCAATTAGTTGCCTGGATGTCACCAAGTGCGCCAAGCTTGGCGATGATCAGTAGTGCTGCCGAGAAATTCTCCTCACCTCTGCGGAAGGTCCTGAAGCTGTTAGACTGCTGTAATGTAGGAGAGAAATTCATTCAATCGGTGGCCAACTTGAGACATAATCTCAATATATTAATTATCGGTGGTTGGCATTATATCTCTGCTGAATTGGTGAGTCCCTAGCTTTATCCTGTTGTGAATGTTTAAAATTTTTGAGAATGAATTGGTGCTCCAACATCACTGATTTGACTCAAAGCTCCATATTCTTGGACTCTAGATATCTTATGGTTCTTGATATTGGATCCTGTGATAAAATAACTGATTCATCTTTTGAGGACTAGAGATTTTTGAAGGTTGCAAACTTGCCGAGGATCACAGTAGCAGCTATAGGCATCATATTGCAGTTCTGTATATCATTAGATTATTTGGATCTATGGTCATACCCACAATTTACAGAGCTTGGTTGTGAACAAGCTAGTTTGCTGTCTCCTGAGTCCTACAAAGTAAATTTTAGTGGAAGCTTATTAGAGAGTGATACTATGGTTGATTTATTATGTTGAAACTAGATACCTAAATATTCTTTAGGGCTATTTAGTTTATATTTCGAGTGGTTTAGTAAAAAGATTTTGTTGATTTGGTTAACTTGGGTGTATGAGATGAGAGGTAGTTAGATTTTACTTTTTAGATATGTGTTGATTTTAGGCAATATATAGCTATCAAGTAGTTCTATTTGGAGTAAGACCCTTGGGTCAGAGGTTTGAATCCTCGTGCGCAAGCTTTGGCTCATTGGTAGCGGCTTTTGGCGTAATACTCTCGGGTCAGGGGTTCGATCCTACCCCTTTCAGGAGGATTTGAATAGCACACGGGACTGAAAGGGAGGTCCGCCCCTCGGTCAGTTAAACCTATAAGGGTTGATCGGTGGTCTCCAACTGTCGATCATTTTTTTTTTTTTTTTTAATAAAAAAGTAGTTCTATTTGGAGTTTTTGATCCATTAAATAAATGATGGCCTAAAGGGGACATTTGAACAGCGGACCTGGCCCATTTTGATTTCTTTTATTTTATTTTTAGGTACCAGTGTGTGTTGTCTTAAGCTCAAGATCTTATAGTTAGAGACAGCTCTGTATTATTAGGTCAGTTGTGCTTCACTCATGATCAATTTTGAATTGAATTCAACTGAGTCTATTAAATTAATTAATGTATTTTTCATAACTCATAATTTTAAGAATATTTGATTACAAATGATTTTAGAATTTTGGCAATAATTTGCAAAAATATTTACAAAAGCGTGCATTTGCGGTTATCTTGCTCTTTATCCAATATTACCCCTGCACTATGCTTGATCAAGTTAACATGGTGGATAGGTGAGTAGATCATTTTAATCATGGAACATATAGCAGATTCATGAATTATGATATTTATTACCATTCACCTTAAAACTAGGACACTAGAGATTTTCACTTATCTAAATAATATGTAGTCTCTATATTTATTTCAAAATGGTACATTTTGGATTAAAAAAAAAGGAATTAAAATTTCATTTGTAAATAGAAAGATTTACATACATACCACTCAATTCATATGTATTTATAAATCTAACATTTATTCATCAATTTTTTACTTTAATATCATCTATTCATGAAAAAGTGTACTTAATTTTTAGAAGTTAAAATGGTGGTTTGATGTGATATGAATGATTTGTGTGGTATAAATGTAAAAATAAACTGTGTTTGGTTGTTAAATACATATGAATTGATATATGTAAATGCCCCTTACAAGGAATCCACCTCCATTCGCGGACACACTTGTTTGATAACAAACAAACCACTACAAATCTATCTTTTTTTTTGAAATATTTACATGCATGCTTTTAAATTCCTATATATTTACATATGCAATACATAAACTTCAATTTTTACATTTATGCTACTTTATCTATGCATGAAAAAGACATTTCGCTTTGTTAGAAGTTAAAATATTGATATGTTTGGTGTGATATGAAAAATTTGGGTGCTTTGCATATAAATACCTTTTTTATAGTTTGAGCCTTGTTTGATTATTCTCTCTCAAAGTTGAAAATACTTTAGTTTATTAAGTTTAGATTTTGACCTTTAATTGTGTTATAATCCATTAATTTGCTAAAACTCGATTTATATGCCATAGGAATCACGGATGCTGGAATGATAACAGTTGGCAACGGTCTACCATGTCTTCAGTCCTTAGATGTTTCTGACTGCAAAAAACTGACTGATAAGGGACTTGTCCCCATCGCTAACGGATGCCGCAATCTTTTAAGGCTACGGCTCGTGGGTTGCAGAGCCATCACCGACGCATTGCTTCCGGCTCTCTCTCACAACTGTCATCGTCTTGAAGAGCTCGAATTAGCCGGTTGTTCGAAGATAACAGACATCGGAATCATGGGGCTGGTCGACGGCTGCCGCCAGATTAAGTGCCTCGATGTCAGCAAGTGTGGGAAGGTCGGCGATGCAGGGATCTGTAGCGTTGCCGAGGCATGCTCCTCATCTCTCAGGGTCCTGAAGCTGTTAGACTGCTGCAATGTAGGCGAGAAATCCATTCTATCATTGGCTAACTCGTGTTATAATCTCGAGACATTGGTGATCGGTGGATGCCATTTTATTTCCGACGAATCAATCAGGTCCTTAGCTCTATCCTGCTGCGAAAGCTTAAGAATTCTGAGAATGAATTGGTGCTCCAACATGACAGATTTGACACTAAGCCTCATATTCTCTACATGTAGATATCTTATGGATCTTGATATTGGATCCTGTGATAAAATAACAGATTTAGGCTTTGAGGGACTAAAATTGGGAGATTTTGTGTCAAATTTGAAGGTCTTGAAGGTCGGAAATTTGCCGAGGATTACGGTGGTGGCTATAGGGATCATATTACAGTTCTGTAAATCATTAACTTATTTGGATCTAAGGTCATGCCCACATGTTGCAAAGCGTGTTTGTGAGGAAGCTGGTTTACAGTTTCCTGAGTTATGCAAAATAAATTTTGTTGGAAGTTTATTAGAGACTGAAATTGAGTTACTATGTTAAAACTTAGATAAGATGGCTAGTATTGTTACTGGATTTTAAGAAGGATTTGGTTGTTGTGTGTATTAATAATAATAGCTTTATTTAGGGTCTATTTTGTATATATATTCTGAGCATTTCAGTAAAAATATTTTGTTAATTTGGTTTACTAGTGAGAATGAGATTAGAGCTAATTATAATTAGATGTTACCTTTTAGATTTCTACTGATTTTAGGGATCATATTACAGTTCTGCAAATCATTAAATTACTTGGGTCTATGGGGATGCACTTAATGTTGCAAAGTGCTATTGTGAAGAGGCTGCTTTACAGTTTCTTGAGTTCTGCATAGTAAATTTTTATCTAATCATTTTACATAGTGATATTGATTTATTTTGTTGAAACAATATAAGATGGATGGTATTGGTGCTGGATTTTTCAATATTAAGGTAATTTTAAGAATATATGCATGCATATAATTTTGGAATTTTGATAATAATTTGCAAAAAAATCTATCACTTGGTGTCCCTTTTATTCTTGGCAATCATTTTAAAAATTATTCGTATACAACTCACTTGTTTAACGAACGAATCTAACAAGCTGGACTCGAGTTTTTTTTGACAACCATATATAATTTCTTATGCATAGGTTTATAATATTAATGTATCATGATTGCATATATCAAACTATTGGTGTTAGATATATAAATCCATAAGAATTGTGTGGAATGTATATAAATTTCCCAAGAATTTATGTAGGGAGAAAAAAAATTATTTATTTGTTGATCCTTGTTCTTTATTTGGTAACTAATAATGATAAAAAAAGGTGACTTTGGGTGACGAATCTATCTTTTTTTTATGAGTTTGGGCCTTTGTTAATTATTCTTCTATAAATCATGAGAAGTTGGGATCCATTAGTTATCATGAGTTATTCATAATATGGTTATATGTAAATCGTAAAAGGTTTTCTTTAGGGCATTTAGATGCATGGCACACAATTCTTGTGTATTTGTAAACTTTCATGTTTACATACATAAGACAAATCTTTAATATTACATTAAGAAAATCACTATTGTCATTTTTTAACCGTAAAATACACATTTTTCATGCATGAGTTTAAAACACTAAATTATTATATATGTAAATATGAAAGTTTAGGTGCGAGATATGTAAATATATAAGAATTCTATGCTATGTAAAATTTCCCCTTTTTATATTGTGTGCAATGATTTTTAGATATTTTCGCATGCTTGATGAATTATTAATTTTTTGTAAAAATTGCTAAAACTTAATTTCTATGCATGGATCACATATTTATGCCTTTTTAAGCTGTTTTGACTGCCTAGCGCCAAAAATTGGCGTCAAACTTTTAGGGGCTCAGTTTAGAGGCTCCGGAGGCAGTTTTGGGCGCCTAGATGCCCGGGGCTGGCGCCTAGGCACTAGTCTGACCCGAAAATATTGATTTTCGAGTAGATTGTTCGGTGGAGGGTTTCTTCGATTTGTGAGCTATGAGGGGAACAAACATGACTGAAATATAACCCATTAACTTCAAAAATATATATTTTTATTGGTCATCTATCGAGGAAATTGTCGTTAATGGTCACCTCGAACCATGATGCGGGTAGGGTGTTCCAAACCCTAATTTATGCTCGGCTGACTGTAGGAAGGTTTTTATCAGTTCAGAAGCCACAAAAACTTGTTTATTATTGGAATACAACCCCATAAGTTAGATATGAATATTAGATGTTTCAAACCGGGGTTTTTGGTGCCGACAGGCGTCCCAGACCCCAGCGGGGGTAAAATCGGTCCGAACTTGAATTCTCCGAAATGTGCGTGGAGAATCGGTCCGAACTTGAATTTTCTATAAAAAATTGACTCCAACACACCTTTAGATTTCATTTTCCAGAATTTCTAATTGAGAATCTGCAGAGAATAACAGAAATGCAGGGAAGAAGATAACAATGCTTAGATATGGTAAATCAATAATATGCTTCACATTGTAAAGTTCTTCTTATAGAGAACAATAAACAATAAGAGATACATATAATGATGGATATAATACTCTAGAGAATAGTTCGTGGTCCCAGGATGGTTACAAGAGAATACAGTTGTTACCTCCCCTCAAGATCACAATTTGATGTTATGATTATGAGCTTTGTCGGAGCTTGATAAATTAAGGTTGAGGTAAGCACTTGGTGAGAATGTTGACTATCTAAACTTGTGAGGCAATGTGATGGAGTTGAATGGCTTATAAGACAAGTTGATCCCTTACAAAGTGACAACCAATATCCACATGTTTGGTGTGAGCATAAAATATTGGATTGAGGGTAATTGTTATGGCAGAAGTATTATCATAATTGACAGGTGTGGGAGCATAAATTTGCATGTTGAAATCCTGAAGGAATAGTTGAATGATATCTGTGGTGGCACCCGCTAGAGACTTTTATTTCATTTTTGTAGATGATCGAGCTACTGCCTTTTGTTTCTGAATTGTTCATCAAATAAGATTGTTGCCTAAAAAGAAACAAAAGCCTATTGTGAACCTCCGATCATCACAATTTCCAACCCTTTGCATCAGAGAAACTCTATAGGTGAAGATCTCCCATGTTGATTTGAAGTTCGTGATGGATCGTGGCTTTAAGATAGCACGACTACCGTTTGATGAGCTGGAAATGGTAGAGAAGAGGCTTGTGCATATTTTGGCTTATAAAATTTATAGCAAATGCAATGTTTGGCCTTACAATAGTTAGAAATTACAATGACATAGCTAACTGGTGATATTGAGTGACTTGAGGATAATCTTGTTAAGAATTGGCGCTGGGTTTCAGTTTGATAGGTAGAAGGGTATGAAAAGACTTGCAATTTTTCATACCATTTGCTTTAAAAGAGATAATATGTAAGTTGTTTGAGTAAGGAAGTAGCCTCTAGAATTCTTCTGTATGTGGACTCAAAGGAAGTTGTTGACATTTCTAAAATCTTTGAGTGAGAATGTCGATTGAAGATGGTGAAGAACATTGAAGATAACAGTTGGATTATTCCCTATTCGTAAGATGTCATCAACATATACAAGAAGATACGTATGGACACCATTGTGTTGATATAAAAGGAGGGAGAGGTCGGCTTTGCTCATTTGGAATCCTTTAAGTTTGAGATGATTAGAGAAAGTCAAATACCATTTGTGTGGGCCGTGTTTGAGGTAATAGAGATTCTTTTTGAGTAAGCAGACGTAGTTTGGATGTTGAGTGTCTTGAAATCCTTGTGGTTGCTGCATGTAGATGGTATCATCTGGCACCATGGAAGAAAGTGTTCGAGATGTCTAGCTCCTTGACTGGCCAATTATGGTGTAATGCAATAGTGAGTATAATTCATATAGTTGGAAGTTTGGCAACAGGACTAAAGGTTTCGTTATAGTCAATGTCGTATTGTTTTTTAAATCCTTGAGCAACGAGGTGAACTGTGTTCAATAATTGAGCCATTAGAATTAAATTTTGTTCAATAAGTCCACCTGCAATGAATGATGTTTTGATTTTGTGGTGGAGGGATAATTTTTCATGTTCCTTGACTTTGAAAAGCATGAAATTCATTGAATATGGCTTACTGCCAGTGAAGGTGTTTTTACATCATCAGTATAAGAGGTAGGATCAGTTGTAGGAGATGTAGTGAAGTGATGATCGAGGATTTATTTTGGTTTGAGGGAACCGATTTGAGCTTTAGAAATCATGGAATGTTTAATGGTATCGAATAGAGAAGACTGGAATGTACAGTGGGATTGAGAGAAGGCTGTAAAGATCGATTTATTTCTTTCGGTGTTGTGAGTTGAGGAGTAAATGATGATGTGTTTATGAGGGAGTTTGGGGAGTGGAGAATCTGTTTAAGGTTGGTGCAAAGAGGCCTTGTGGAGTGTAGAAGAAAGAATCTGAGTTTGACATGGCGAGAAGTGATTTCTTTTTTATTTTAGAGACTGTAGTTGCGATAGCCTTTGTAGTTGGAAGAATAATTAATGAAGATGCATGGTGGAGTTGTGGGGAGAAGTTTATTTGAGATGGGGGTAGTTTCCATAGAAATTATAGGCACCCAACAGGGCGTAAGTGGTAGAAAGTAGGCAGAGAGTGGTGCAGATGTTCATAAGGTGATCTGTAAGTGGATATTTTAGAGGGCGTATGATTTATAAGGTAGGAGGCCATGGTTAGAGCTTCAACTTTGAATCAAATAGGATGTTAGGTTCTTAAAAGTATGGTTCTAGTGGTTTCAATTAGATGTCTATATTTGTGTTCAACAACCCCATTTTATTGAGGTGTGTAAGGAAAACTGAATTGATGTTGGATACCATGTGAGAGAAGGTAAAATTTTGTGAGGTATATTCACCAACCCCATCAGAGTTGATTTTGGAAAAATTTATAAAAGGTTATTATGATTTTGGTAGTTTCAGATTTTGCAAACATTGGAAAGATCTAATAGTACCTTATATAATCAACAATTGAAGAAAAGTAATCTGGATTCCTAGATCTAGAAACAAAAGAAAATGGTAGTTTGTGACATGTTGCTGAAACAAATTCATTACAAAGAAAATGTGAAGTGGGATGGACTATGACGCTATGTATTTGGAGATGTGTTGTAGCTTCTAGATGAGAACGACCCAAGCGTCTATGCCAAAGTTGAGAGGATGAAATGGAGAGATTATGAACTATTGAGAGAGCTTTGATTGTATATAGATCATTTTTACTGGGTGATTGAAGGATTGGTTTACTAGTCCTCTGATTATTGATATTGAAAGCATATTTAATGAAAATGATGATGCAATCATTATCAGACGATGGATTATGAATGGAGATAGATGGGGAGAGTATAGAAGAATGGATAGGAGTAGCTTACTTTGAGAAGTAGGAAGTAAGCTTTAATCTATGTATGTGATTGGATGAGTTGAACCATCATCAACTGAAATATTATCATTCCTATGGTAGGGAGTTGGTTGTTGTAGACTCTCCAGGTTGGTTGTGAGATAAGACGTAGCATCACTGTCCAAGATCCATTCCTCAGAAAGCTATGTAAGATTTGGGGATGGGTAGGAGGTGAAATTATGTGCCAACAAATTAGGGTTGTATGGCCATGTTTTTTGCATATTTGATATGTATTTCCAGTTCTAGGGAGAGAGGAAGTGCGGCCTCCCCTCCCAGATTGAGGATGAGTAGTGCCTTGTCTGTTGTTGGTGCGACGACAACCCCAGAAGCTGATGCTACCTTCTCTGATGGTAGGTTAATATAGAGCTATGACAGTAGCATTGGTTCCTTGGGTTATTTCCACTGCAATGTCTGTCACCTTGCCCCGCAAGAGTGAGTAGTTCATCGATGGATTTTGATTATGTTCTAATAGTAGCTTTAAAAGACTGATAATTGGATGGTAATCCATTAAGAGTATGCAAAATGATATTCTTCGGATCGATGTAGCCCCCAACAGAAGCTATGTTCTCCACCAAGGACTTAATTTCCAGCTGATATTGAGACATGGTAAGGCCTTTCATGGAGGTGTTGTGCAGGATATTTCGGTTGCAGAACTCTGGAACGGTTTGTTACTTGGAGCCGTTTGGGCAATGTGCTCTAAATTTTAGCATTGGAGTCCAAGTTGAGGATATATGAAGAGCAAAATTGTGAAGTTGATAGCAACAGAAAAATTTTGATCGATCAGTTGCCATTGGAGGAAGTCTGGATTGGTGTATAGATGTACAACTGAGTGCTAATTTGTTTGAGTGGAAAGATTTCTGTTCTTTCTAAGAAGCTCTCAAATCCAATTGCTTTGAATAGTTTGAGTATTAGAGATTTCTATGTCAGATAGTTGTCACTTGATAGCTGAACTTGAGCTATTGTTTTTACATTGAACATAAGGAACTTGAGTGCTGAGGGGATTGTGATGTCATTTTTGGATGAAGATGGAGAAACGTCAAATATGATGGTGGACGAATTGGATTCATACATGATTAAGGCAGGAATCAAGCAAGCTCTCTAGGAAGAAGAGAGAAAGCATGGGAAGAATAGAGGTTGATTGGAATGCTAGGCTCTGATAACATGAGAACTGCATAATGCAGGGAAGGAGACAATAATGCTTAGAGATGGTAAAGTAATAATAGATGCTTCATATTGTAAAGTTCTTCTTACAGGGAACAATAAAGAGTAAGAGATACATATATCGGTGGATAAAACACTCTATAGAGTCTATTATGTGGTCCTGGGGTGGTTACAAGAGAACAAAGAGGTGGCGAAGGATATCACCTGGGTGAGTAAATGGGTTTTTGTGATTTGCTACTGACTAATTGCTAATACCATATTTACACAAGTGTGGGTTTAAGGGATATAATTAAGGATTTCACAAGTGTGGATTTAAGGGGAGGCATATGCCCCCTCCGAAATTTGAAGATGTAGATTAGACGTGTGAATAAGTCGAGTACAGTTCAATTTGCACCTAAATCGAGGTCATAACTTGAGCTCGAGCTCGACTCGTGTCAATTATGCCCGACTCAGGCAAGGCTTGAAAGTGCTATTTTAAACTCAATTTTTATTAAAGAATTTTAAAAATTTATGAATTAATAAAAAATTAAATTTTCTCATGAAATTAAAATTAATTAATGTAATTCACCTAATCGACCAGCTCTCAAGCTTGAGCTCGAGTACTAAAGTTGTTGGCTCGATAAATTCGACTCGCAAGCTCATTAACAAGTCGAGCTTAAACCGGTTTGGCTCACTTACACCCCTAATCTGGATACATTCACCAGTTCCATGACAATGTAATAAAGCTGAGGAGCTACACTTTCAAACGTCCAATAAGCAAATGAATCAATAAATAAAATTATATGAACAATGTTAAGGTGTTTGGTATTATACTATTAACAGGATTTAGCCTTAAATTTAGCTTAAATCCAGTCAAACACCAAAGACAAAAAAAAATGAATTTTAAATTCAACATTCCGTTCAATGGTTAACCTAAATCAAAGTTGCTCAGCTTTCATTCGTGCTACCTTGGCGGCGCTCAGCCTCAACCACCACTTCTTCTTCGTCTTCTCAGAGTTGGAATCCTCGCTCGAAATCTTGTTTATAGCAGCCTGAGTTTCTCTTAACTGCGCGCCGAACTCTTTCTTCCATGCGTCAAATGTCTGCTTCAACTTCCTCAGCTCTTTCTCTGGATCCAGATCGGCTTCTTCCTTCCCAGACTTAACCTCCGCCAAGAACTTCGCATCATCACCAAAAGCCTCGGTTCTCTGTCCGAATTCTTCCGTTAAGCGACCGATCGCGTCCGTTTCCTGCGAAGCGAACCGAGAGGCGCTGTCGGATGCGTTTCGGTCGCACCTGTTGTCCAAACATTGGTCCACCGAGGATGCATCGGAGCTCCGGTCGTCACGGTTGTTATCGGCAGTCAGGGTTTCGCTTGCGACCGTAAGGCTGGATTGCAATGAAGAAATCTGTTTCTGCCAGTCCTCTTCGAGGGATTTCATTTTTTCGTCGTAGTCCGACTGACGGAGTTCGTACTGCAGGAGTCTCTGGCGGAGCATCTCGTTCTCCGCTTCTTTTTCACTTAGTGCGGCCTCAATCTTCAGAATCTTTCTCTGCAGTTCGGAGAGGACAGAGGCATCGATCATCACTTGCTCGGATTCTTCTGCAACCTGTGACAAGTTTCAATTATCGTCTCAGGTTAGGAGGATTTATTAGCACACAACTCAATTCCTGTGTATTTACATATCTAATATATCAACTTTAATTCTTACATATAAAAAAGGTAAATTTAACTTTTTTTAGAATTTAAATAGTGAAAATTTTGATGTGATAAACAAAATTTGGGTGATATAAATTTAAAAAAAGTAAAGATTAGGTGTTAGATATGTAAAAACATAGGAATTGGGTGCTATGTAATATAGTGTGAGATTGTAATACTCTACAGTAGAAGTTGACACAAACCAAATAGAATCTAAGTCAGCAGAAAAGATAGTTAAATGAATAAGAAATACGGCAAACTACATCTAAATGTTCAAAGTGACTAACAGATTTGATCACTAGATTTTTCATACTTTTTAAGAAGACTAATACAAATTTGTAAATGGAAGATTTACATGACATGCAGACCACTTAATTCCTATATATTTACATATATAACCCCTAAACTTCAATTTTTACATACATGCATGAAAAGGTGTATTTCACTTTGTAAAAATTTGTAAGGAGCTTTAGGTTTCCAATGCCTCTTTCTTTCCTGTTTTGGAATGCATTTAAATCAGCAAGAACGAACAAAATATGCTAAAATTTCTTCAATACTTATCTACGTTCTTCTTTCTCAAAATTTCAAGGCATCCATTTTGTTTATTTGAATCATTATCCATTCATTACCCATACTCAATTTTCTCCAAATATAAGAGGAAAATCATTGGAGGCATCTACGCTTCATATGATACCACTCTTGTCCACAACCAGGCTCAAGATTAGAAAGGCAGAAATTGACGGTCCGATGAAGAAAAACTATCTCTAACAGTTTTATTTCATAAATAAAATGATCCAAAACACAAAAGAGTCGTTCTATTTTATAAATATTTAATATACAACTATTTATTCATACTAAACTTTTACAAGTATAATGGTTCAAAGAAGCAAAAACTATGTTTTTGTTTTTTGTTTATGCTTTTCTTTTAAAAACATATTATTTAGTGTATTCTTTGCTTGTTTTTATTTTTTGTTTTCAAAAAACAGATGCACTTGTTTGTAAAATGGAGTTTGATATATATACCACACAATACTTATGTATTTACATGTCTAAGTTTGATATTTATACATACATCACCTTGGTGTCATAAATCTATTCATGAAAAACTATATTTCACTATTAAAAAGTTATTTATGATGGTATTTTTATGTGATGTTAGAGATTTAAGCGGTGTGTTTGCATTCTTTTCTTTTGATAAACATATTTATTTCATGCATTTTCTGCTTGTTTTTATTTTTTGTTTTAAAAAACAAATGTACTTGTTTTTAAAACGGAGATTTACACCCAAAATTTGATATTTATACTTTATAACACCTTGTTGTCATAAATCTATTTATGAAAGGATGTATTTTCACTATTAAAAGGATATTTATAGTGATATTTTTTATGCAATGTTAAAGATTTGAGCGGCATGCATGTAAATATGAATGTTGAGGGGTTAAATATGTAAATACATGAGAATTGTGTGGTATACATGTAAATGCCCTTTGTTAAAAACACTCTAAACTTCTAAAAGTTATTTTGAGTATTTTTAAAAATAAATAAACATATTTTAACATGCCAAATATGTTTTTAATTTATGTAAAAATATATACAAGATAAAATTAAAAAAAAAAAAAAAAATGTAATCCCAAACGGCCCCTAACAATTTTGCATAGCGATTAAATAACACACTATGACATTACCTGTTCGCCATCAAATTGTTTCCATAAGCCAACCTCTCGAGAGCACCTTCTTACAAGCCACCCACGTATAACTGAAACGAAAATATAGCAGCAACCGAATGAAAAACCTCTTCAAAATCCTGTTTCCCAAAGATAACCAAAAGTATAAAAAGGAGATGATTGATTACCAGACTGCATAAGAATTGAAGCTTCAGTCATTCTGAGATACTTTTTCCTGGAGAGTCTGCCTTTAATATGTTTTTGTAAAACAATGGCAGCTCTATGCTTCCATAGTTTGGCCGAGTATGCCTGCCTAATTTTTTCGCCTCGGATAACTATAAAAAGAGAAAAATAATTGATGATTAAATTTTGAGAGAAGTATCAAAATGGTTCCCTTGCTTTTTGTAGGGAGTCATTTTAATCTTAAAGTCTATAGAAGTGTCCAGTTAGTCTCAACTTTTTTAAAGTAGGCTCAAATAGTTCTCTTCCAGGACTATTTCAGCTTATATTAAAAGAGTTTAAGGATTAATATGACACTTTTATAGACTCAGGACTAAAATGAACCCATGTATCTAGTAAGGGGACTATTTTTGCACTTTAGCATTAAAATTTTAAAATGATCCTAAAACAACCATTATATGGGATTAATAAATTACATGATTGTAGCATGACGATTCCCTTTTTACAATTCTGCACTTGAACTCGTGCTTGATGGCCTCTAAAACAGCTCTGAACTCTTAAAATACCATGCAGCGTACGATTCCTGGTGTCTTCAATGGCACCAATCTATTGATATTTAGAAAAATAAATAATATAAACATAAAAATAAATTAGATCCAATTATTAATGAGAAAATATTGAAAAAAGACTAACAAAGAACATCCAAGGTTCATCCAGGATATTGATTTCTTTTGTCTCAAGGGAATCATTTTTACAGTAAAACACTATAAATCCATAAAATGTTAAGATGATTAGAAATCCTGTTATGTTGTAAATTTAACTATGGATGTGCAGAAAATCAACCAAAACAAGTCAATGGTGGAAATTGTGGTTCGTATTCTTAAAAAAAATATACTAGTAGTTTTTGAAGGAACAGGCAAATCCCCCCAAATTATAAGTAAGAAAAGTACTGCACGTAAAATGTCAAATGGATCATCATATGTAATATTAGTTAGAATTTCAGTCAAATCTAAAGAATAAAAATGAGCACATGGCTGGATTGATTATCTGAAGCATTAAAATTACCTGGCCTGTTCGGAAAAATAATTTGGTATATCCAACTTGATACATCTCAGGAAGAATGTTAAACTGATGAAGGATCGCCACCGACACACTGAGCGGATCTTGATTCGCAACATTTTCAAGAAGAAGGAAGCCATATCTAAGTCAAATTAAAACAAGTTAAACTATGCTTTTGGAAATGAAAAGAAATTGATTTAAATCTAGATCGAGTAAAGTGTCAAAATAGTCTCCTAACTATTTATATTGGGTAATTTTAGTCCCAGAGTTTATACAAGTGATAGATTAATCCTTAAATTGTTTTAATGAGGGTTGAAGTAGTTATCACTGGGACTATTTCAACCTAGACTAAACTGACATTTTTATAAACTCTGGTGCTAAAATGGCTGCAAAGATTCAGGAGACTATTTTGACAATTTTCTCAAATCTCAAAGTGTCTCAAGAACAAAATTGCGTACCTTCTAGCAAACTTTGTGTGAGACATTTTTGTAGGATAGCCCGACTTGGATATGCGGACCACTTCGAGAACTCCGCAGCACTTAAGCTGGCGAAGTACAAATTCTTGTTCATACAATGCAGGAAGTTGTGATGTGTTGGGCTTTATGCACCGTATGAAGTGAGGAGTGGTGCTTTCAAGCTTATGCATTAGTTGAAAAAGTTGTCCCTAAAAAAGGAGTACAAAGAGTTGTCAAATTGAAGAACATTCAGCTTCCTATCCACATATCAAAACCTTAAAAGCATTTTAACAGCCTTTTCTTTAGAGAAATCTACACAAGTATCAGCTATTGGATTCCATGCCAAATGGCCAAATCTATGTTTGTATTTTCTTATAAGGATTGAGTTTTTTATGCCAAACTGACTATTTAAAGTTTGATTAAAAAATATTTTGACAAGATAATGATAATTGAGCCATCGACATATAATGATTTCATTGACAGCTTTACTTTCATAGCTATATATAGTAACAATCATTGTAAATGAATGAACATCGTTGGAAGAATAGTTGTCATATAATTGGAATAGAGAAAAATGTCAAAATGATCCCTAGACTCTTTGTAGGAGGTCACTTTAGTCACAAAGTTTATAAAAGTGTCAATTTAGTCTCCAGACTTTCTTAATATTTTTCTTAATATGGGTCAAAATAGTCCCCAGTGAAGACCCCCATTAAACAATCTAATGACTAATTTAACACTTTTATAAACTCTAGGACTAAAAGGGCCCAATGTAAATAGTGAGCGAACTTTTGACACTTCATGCAAACCTAAACCTAAAATTAGGGAGAAAAGAATAGAATAAGCTTCAAGGGTGCAAAAAAAGAAACTATTCACCTTAAACTTCTTTGTAACGCTTAGCTTTGGGGAATCCACTCCACTTGATCGGAAGGGGCTATCACCTTGTAGATCCAACCTTGCAAGAGTCTTTGATGCAAATATTTTAGGGAGATGGCATGTACAAGAAGCTAAAAGTTGAATTGAGTCCAAGTGTAACAGATCTCTGTTCTTCTCAAGAAAACCTGTCGAGTCATAAGCTACCTGCCACAAAATTAAGTCACTAGCTGTTAAATTGAGCACCAAAGGATGACTAAGGGAAGAAGATCATGATGGCAACCTCCCCTGCATAGTGGCTAACACTGAATGCTTTGCCTCTTTCTCCCTTGAAGCAAGGATTAGGATGAAGATGCTTTCTGAGCTTGTCTGCAAAAGTCAGATCTGTAGCATTTGGAAAGGTGGACTCTTCATCCAAAAGAGAAAGTAATCCTAATGGTTTCTGCATGAAAACACACAAAAATTAATCATTGCAAGTAATAAAGACATGGAAATAAAAACGATCCATAAATTCTAGGGGCATTTACATACATGGCACACAATTCTTATTTATTTAAATGTATCACAGCTAAACTTTCATATTTACACACATATAACTCATATATTTGATATCACATTAAAAAAAAGCTCTATTACCACTTTTTATGTGAAATACACTTTTCATCCATAGGTTCAAAGCACCAAAGCGTTATGTATGTAAATATGAAGTTTAGGTGTAGCTATATACCGCAGTAGTGGATACTGCCAACAAAACTTAACAAATTTTATTTTGGACTTCATGAACTATGGATATAGAAAAACAAATACCCAACACCAAGGATAGTTGAATTAACTAAAGCATTGATACATTGATTCCTGGTTGTGTTTAGCCAAATAGCAGCAAATTAATAGTTTATGAAATGGCATTAAAAAATGTACACAATTGCACAAATTAGCATTCAAACATTAGCTACAATGTAAGATTTTGGACAAACTGAACTGCTACCAAACAGTTAATGGGCACTAGCAGCAGAACAAGAATATATAGTGGTGCCCCTAAAACTAAATAATTACTATTTAAGGATGATTGATTAGGTTAAGTATGCTTGATCAATAAATTAATCCAACTAATTGAGTTTAGTCATTGTTAAGGATAATTATAATAGAAATTGAGAGACCTTACGATATTATAACACCTAAGAGAAGCATTAAAATGATTTAAGGAAGCCTTTGAATTTGTTATAAATCCGTTTTATGAGTAAATGTACTTAAAATAAATGAAAAATAATAGAAATGCACTTATTTAAAGTATGTTGAAATATAAAATTTAATCGCACAAAACATAAATTTTTTAATTTTAACATAATGCTCATCTTGGTGTGCATTTCAATACATAATTATGTATGTTAGAATAAATATGCTTCTAGTTCTATGAGTTCTAGGGCTCGAGCGACCAAGAGATCGAGCAATTGAGAAGAAAGAATGACAAAGTCAATAGTTCAACTAGGTTTAAAATTGAGAAGAAGAATGTGAGTGAAATTGACGGAGAAGACATTGTTCATTTTTCTTCTCCGTTCGAACAATGTAAACCTCAACCCTTTTAACTTCTTCGTTAATTTTGTAATCTTTTACAAATTGGAGTAATGAGTAAGATTAATCTATTAGAACTTGGAAACAGATATTTTTAGGATTTGAGAATATGAGAGATCAATAGTTAAATGTCACAATCATTTACAACAAGCAGATTTTAATACTTGATTCTACACATATATCTTGTGCATGTTCTGTTTTCAAAAGTTGATAGCTCAAACCTTAAGTACCATCTTCATATCATCATGACTTGTTTTATGTAAGCATATGAATTTGAAAATATAAGGGAATTATATTGAATTTATAATTAGCACATTGGATAGATCCATGTTTTCTAGAATCACGAACTCACAGTTAAGAATACGTATGATACATGTTATCATCGATGCAGCCTATTCAAAAGTATAATTATTTAGTTAAATGAACAAGAAAATTTAAGTGAGTTGAGAAACACTCTTCAATTTTCTAGGAAGGGATGTTGGGTTTTGTTACCTCAAGAATAAGAATAATTGGGTTGATAATACAAAGGAGTGAATGGTAGGTTGCCTTTTGATAACAGAGAAATTCAAATGGATCAAAGATGAGTTATTAAAATGGATCAAAGATGAGTTGGTGTTGATTTCGATGAGTTAGTCCATATGAAGTCATTAATGTGGGTGATTGCATTCTCTTTAAGATTAGCGTTTCCTTCCTAATCATATATGCAATGCTACTCAATGTCAACATTTCATTAATTATTTGATCATTTCAAAGTTATATGATTGCAAAGCAATTTCATTAATACCCTCATGAAATCTGATTTAATCTATATTTAATGTCAATGATTCTCGATGCCCTGTTACTACAACAATCAATATTTCATTTGTGATGTTTCTGCAATGATTATTATTTCATATGCTATACTAATGATTATAATTTCCAATGATATAGTATAGTGACGATTATGAAATTTAATCCTATGTCAATTCCTCCTACAATTATTGGATGTAATGTTGGTATGGCCTTATGTTACTAGTTGAGGATATTATTAGACTCTTATGTGTATATGGCTTTTAAAGAATAGTAGACATAGAGCTATATTCTATGACGCCAAAAAAGAACTAGGGCATATGAATATGGATAGAAATATGAGTTGCGCCCCACTTGCATTGATGGTAGATATATCAACAATATGGATATGATATTGAGCTCGGTATAGATCGTTTTAATTATTTGTCTTCACATAAAAAAAGCTATGGAACATTATGAAATGATTCTCATGCTAATGAATTTCATTATAGGCTGTGAATATGAATTATAAAACCATGCAGATTATATGATCTTCTCTCACAATGATTATGGCATCACATCTTATGTTAACTTCCTTTAATATTCAACAGTGTATGGTATCATGTTGATCGTCATTGAATGACAGGTTTAAGCAAAAATTTTGCATCCTTATAATATTGAAATACTAACCCTATGCACATTGCTTCCCTTTATTATTGTGTTAGTTGTTATAAGTATAGTAATGTACCGGTATGTCTATATATATATATATATATATATATATATATATATATATATATATATATATATAGATAGATATTGGCTTAATAGTTGATGATATGAGTATAAACATGTCGAGTTGAAATCAAACCAACCTCAAATTGACCTAAAGTTTGATTAATTAATTGAGCTCGAGCTCAATTCTACAAGTTGGAGTTGGCTCACAAGCCAGCTCATTTATTTGAAGGAGAAGAAAAAAAAATTTAATTTTTAAAATTTTTAAAATCATTGTAATAAAATGAAAAGAATGAGAAAAAGAGAAATTAGATAAGAAATAATAAGAAAATACTTGATATAAGAATAATTTTTAAATATTTTTTAACAAGCTAGTATTTATATTCTAGTACTTTAATATATTTTAAATGTATTTTATATTAATAACTTCTAAACGAGCCAACTTATGATCTAATGAATCGAGCTGGAATTGGCTTAAGCTTAGCTTATTAGTACATTGAGCTCAATTTGCGAGCCATTTACTGAGCCGAGCTTGCGCTAGCTCAAATGTTGACTTCACACAATTGCAACCCTAGTTGATGACTATTTTTCATGATTTTTATGGTTACAAAAGAAAATTTGTGCATAACTAATGTAGAACATCGTTTAACATTGATCAATTTATAAAACTAATTTTAGATACTTTCATTTCATATGTGTTACTTTATGATCTTTTTTAGTCGTCATATGATAATATATCTAAATGGATAATTTATTTATAGTTCTAGATCATGTAACTGCCTTGATGAAAAGATAGAGGTTTATTGGCATTTTTATTTTTTGGATTTCGAATTTGGATGATGATACACGGCTATAAATTATTATATAAAATGCTTGTGGTGTGTGTGATGTATTGAATTGTCCACTTGAGATTCTTCTGCTGTTTTGTATGAATTTTTTTTGATAAAGTGACATATCTTGTTGATAATCGTACTAAAGAAAGGCTTAATCTATTAAAACATGTTATCATATTGAATTATCTATCATTCACAATTTAATTATTCCTGTTCATTTGGAACTCATTACCAGAAGACACATACCTTCTCAAAAAGATTGAGACAGTCCCGATTGTCCAGAAAGTCAACTTTTGCCCAGTCAATGCCTTCTTGGATATATTCCTAGCAAAAATATATCAATATATATTTTTTGTGAAATTAATATTTAATTAAAAATTGATATGTGCTTCAGTAAAAAAGTAGTAATTTGTCAGTTAAAACATGCTATAAATCATCATTGGGAATGACCTAAATTGAACCTTAAAATCAAAATGGCATAATCCTGCCTGATTAAACAAAGAAAAACACTAGAGATTACTGAAGACTTGGATGAATAAATCCCATGCTTATGCATGAAACACCTTTTTTTGCTCTCAGGAGAGACTATATATATATATATATATAGCCACTCTTCCATGTGACAAATCTATGTTTGTTTTTTAATGATGCAATATTTAGTTGACAAATTAAGAACATATATCATTATCTACATCATGCAAATTTGGAGGACACCAATTTTATAAAATTAAAAAAATTTATCATGCATTAATTATCCACCTGTAATAATCTAACAGACAATACATTGACCTTTTATGTGAACCAAAACTATTCTCCAAACTAATTTTTTTTTTTCTATATAATAACATTTGAATATATGATATTGCGCTTGTGTCTTTTATGTGTCTCCATATGCTTGTGTGTCTATGAATGCAAGCACACATGCATGTCTATATGTGCTTGTGTGTATGTGCATGCATTTTGAATGTGTATTTTTTTAAGATAAATGTATGTATATGCATGCATTTAATTATGTGTATGTGTGCGTGCATACGTGCATGGATTCATTTTCTAAGACTTTTGTATGTAAATATGAAAGTTTAGGTGAGAGATATGTAAATATATTAAAATTGTGTGCTACGAATGAAAATTTCCCTTAAATTTTTTTATCTAATTTGAACTATAACCATAAATTTACTCTTGTGAAGTGTAAAAACATGCAAACAAACAAAAAGATCACCGGCTAAGATACAAATAGAATAATATTTTACTTGTTTGCATTCAAGTTTGGCAGGATTCGGAAATAACACAACAATAAGGTTCCCATAAGATAGCAAATATGCATAAACAATGAAAAAACAAGGGCCATTTATTGCCATATAAAGCTTTACTAGTATCAAACATTACACGCTAACAATTGGACAACTCGCAATTAGTTCAACTACATAAAAGAACCAAAAGCATTAAAGATTAACAATCCAACATCTATATCCTCATCTCCTGTCCGACTTGAATGCATATTGGAAATGTGGAATTATTCTAAATTGCTTATATTATTTACTAATGAGTTAATGATCAAAATGGTTTGATATTAGAGGTAATCCAAATCACAACAGGAAAAATAATATTATTACTGAAAACAAATAGGTAGTTACAAGTGACACACTGGAAGGGTAATAATAATAACAGACAAAGCAACTAAAGTTGCATTCCAAGGGTGGTTGGTGGTTGGTTGTAAGAGGGGTGGTGGGAGATGACAGTGGAGCAACAAGTGAGGGAAAAAGGGTGGCTGGACTACAAGTGGAGGAGATGGGTTGGTTGGCCGGTAAAAGGCAGCATGGAGGTGGTACGGTGCTGATGTTGGATTGCAAGAGGGAAGGTGGCTGCGTGACTTGAGGCAGAGGAAGTTAAGAGGAGCGGCTGGCTGCAGGCAGGTGGACGGGCTGGAAATGATAGGCGGCTAGACTGCAAGGGAGGAAAAGAGCTGGAAACATTAGAGCTGCTATCCAGTGGAGATGGACAGGGTGGCCGGAGGTGGAGGCAGGGTGGGGTTCTTCAGGGAAAAATAGCTACAGTACTGCTTTCCAGCAGTCTGCAGCAAGGATGACCACAACGACAACGAAGGGAGAGGATGTGGAGGAAAGGGAAGTCGCGGCTAATCACTATCTTGGCTGAGATATATCCTGAGTACCACTTGTCATTGAATACAGCCCTAAAAGGAGACTTAGACACCGACAACTATCCCAATAGAAAACAAGAAGAAAACTGACTAAAATATGAAAATTACTTATGGATATATGATAAAGAAGAGTGGACTCCACTCCAAATGGGAGGGAAGCCGATGCTTGAAAAGACCAGTCGGTCCCTCCTTTGCCTGGACCAAACCGGTCAGGAGCAAAGGAAGTTGTGGCTTTTTTCGCAGAGGGCGTTGGACGGCACCAAACTCTAAACCAATTTGAGCTTAGCATCTCTTTTACCCTTTTGGGATAGAAATTGAGAAACTTTCTAAGATGGTATTTTGAAAGTCATATGATTAACTCATGAATGTTAAACGGTATCAAGCTATATGATTGATCATAAATTAACCAATATGCTCAATGAAAATATAATAATAATAATAATAATAATAATAATAATATTATTATTATTATTATTATTATTATTATAAGAATAAACAATCATTATTAGAAATAAGCCTTAGCAGTTAGCACTATCCAAAATACTTCGATGATCAAAATATTTGAGAACATTTTATTCCCAACGCATAATACTCCAAGAAGACAAAAATCATCACATTATAATTGATAAGACTCATGATGTGGAGGAGACTTGGTTTATCAAATCAACCTTGACCTGTAAATATGCTCATGCTACTCTTAAATGGAAAAAACTGTACCTCCTGTTCCAACTTGAACAAATGACGATTAAAATGCTGTTGCAGCCGTTCATTCGCATAATTTATGCAAAATTGTTCGAAGCTATTTCTCTGCAAAATAAAAATTACAAATAATTATAGTTACATGTACACAAAGTTGCTAAAAAAGGCACGCTTTACTCACTTCTAAAGATTCAAAACCATAAATATCAAGAATGCTAATTGATCTTCCTGGTCTTAGCTTCCCAACTCCAATTGCCTTGTTAACATTTTCCACAATCCAGTCAAATAGACTGGCATACAATGACTTCGCCAGTGCATCCCTTGAATCAATTGCCTAGGAAAAAAGCAAAATTTTCTTATGCCATTTTCAAATAAAGTTATAAGAAGCATTTACATACATAGCATACAATTCTAATGTATTTATATATCTCATACCTAAACTTTCAAATATATACACGGAAGGAATAGCACTACTATCACTTTTTGAAAGTGAAATACATCTTTTCATGCATAGGTTTAAAGCACACCAAATTGCTAAGCATGAAAATATAGAAGTTCAGTTGTGAGATATATAAATACACAAGAATGTTGGTGCATTACTGAGAGTTCCACCTGAGATAAAGTGAGCTTCTGAACAATATGGTCATTTCCAACTCTCATTTTGCGACTCGATAGAGCTAGCTTTAGATCCAGGATTTCACACCCTAGTAATTTAGATACAGTGATAGCAGCTGAAACAAGAATGCATTATATCAGAAATATAGCTCAAGTGCCCAAAAAACTAAAAAAAAATGGAGATTTCAAATTACAGGATTGGTTTTCGGAAAAATATGCAAATTCCCACTTCTAAATAGTCCAGAAAAAAAAATAATCATATCATATCAAGAATTTTCTCTCGTAGAAAATAATTGCAAATGTAAAGGTAGATTTTAAATATAACAAGCGCACAGTGTAATTACTAACCCTCATCTGCAACAACTTCAACATGGTTCTCATTATCAATCACAGAAAAAGAGATGTTGCCTAACCATAGGATTATGGCAAGCGTTTTATACGCGTCATCTTGGTACTGTCCGCTGATGTGGACAACTTTCATAGCTTCCTGAAACAGTTAAAAATTTCTATCAAATTCAAAGAGCAATTTGCCTTTTACATTTTCACCACCAAATTATTTATATCACAGAAAAATATAACTACTTTTACTTTTAAAAAATTGAAGTACGCCTTTTCATACATAAGGTGGCAAATATGTAAAAATTAAAGTTTATATGTGAATACATAAGAATTGAGTGGTATGCATGCAAATCTTTCTAATTAGTAATCTCATCTTAAATATAGTATAATAATATTTAAGTACCTGCACGGAGCGAAACCTTTCAGCATCATTGACTCCACTGATTGAGAAGCAGTCGGTCCGTTTCAGATATTTGTACTCTTCCGCACTTTTTAAATTCAGCTTCTCTGTTTCCAAAGAGCAGAAGCTCAGTAGAAGTGCAAAAGTGCAACAGTGAAAATTACAGAATTCAAAAGAAGAAAAACTTAATAATCCCCAATTGTGTAATTTGCCACACATAAAACCATGAATATTAACATGATTTTATGATATAATACAGTGGCTTATTCATGCATAAGTGATCCTGAGAAGCAAAAGGAGACCAATCATAAACTACTGTTATTACCCAAAGGTAATTCTACAGAATAAGAGAAAAGAGCTAAGTATCTTTTTTTCCATCAACACAACTATAGTAATTCATTCCATTTTTATAAAAGAAAGGTTTACAATTGGACTTAGAAGATTCTAAAGAGCTGAGAGGAACTTTCCTAAGATATATCTGAGTAGAATAATATATTATAATCTCTTTATATATAGATTTAAAGGAATTAATTAAGAGAAGAAAAAAAATGTGTTTCAAGTCGTTGTTTAGCCGCCAAATGTCATGGTGAAGGGTCAGGGGGAGGGGACCTTCATTGTTGAAAATGTTAAAAAAAAAGTGTCAAATTTGTCTAGAAAAATATCCATATTATTAGATCATATGAAACACACACACACACACACACACACACACATTATTAGTCCATTTAGTGTCAATATCTCTGCCGCTCATCTCACTTAGAAGTTAGGCTTGACTCGATAAGTGGCTCATGAGCTAAGCTCAATGAACTAACAAATCAAACTTAAGCTAACTCCAACTCAACTCATTACAACTTCCTCATTTAAGAAATTCTTTATATAAAATATACTCAGAATATATTAAAATTTAATACAATACTTTATCTTTAAACTATTAAAATGATTTTAAAAATAATATATTATATTTTATATCAAATGATTTATTATTATTTATTTCATATTTACTTATTATATTTATCATTTATTATAATACTTGCTTCAATTAATATCATTTTTTCTCCTTCGAAGGAAAATCAACCCGTGAGCCAGCTTGAACACTTAGAACTAAGCTCGAACTTGAACTCAAACTCAATTAATTAAGCTCTAACTCAAGCTGAGGGTAACTACTCTACCCAACTCATTTACACCCCTAATCTCACCCAATCAAACAAATAGAATACAAAAATTTTAATTAGGTCCCCCGAAACAGCTTTTGCTTCCTTTCTCCTTCCTGCTCCCTATGTGCACATGCGACGCTAACCCTCTTCTTCTCCTTCTCACTTCTTCCGCACGCTCACAGCTCCTCTCAGTCCATCTCCATCTCTATTTGGCAGCCCCCATCCCCTTCCTCTCTCTCGTTCACGCCGCCAAACCGTCGATCTCCCCTCCATCCTCCTAGCCAACCTCCCCCCGGCGATCCCTTAGTCTCCAACAGCGGTCCATCCTCCTCCTCTGCTTCAACCGGAACTCCTCCGTCATCCCCAATCCCTCACACTCCCCTAAAATATAGCTCTTCCCGTTTCTTCCCCCACTAGCCAAAGCGGCCCGCCCAGCTCGGCACACGGAGCCCTTCTCCAACTCCCTTCTCATGTCTCTCTAACTGGATTCAAACCTTCAGAACCCCGTTCCACCTTCACACAACACTGCCCGCAGTCCTCTGCTTGTTATATCCATCCATCCTGGTTCACACGTTTCTCCTCTCAAGTTCACTCCTCTCAGCCGTTCTGAATGCAGTCACTCATACACGAGCCCTTCTCTACCCTCCCCTACTGGAAACTTCGCTCTAGCTAAAGAGCCGCACCGCACTCCACTACGAACAACAACTACCAAGCAAATCACGACGCGGCACTGTCCAAATATCTGACTTTTTTATTATTAAAAATATGAGATGTGTATATGGGATAATTCATTATAATGAAAATCATATATATTAAATAAATATATAAATTTAAAATTTTAAAAATTATCACTATCAAAGTAAATATATATATATAATTACTTTGAGCCAAAACGCACGAACAAACAAAACTTTATCCGTGTTCGGTTAGTTTATATAATGAGCACAATATTTTTAATTTTAATTTTTTTGATTAGCGAACGAATCGAACACGAGATACTTAATGAGCCAACCACAAACTGTTCATGAACAAAGATCCATTTTGACAGCCCTACCAATTTATGCCCTCTTCTCAAATTAGGGTAACAATAGGGATAATAAGGGTTTAAGAATGTAAAATTTTGGAGTTATATAATAATCAAAGCTTTAATAAATTCTATTAACAAAGAATCTAATAAATTTGAAATTTATGGCAAAATTAAGAAAAAAAATTAAGGGGAAATATAAAATTTAATTTTTATTATGTAATTTAAGTACAGTCACCCATTAGAATCAAGTGAAAAAATGGAGCTTCTACTAATAAACCAGAGAAAAGCAGCAATTTTTTTTCATGAATCTCAACGAGAGTATACTTACCAACATGATTGCCCCTATATTTCTTAGCTGTTTAAAAGTTAACCAAAGTTGAACAAATTTTGAATTGAATTTGCAAATAAAACGGCTGGTAGACACATTACAAGATAAAAAGGCTTAGAATAAGTTGACGATGAATTACATAAGAATTTAGGGTATCAAAAATTGACTTTAGAGATCAATTTGGCCCAAACTAGACTTGAAAAATGTGGGTTCAAATTAACCCAAACATGTTTAATTTTTTGGGACTTGTTCAGATTGACCCATCAATCCGAAATTAATCCGTTAATTTGAAATTGATGCATGAGTAACTCAAAAATTACCCAAATTTGACCTCAATTCGACACAAATAGTAGCTCTCTTATGTTAAACGAGTTATATGAGGCAGATTCCGGGCTGGCAGGTCTATTTTGGGTTGGACATTCTAACCTATTTAATAATCCGGTCAAAAATTTTGCTTCAGATTAATTTGGACCAGATCCGAATCCGACTTACGAACCTAATTCAACATGCCTGGGATAATCTAAAGCAAGCAAATACAAACGTGACAGGAACTCGCCAAAATGATACCATGGCCGAAATTTTTTAAAAAAAAGGAAACAGAATTAATTAATTGTGTGAATTGATCTCATCTCTTAGGCAGAAGGAAGGGGATGTATTTCCCGTATAATTCTATGAGTAACACTCGAATAAAAATAAAAAATAAAAAATAAAAAAAACAAAGGAGCATTTACATACATACCACCCAATTCTTATATATTTACATACAGCTATATTTACATTTTTACATTTCCACCACCTAAATCTTTCATGTCACATCAAAAATACTATTATTATAACTTAAAAAAAAAAAAAGGTGAAATACACATTCTCATGCATAAGTACGGTGACATATATGTAAAAAAATAAAAGTTAGGTGTTTAGATATGTAAATAGGTAAGAATTGAGTCATATGCATATGAGTCTTCCAAAAACAGATCTCCGGAAACTTTCATACCTCTTAAAGAATTTGAAGCGCCAGCACAAAGTTGATAAAATATATGATAGGACCGTTCACCAGGTGCACATTGGACAACTCGAGACTGACAAAGATGTAAATAATAAATTACAAGCAGGCATAAATCAAGATGACAAAAAACAAAATTTGTTTTGCAAGGGAAGGGGATGTACCTTTTCCAGCAAAACTGCCTCATATACAGAGCAGCAATTCAGGAAGTTCAGTCCAACAACATAAATTTACAGTTAGAAAAAGAATCCTCAAATCAAATAAAAAATGAAATCATCCATACATACATGTTTGAATATTGGCACCATAGATTTTTCCAATTGAATTGAATTGAATTTCAATCAACTTTCCCTACAAAATTATAAAAATAACATGAACAATATATGAAATTTCAAAACAGTCCAAATTGCACGGTGAAATAATCGATATTGTACAAGTAAATTGATAAGGAGGACTCAGAAGCTTACAAAACGACTAGAGTTATCATTTTTTGCTGTTCTTGCATTGCCAAATGCTTCAAGTATAGGATTCGTTTGTAAAATTTCATATTCAATTCCACTGCCTCCTCCAAGAGCAGCCAAATACTGCATGGCTATCTTTGCTGTTTCAGTCTTCCCAGCTCCACTTTCACCACTATAAAAACACACCACAATCAACAAATTGCAAAATCGAAGTCCCAAATTACTAAAAATTAATTCCGATTATCAATATGCATGTAAAGAAAATAAATAGCCGTCCATACTGCAGGAATGAACAAACATTCATTTTTGTCACAATATTTATATATTGCAAAATTTCACATTATTTGCAAACATCCATACATCACAAGGTTAGACATGCAGAATGACATAAGTCCTGTATATGTTAAGAAAAAAATTGGATTGTACTATGGCATATGAAAATTCTCTAATGGTTGCATACCTTATAATTATCGATTGGCTGACTTCGTCTAAAAGAAAACAAACCATTGTTAGAGATTGAAAAAATGTTTACCACATAGTTAGAAAGAAAGAAATTACAGATCACCTCTGATCATTTCATGAATGGCAGTATCTGCAATTGCATAAACATGTGGATTGGATGTAGATCTGCGCCTGTATGCTTCTATGTACTCGTTTCCATAAAGCTGAACCTCCTTAAATGGGTTGATGGCAACCAAAACTGGCCCAGCTTTTGACTTGATTGTAAAAACATAAAAACGTTAGGCCTTTCTAAATCTTATAGTAAGTGGGATTTAAAGTAGGAAAATTTATGTTCGTGGCACGCAATTCTCATACATTTACATATCTCACATCTATACTTTCATTTTTAAAAGTGAAAATGTGTAGATTACTTCTAAAAAGTGATAATAATTTTATTTTAAAGATTTGAGCGCTAAGTGCATGAATATGGAACTTTAAGTGTGAGATATGTGAATACATTAGAAATGTGTGCTATGTAGTGGATACCTACATAAATCATGTTTTGATCGTATCGATACTGCAAATTATAGAGCACAGATGGCTCATTTAAATAGCTAAGTTGCATGAGATCTTCAACGCCATCGAGTATTTCAGGATTTGCAGGCAAGAGGGCCTTAATTTCAGACATCAATACCTAGAACAAGAAACCACAGATTGAGCTAAAGAAAAAAATTTAAATGGAAAGTAGAACTATTAATACTTACTTTCCCTTCTGGAAGAGATAGAAGGGACTCCGCCCCTGAAATTGATATTATGTTGCCTAAGACCCATTCTCCATTTGGAAGCTGGCACCAAACTTGAACCTTCTGAAAGAGTAAATTTCAACATGAATGTCTCCTAATTAATTTGCCAATGAGATTTAGGTAGAAATAGGGGTGTAAATGCTTGGCTGGTGTTCGACTCATTAAAAAGTATCATAAAGTATCAACACAATTTATTAAAGAATAACGCGCAGTTTTGACATCCTTAGTCACACAGTCGTAAGATATTAAGATTCGAGCGAGATTTAAATCTTATTATTAATAGTAAAATATTCATTTATATATATATATATATATATATATATATATATATATATATATATATATATATATATTTGTATGCATGCCGCGAGCTTCGCACTGTTGGTGTCGGGGTCACTGTAAGCTCCATGTCAGTCGGAGTTCGATCCTACAGTGGCATGGGAGCTCTGAAATATTAGGCACATTGAGCGGGCTTCTCATCATAGGGCCTAGTGAGTGGGAAATCGGTATTTAGGCCTCTGTCAAATACAGATTTCCTTATAAAAATATATACATAGATATGCATGTACATATATGTATATATGTATGTATGTATGTATGTATGCATGCATATATAGATATGCATGTACATGTATCTATGCATGTATATATACATATAATTTAATTATTTCGAGCATAAATGAGTCGAACACAAACGAACAAATCTTAGTTCGTGTTCGGGTCATTTACATATCGAGTGTAAGAAAATTATTTGTTCAGCTCATTTGCTTGGCGAATGAATTGAATACGAGTTATTTCGAACACGAGCTTTCGAGAACAACGAGCAATTTTGATATTTCTACGTATAAGTCAGTAAAGAAAGACTTTTTATTAAGAGTGAAGTGTCAAAATAGTCCCCAAATTGTTTGTAAAGTATATAAGAGTGTCAAATTAGTTTTTCAAATCCTTTAAATTGGGGTTCTAATAGTCCCCCATGTGAACTATTCAATCCCAATTTAAAGAGTTACATAATTTGAGAAAACACTGTGAAGATTTTCAATTTACATGTAACCTTAGATTAAGTTTTGAAATTTGATGGCTAATGTAGCGACTCAGATAATTAAATTAAAAATTTTATAATGACTTGTTTTAAGATTAGAAATAGTCATCTTAGATGATTTGGTTACATTAAACATCAATCATCTAATGATCCGGTTAAGAGATTAGATATTTTAGATTCAATTTATGTTAAGAAAGGCAGAGAGAGACCAAAAATGACATGGGCATATTGTATAAAAAATGACTTAATTTATTAGAATTAAATGAAAATACGACATTGAATAGGACAACGAATAAAGGGGATTTATGTAGCAAACCCTACATAATGGGATAAAGGCTTGTTGTTCTTGTTGTTGTTGTTGTATCATGAAGATATATAAGGAATTGTATCACCAGAGTAAAATTTCAATTCATTTTTATTATTTCTATCATGTTTCAAATCAAGATAAAGGCCTAAATTATATCCTATGATCAGTTATTAAAGAACAATATTAAAAATGTCATATTAAAATCTATGTTGGACGCTTTTAAGAATTATTGTAGAGTTCTTTACAATTTGAGGATTATTACGTTAATGAATCATAGTAGTTCACATAAACTGATAGCATTTATATTTGAGTCAAGCTATTAATGATTTAGAAAAAAACAATTAATTTTGGAAAAGGTTATAAGGCCTTTTTGAAAAAATGTAAATATAGCTTTTCATTACAAGGTAAAAGGGATGAAATTTTAAAAATAAAATGTAAGTAATCATTAGGTACCTAATCCAAAAAATATTCAAAATGTAAGAGAAAAATAAATAATAATAAAGGGAGATTTATATGCATACCACCCAATTTCAATGCATTTACATATATAATACCTAATTGACCTAAACCTCAATGTTTACATATATGCGAAAGATTAAAATAATAATATTTTTGACTTCATGCGAAAGATATAGGTTGTATAGTCGCCTGAAACATTGATTTTTACAAATTAACCATCCAAGTAACTTTTTTTAACTGCCGAACAAATGTATTTATGCATGCAGGCGATCGAACAATTGATAATCTGATAAAATTGAAAAGAATGCGTTGGGACTTTACCATCTATTTTAATATTAGAGTGAGAAATTTGAAAAAATGGATGAAAGAGGGTGGTTGATTTGAGCACTTGCCTTCTTTGCATCATAGCAGCTGGTGTCGCTCCATCTGCATTCATTCAGAGGCGAGAACTTCTCCGGCAAACAAACCGAAGCTTCGCCGGTTACGTTCTCTTTCATTTTGCAAATCCTCTCCTCCGCGGCAGCTGGATTCGATCTGTAAGGCGAATCATCATCCACCACTCTAAAGCCATCAAAATCCTCCTCCGCCGATGAACAAAGGTTCGTTCCAACCGATTCCATTACATCCCCCAATTTGTTTATTTCAACCCTATCGTCGCTATCTAAATCCCCTTCCCCTTCGACCGCTGAAGCTACATTTTCAGCTTTCTTCGTCTCCGCCGGCGGTGATCGATCCTCGAATCTGGATTCTGGTGGGGATTGCACGGAACAGAGCGCCGCAGATGCCGGTCGAGGCTTAGCAATGGACTTATCCAGGGGTGATTTCCTCTTTGGAGGAGCATGCTGCTTATCAGGCGTGGTCTTCCTCTTCGAAATCGCTGACGGCCTCTGCTGCGTGAGTTTCCGCGACGAGATCGTGGAATGCTTATCCGGGGTCGTCTTCTTCCTCGATGTCGAGGTTCCGGGGTTCGGCATTTAGACGGATGTGATTCGATTCTCCTTCTGAGCGGTATAAATCCATGGAGCATCCAATCAGTTTGGGTTACCACCGATCGCTGCGCTTCAAGGTTTACTGATTCCAGACTCCCGAACTGAAATCACCCCAAAATAGGAAACCCAGAAGAAGAACGAGAACGAATGGACCGGAAGAAGAAGTTGTGCATTTTTACATTAAGGCACAGAATTATTATCTATTTATATATCTCACTCAAATGATCGAGAGAACTTAAAGGCGAGCTACTTCAACTAAAAATCTTGTCACTTATGTCTGGTTGGACTTACTTAAAAAAAGAAAAAAGATGTTTATTGTGATATTATTGTAAAATAACTACAATAATACGACAATAATACTGCAATACCACTATTGAACAATATCAAAAACATCGCCCGGAGAACCATGCAAATAACGTCTTTTCGCTTTAATAACACCACAAATAACTCGAGTAACACCGCAATAACATGACAATAACACCGGTGATCAGTGCCAATAACACCGCCCAGACGACCACGCAAATAAAAAAGCAGTAACACCGCAATAACTCCAGCAAAATAACTTCAATAAACCACAAAGTGAACAATCTCAATAACACCGCCCAGATGACCACGCAAATAACACCGCAATGTTATTGGAGTGTTATTGGCGTCTTTTCGTCATTTTTTAGGTTGCTTGAGTCATATACACGTGACAAGATTTTATTAGAATCGAGATGCAGTGATACATCCAGACACTGTATGTAAGATTTGTCGAATGGTACATAAAAAAAAAAAACACAAATGGGCAAAAGAAATTTTTGGTTAAAAGAACCGAGTCATGCATAAGTGGCCCGAGTTGGCAGCCTTAATTTTAGAAAATAGTTTAAATTAAATTTGTGCTTATTATGAAAAATATAATTTCTTAAGAAGCTTAATTTTTTGGAGAAATGTAATTAATTATTATTGAAAGAGTATTTAAGCTTAAAAATTAAAGTTCAATTAAAATAACATATTTATTTAATTTTGAACATTTTAAAAATAATATCTTTATTAAAAATAATAAGTTTATTTAAAAAAAATTCAACTATGAATGAAAATAAATTTTGAAATTTTTTATTATATTTCATAAAAATATATTTTATTGAATGAATTTAATTTTGAATGGCATTGGATTAATTTTATTAAGATAAATTTGAGTGTATTTTATATTAATATTTTATTAAATAAGCTCAATCGCAATAAAATGAGCTGACTCACTCAAGCATCACTAGTTAGGTCATCAAGCCTAGCTCACGAGCTATTTATTGAATTGAAAACGACCGATCTCACAAGTCAACTTAGTAAGTAAATTCTTATGTTAATTAAGCTAGTGTATGTATAAGGTTAAATATATTGATTTAGGGTCTAAAATAAAAAAATAAACTGATAAGAACTTAGGGAAATAGAAAAACATTTAAAATAATTTAGGAGATATGACAAACCCTTATGAAAAAAACAATCGTCATAAACTCGTTGATAGAGGAAATCCACTATAATATTAATAGATCTGTCATCTAGGAAAATGATTTTGAGCGTAAACTTATACTTATCTAAATAGTTCATAATCATCAATTTTGCAGTTCAAATTTACCTATAATAGTTAGTTTCTTGGAGATTTACATGACCTTTAAGTATAACAATGTCTCTAATGTTGTTGTTGGACTTAGATTTTTTCCTATTTTCACTAATAGGCAAAGCTAAGGTGTGGTTGAATTCATTACCTCTTGGATCTATTACAACTTATAATGATTTGGTCAAAAAATTCTTAATTAAGTATATTCCACCTTTTAAGATTGCCAAACTAAGGAATGACGTGACTTCATTGACCCAGATGTTTTGAGAGTCAATCTATGAGTTTTGAGAGAGGTTTAAGAATTTACTTAAGAAGTGCCAACATTATGCTTTACTGGATTGGTTGATATCATAAACTTTCTATAATGAGTTGGTGGGATTATTGAGTTTGAACATAGATGTTGCAGTTAGAGGTTCATTAATGTTTAAACTATTTGAGGAGACATATAGTTTAATAAAAGAGACGATGAACAATAATTTCCAACAGCCTTTTAAGAGAGTAACCATCAAGAAAATAGCTAGTGTGCTTGATACTTCTTTATTAGCTATTCAGACTTCACAAATGATGGTTATATTTAAAATGAATTAGACAACCTAAGTTTAGATTAATAATAAGGGGCACCTATGAGTGATGATACTTTGTATAGTTGACCCTCGTATTTCAAATGTAGAGTCAATGAACTTGTTAATAACTAACTTAATAACCCTTACTCGAACACACACAACCTGGGCTAAAAATATCATCCAAATTATAATTGGAATAATCAATAAAATATATTTCATAATAATTGAGTTAGTAACTAATATAATCATTTAGTCAATTAAATAATAAACCTAATAACTTTATAAAGCGAAGTGCTCGTTATCCACTCAGATTCACCACAAATAATCAAGTTTAAGAGAATAGGTTATCATTGAAAGATTTGATTTTGAAAATAGGTAGTCAATTACATAGTCAAGCTGCAACAATAAAAAATATTGATAAATAATTACAGTAAGTAGCTACCTCATTTAGCAATATACCCCAAGGAACTTGACCAAGCAACATTGAGGTTAATCCTAAGGAAAAGGATAAGAAGTAAGATAAATTAGTCAAACTTAGGAGTATAAAGATTGAAAGATTTGCTTAAGTCTAAATACATAATAGAAGATGATTGTTTTGAACATGAGCCTAAATTGGAAGTTAAACCTACACATGAGAATCAAAAAGTGTTTTGCGACTCGGGGGAAAATTCTTAGGCCATCTTGTGGAAGAATAGAGGAAGAAAAAAAATGATAGTCAGTCTATAGAAAAACTACCACCAACATTTCTCCCGACTCTAAAAATATAATTTGGATAGATAATTTTTAGATTTATGAAGGTATACAAGAAGTTCACTATCAATATTTCATTTGTTGGGGCTCCTTAATAAATGACTAGTTATGTTAAATTTATGAAATATATCTTAAATAAAAAAAATGTAAATTAGGTAAATTTGAAACAGTAACTCTAAGTGAAAATTGTAGTGTAGTTATTAAAAAAAAAACGCAAAAGCTTAAAAATCCTCATAGTTTCATCATACCATGTACTATATGAGACAAGTTCTTTGGAAAGCCCTTGTACAATTTATGAGCCATTATGAAGCTCATGCATTTATCCATTTTTTAAGAAGTTGGGGCTAGGGATGCACAACCCACTTCTAGGTCCCTATAATTAGCTGATAGATTTTTTTACTTTTTCTAGGGGTAATAAAAGGTGTGATAATTAAGATTGATAAGTTCATCTTCATACTAGATTTTATTATTTTAGTTCTTTTATAGGGAGACCCTTTTTAGCTATTAAGGTATATGATTAATGCATAAGAAGGGAATTGACTATAAAAGTTCAGGATCAACTATTTTTGTAGGCATTGGTTAAATTAGAGATTCAAAAGAACTCTAAATGATAAACTTATAGTCAAATCGAGCGCTCTGACAAGAAGAATCTAACAAGTCTATGTTCCCTTAATCTTGATATTAGTAAGGCCATCATATAATAAAAAACTCTCTTATGATCAAGAGGAATCAACATTGACCATTCCATCAAGTGATTATGATTATTATTTCACCAAATGACTGAAATGCCCCTCCTCCAAGGCCTAATGTATGTTATTAATTCTTAAAATTAAAACTGATTAGGAGTAAATAAAGATTTAATAAAGAAAATCAAACAATTACCTTGACCTAATGGATGTAAATCTTCATTTCTTGTTGTTTAATGGATATAATAACATCGCCAAAAGATGAGCCAAAATTAAAATGAAACTACTGAAATAAGTTAATAGCATGAGAACTGAGAATCCACACATCTCACGCCTAACTTTTATGCATACACACATAGCACTCAAGCCTCTAATATTATATAAAAATAACACTTATCACATAGAAGTGAAACACACGAAGTGTTATGTGTGCAATTATGAAAGTTTAAAAGTGTGAGATATGTAAATACATAAGAATTGCGGGCTAGGAATGTAAATTTCCACCCCCTTCTTTGTCTTACATAAGGAATGCAGCAAGGCAAATGAACACTTTGGCTCGTTCAGAATGTTACTGTTCTTCCAAATTGATCCAAAAAAAAAAAAAGAAATCATAATAAATCTGCGTATATCCGTATAGTTTTTCAACCACCATGAAACTGATTTACTAAATAAGTATTAGAACGAATAAAATAAAAGTACTTCCATTGATGGGATAAGTGAAAAACAAAGGCTTTTTCTTCATTAAAAAAAAACGTCTTCCATCAGAGCTGCTGAGCTGAGATCTGAATTCTAGCAAAGGTAATACGTTATTGACCTGCAAATACAGAATAAGTTCAGAGGAAATTTACATGAGTACGGCAGAATTATTATGGATTTACATATCTAACACCTAAATTTTGATATTTACATGTATAACACCTTGGTGCTGTAAACCTATTGCATAACAAGGAGCGGTTAAGGAAAGTGAGTATTTTTTGACGTCATATTAAGGATTAAAGCATTATGAATGCAAGTAAATATAAAAGTTTAGGTGTTAGATGTGTAAATACACCAAAATTGTGCGTCATGTGTGTAAATGCCCCTATTATATAAAAGGCTAGACATACAATACATTATCCATATTTAACGTAAGGATCAAGCTCACCAAAGAGAAACAGCAGGCAGAAGCTTCATAGGACCGTTTACTTCTCACCATCTTTCTCAGATTTATCCTCATTCTTCTTTTGCTGCAGGCAAACACAGTGGCAAGTTATTGCGATAGTTGTGGAAATCCATAATCAAATAGTTCCATCAATAAAAATTCAGGCCAGAAGAAATAAAATCCAAATATTTTGGTCTAATAAATAAAACCTGAATCATGAGTCTACTAACTTGTTATCAACTCGGCGTAATCATTACAACAGTAATCTCAGCAATAACAAACATCTAAACTTTAGAAGTATGTAAATAAAAGCAAGCATCAAATATTGGTAGCATACTGCAAGTAATTCCTGAGGTGAGAGTTCAAAAAGTTTCAATAATTTTATACTACAAAAGAGAGGAGACCGCTAGTATTCAAATGCGTAGCACATTGGTTGAACATAAAATAAAGAATCTCAAGATGCTGGGTTCGTGTGCACACCCTGCCTGACGAAAAGAATTATAAAAAATAATTCTTTCTCATTGCTCTTTTAATTCTCAGAAAAACAATAACTTCAACAGGGAAATCCTCAGTTGATCACTAGCCCGGAGGAAACTAAAATAAAAAGTCATCAATTATTCTTGATAGTATGGACAAACTATCTTTGCATTAACTTTGAGATTGTTATTTTAAACTTTCAAGAACTAGAAGCCATGCAATGCAAATAAGGACATGCAACACACTGCCATGCGGCCCAAGGCGTCATCTGCTGCGGGAATCTGTCACTACCACTGAACATGGCCATCAGCAGCCAATAAGGCCATCGCACAGTCAACTGGTCGCTGATGCCACCCGACTATCATCGGCCATCAAGTTTTAGTTTGGATTCATTTTATTTGAAATACAGCACAAAAAGGTAATCTTGCATTTATTTTACACCCAACTAAACAGCTCCAGCACATTTCAAAAGCATTACATTTCAAATATAAAGTATCTTTTATTTTGTATTCTTTTTTTAGCAAGAACCAAATGGCCCATAAATATATTGAAAAAATGTGAGCAAACTTAACATCAACCTCAGCTAAAAAGGCGATATTGACCGCGTATGGAGATGATATTATATTGTTAAGTTACTTTGAGAAAGAGCTACCATTATTACTTTTCAAAGATAGTATATTTTAATCTGCTTCAAGAAACATAAACGCTTAAACATAAGCCGGCAAAAAAAAAATCCCATGGATAAAACCAAATTAGGAAACCCATTAAAAATATGCTTCTTGATAAGGTATAATGTCTTATGGACAAACTCATCTGCCTCTCGCACCCATCTCAATATTAGGTTCACTCTTAAGGTTGCAAGCTAGTACATGAACAACCATGCTGAAGACGACATTAAGTCAATAACCCCGTTGCAAGGTATTGCAAGATGACCAAGGACAAGAATTCTTGTATAAATAATCATCCAACAAAACAATTTTCTATATGTTGACTGGGTTGAAGACACCAAAGCAAAGATCTACCTCTAGCTATTGTACTACTGGTAAAACTGATCATGCAAAGTAAGAATCTATTCGTGGCCATAAAAGGCAAAGTCAAAATTGAATACAAGGCAATAGAACTCGGTACTTAAGAAGGAAGATGATTAATAATGTAGCAAGAAGAAATAAGCAATCAAGTCAAAAAATCGTTTTATTGTAATGTGATAACCGGGCTATCATAAGAATTGCAACAAATCATCTATAACTTGACATATCTAATTACATTTTGTTAGACTATTTTTTCAAGATAAAAAAATAATAAAAAAGAACTTAGCACAATTATATTATATTCTAACAAAAAAACTGCAGCCTCACTAGAGCTTTACCCAGAATCAATTTTGCTAATCTAATGAACGAGTAGGACATGATCAAAATATACAACATAAAGGAGAGTGTTGAATTAATCATTAATTTGTAGCTAGCACCGTTTCATCTAAAATAAACCAGTAATTTGTAGACAACAATTTTCATCTACAGCAGGTCATTTACAACTTAATATATACAGCAATCCAATGATCCATGGCCCGTAGATTTCTATTTCAAATGTGTAAATTCTAGATTCTAGACTTGTGAACTGATTTTCATAGATAGTTATTTCTCCATTTATTTATGCACGATTTCTAATTATCTTTTTCATGGAATACGAGGAGATGGATTGGTGCTCTCTTCATAGAAAGCTACATAAAGAGAGAACTTGGACAAAATAAAAAGATATGCCAATCATGCAAAAATTAGATTTGTCCAGTTTTAACAAATAACTTGTACTGATGTAACTTAAGAAAAATCGGATGCTCGCCCACAAGCTTAGCTGGTAAGGTTTTAGAAACTTGCACAACTCCAAGTAAACAACATTACTCAGACGAGCCTAGGTGAATGACCAGCCTCAATTTAATAGATCTATCTTAATCCTTTAAACACTAAAGATGGGTTAGAGTTTGATGATGATCATTGATAACAAGACGTTGATGATTTGGAAATATAATCATAAAACAAGCTAGTGGCCTTGGAAATAAGTTTATCAAATTTAAATGCGATGGTAGTAAGTATTGAGGTTGTAGAGGATCGGTTAACAAACAAAAACATTAAGGACGTGGAGACTTACAAATCCAATTTGTAGGTGCCAAACAGTTTATCCGGTAAAGACTCTGAGAGTTACTGCTAAAATTCTAAGATTAAATTTGTCCCACATCAGATTTATACTAAAAACACAAAAACATTCAAAACAAACATACATGCTACAAAATAATAACTTGGACAATTAAACTTTGCTTGATTACAAGATGTTTAAATTTTTTAAAGAAATGGACTTGAAAAATAATTATTTCAACATAATAAATGTTATAATTGCTATTTTGCAAACTCAAAAATATTTCTTATAATTAAAATAGAGCATATAGACAGCATAAGTATCTCTTTCTCAGCAGCCCACTTCGCTCACTCAGTACTTATGGTGTTACCCAATGCTTGGGAAGTAGGTAGATATTACAGTGTGTTTGATGCTATTGAAAAACTTAATTAAGGCCTGTAATTGGTGAAATAAAAACTTAGTTACTACAACAAAAGGGACTGCTAAATCCAAAATGAAACATTTTGTGAGGGAAAGCAAATAAATAATTTCATCCATAAAACCAATGACAGAATTGCAAGTCAAAGCTTTATTGCAGAAGACCACAAAAAATGCAACTCAAATATTAATGTACATAATATGCAAAAATTTATGGTAGAATTAAATGGATTGATTATGAAAGTACGATTTGAAGTTAAGCGTCATGTTTCTTCCATTCACATGGTTTAAAATGGGGTGAATCTTTAGTCTTCTCATACTAATCTAAAGATTTCTTATTTTAGAAATTTAACAAACAAGACCAAAGCAAAATAAATATTTTGATGCAAATGATGCCAAATTTGAGGCAACGCTTGAGAATGGACTGGTGGCATAAAGTTTGACCAATGAAGAAAACGGTGAAACAGTCTGAGTGTATAGTCATAAAGAAACAAAATTGAATTCTTACAGTGACAATTATTAGAGATGAAAATAGATCAATCTAAGAAAGGAGCTTCGGAAACTTTGTACTCAAGTTTATAAGAAGGCCCTATGAAAATACAAAATAGCGTGAAAAGACTGAAAATAGTCTGCAAAGATAAGTATTTGCACTCCCATTAGAAAGATGCACGTAGAACGCTATACATAAACGAGCATGCTAATGAAACCCCTAAGATTTTGGTTGGGTCTTCATAAGGCTAGTAAGAATATGTATTCGATGCACCATGTGAAGAGCAGGGAAATCAAATATGTTAACCATATGCAATTAAAACTCAAAAAGATTATGAAATAAGTCATAGTAACAAAATAGAGTATGTTGTATATGCATGAAGTGAGCACCAACACTATTATTGCTCCAACTTGCAGTCAGGTGGAAAGAATTTGAAAAAAAAAAAGAAAAGTTCAGTTCATAGACAGAAACATAAATTTATAAAAAAAAATAAGGGAAATTTACATATGTAGCACACAGTTCATAAGTATTTACATATCTCCCAACTTCTATATTTACATAAATAGCACTTCGGTGTTCTAAACTTATGCATGAAAAAAAATATTTAACTTTTACAAAGTGGTAATAGTGATATTTTATATGATATTAAAGCTTTAAGTGCTCTGTGTGTAAATATAAAAGTTTAGGTGTGAGATATGGAAATACATAAAAATTGTGTGCTATTTATGTAAATGCAACCAATATTAAACTGAAGCCAACACAACCTAAGAACGCCTCTCAAACAAAAATCGGGGAACAAACAAACCTCCGTTTGGCTTTGTAATGATGCTAGTAAATCCTTCACAGAAGGGTCGTTAGGATCAACACCTGGAAGCTGCAAAGAGCAAGTTGATTACTAAATGGTGTCACGGTATTTCTCATAAAAGAATAAAAAACACAAAATATAACTTGAACCAAAACATATACCGAGTTGAGAATGGATGAAACAAAAGACTGGTCCTCCAGAACCTTGCTCATATCAGATGGGTCGGGAGAATCTTTAGGAATCTCCTGCACAGACATTTGAAGTGCTGCACATTGAAAGCTTGCGTAAATCAGTACAATAATTTGAATTTACTATGCATGAATATCTAATATATACATGTCCCAGTAGCTTTGATCTCTAGGTTAAGACTTCGTTAAATTTCCACACGACCCGAGAAAGCAATGCCAGTAACAAAATGCTGACTACGAAAACAGAAAAGAATGTTCTGCCAATGTTAAGAAGCAAGCTTAAATCCATGTGCTATATGAGATCTCATTATCAAAACTTATAAATGCTGCCCTTAGCTGCTATTCGTCTGACTATAAAAACAGAAAAGAAAAACCTATAAATGTGCTTATGGCTGGTTAAATGGCTTAAGCTTCAAACTACAAGTAAAAAGGCGGAAATGCAGTTTATAGTATTATTGACCTCCATACATGAAAATGTATGTAGGTATCAAGTCGCTTGAGACGAATATACATTAAAAATGGACATTGAGCGTGAAGTCAGAAAAATCAGTGTCAAGACGCTTCAATTGCCATCAAACTTGTTCAAACATCGATTGATCGCAAAATGGACCGTGTTGTCTCGTTCAACATGTTGAGAATATTTTAGGAAAGCCACTTGATGAAGACAAAAGTTGTCAAATGTGAAGTCATGCAAAATGAAGCTAGATTGCTTAAGTGTTGTCGAAGTCACCTAAATGACAGTTGTTCAAAAAAAGGATCGCATCAATGAATTTGGATCATCAAAATTAACATAGAAGCTTCCATGATTGATCGGACACAAACCGACAAACAGTAGATTGCAGATAAGACTTAATCGTCTTTGAATTTGCTCAAATGATCTCCATTCGTAAAATGGACTACATCGACTCTTTTAAAAATTTGAAATTATCTAAGAAGGATATCCATAATAACTTATCTGCTTGCATAAGAACAAAAACATGATTTATCCTTATCTCGAAGCGAAGACATAAAATTCGAGGCAAATTAAAAACTGATTTGTGGGAAGGGATAAATATGCAGATTATCCATATAAATTAGCTTAATCCTACTAGATTTTAAAAATTATCCATATTTATATTGAAATTAAAGATACTATTAATTTTAATAATATTGTTATATGAATAAAAAAATCCTTTATAGCCACCCAGATCCTGCAAAATCCTACATAATTCAGCGCCAACCTTTGTCCCATCCTCTCTCATCATTAACAAGCAAAATAAAAAAAATAATAATTAAAAAACAAAAATTCTCCTAATTGAAACACCCACCCAAAATCCTGTCCCACGGAAGCGTGTTTTGAAGTCACATATTTGTATGCATCATAAATTGCAAAATACTCGTGCAAATGACCATATTTAGAATATTTAAGACTTGCACAAATTTTGTAGAGAAATATTTCAATTCAAACACAAGGCTTTGAGATTTGTGAACTATTCAGAAAATAGACTAATGCAACTCACAAATGGACAAGAATTCATGCAAGTGTATTGAGATGTGTGTACTATTAATGAAAATATCCACATGTGCTCCAATAAGTGTGTGGAATGCTTAAATATTTATAACTTTATCTTTGCTTCAAGAAGCATGCAAGTATATCCACGTGTTATAGCTTAGCTACCCCAGGCAGCTGTTGCGGGGAAGCTGGTTGATTGTTTGTTGTAGCTGTGTGAAAACAACTATGTGATAGCTGTTTCTAGACAAATAACTATTCTGCCCCTGTTTAGTAATGTTATTTGTAACAAAATTGTAGTACTCATATATTTGATACATCATAAACAAAAATTCACTTCAAAACAGTAGAAAAATTCAAATACACAACTCACATAACAGTGAGTACCAAAAGTGCTAAAACAAAAGAAAAAAAATATTAAAATTACAAAATTAATATAATGATGATATATATTTGATCCTCTAATTATATTAATAAATAATTTACTACTTAGTAAAATAATTACTTAATACCAATAAATTATTGAATAAGTTATTTATCCAATCACTGATTTATTATTTTTAAAATTAATTAATAATTAATTACATTTTATAAATAAATAAGATTTAGCATATAAATTAATTCACATTAATTGTTATTTTATAAAAAAATGGATTTTTTCCATCTCTTTCACAACAACAACAACAACAACAACAAAGCCTTAATCCCACTAAGTGGGGTCGGCTACATGAATCCTTTTTCTCCATTGCATCCTATTTAGTGTCAAATTTTCGTTTAATTCTAATAAATTAAGATCATTTTTTATGCAATAAGCCCAAGTTTTCCTAGGTCCGCTCTCGCCTTTCTTAACATAAGTTGTATTTAAAACATCTACTCTCCTAATCGGATCATCGAGTGGTCGACGTTTAATGTGACCAAACCATCTAAGGCGACTCTCTCTAATTTTATCCGTCACTCGGTGCAACTCCAACCCTATTACGGATATATTCATTTCGCATTTTGTCTCTAAGTGTAAAACCACTCATCCACCTAATCATTCTCATCTCGGCAACACTTAACTTAACATTATGTTTCTCTTTTAAAGGCCAGCATTCAAGCACCATAGAGCATTGAAGGTCTCACCACCATCTTATAAAATTTTCCTTTCGACCTAAGCGGTACTTTTCTATCACACAAAAGGCCGGACGCATTCCTCCACTTCAACCAACCAACTCGAATTCTACTATTAACATCCCCATCAATATCACCATCGCTTTGAACAATGGACCCGAGATATCTAAATCGTTCACACCTTTTAATAATTTGATCACCCAAAGTTACACTTCGTCACTAGACCTACTATTACTAAAATTACATTCCATGTATTCGGCTTTAGTTCTACTCAAACGAAGACCTTTAGACTCCAATGTAGACCTCCATAATTCAAGTTTTTCCTGGACTTTTCTCTTGTCTTATCCACAAGGAGGATATCATCGACAAAAAGCATACACCAAGGTACATCCTCTTGTAAATGGCCGGTAAGGCCATCCATAAATAAAGCAAAAAGATATGGGCTTAAAGCCGATCCTTGATGTAAACCAACGGAAATAGTAAAATACTTGGTCAATCCTCCAGTTCGAACACATGTAACGAACTCTAGCATACATATCTTTAATGACTTGAATATAAGTCATATCAACACCTTTCTTCTCGAGGACTCTCCAAAGAACATCTCTAGGAACCTTATCGTAAGACTTTTTCTAAATCAATAAAAATCAAATGTAGATCCTCCTTATTATCTCTCGTACTTCTCCATCAAACCTCTCAATAAATGAATAGCTTCCATGGTAGACCTGCCCGGCATAAATCCAAATTGATTATGAGAAATCTTCGTAATACGTCTTAACCTATGTTCAATTACCCTCTCCCATAATTTTTCCATCTCTTTCACACTAAAGAAAAAAAGGAAAGAAAAAGCAAAGCTTCAATCTAGTTCAATGGCTCCGACTGTGCTTCAGATCTCTGACGAACGACTTCAACAGCCACCACCGGAATAAACGCCGGTGCCAGAGCAATCGAGCTAGTTTCGCCGTTGATGCAAAAGACGCACTTCCTCTCAATCCATCCCTGAAAATCATACTGCCCTAACCCTACAATCCTCCTGTCGGAGGCGAAGCATTATATGAACAGGGAGGGGTCACCTACGTAATAAGCATCGCTCGAACGTGGGTTGCGGGGTTCAATCTGCGGCCCGTGTTTGGCCAAAAACGCACCCCACCGCGCTCGCACCGCCAAACCAAACGGTCGCAATTCTCAGCCGCGTCACACCATGCTCCTACCGCCGAACCAAACAAACCCTACATCCTCTATCCACGTTTTTCATTTAACAACTCCACAAATATAGAAATCATGGTTAGGTTTATCTTACTGAGTTGCTTGGTTATACATATCCATTATGTTACAATCACAGTTGTAGCCTATATATTCCTAATGAACTCTGCTCATATATTCTTAATGACTACCCATTTGAGTCGTGAAACATAGAGCACACTTGATAGAGCACAAAGTCCTTTCTAAGCTAAAATCGACTTGAATTTATTACCTTAGACAAACATCAATCTCAAGCCTACAAAACCTACCTAGAAAAAAAAACTTGTAACAGCGAGCAACAATCAATATGACAATTTAGGTCGATTATCTCCTCCAACTAAGTAGACTAGAAACCCTGAAAACCTAGAAGAACAAAACCATAGATTTATGATCGAGTTTAACATCAATCCCCCATTGTTGACTCTAAGCTCACAATGATAACTTTTTTTATTCTAAAAATTAAATTGTTTTTACTATAAACTGAGTAATCAACACTCTAATAACTAGACTCAATAAAAAAGTTATCCCATTATATGGAGGGGTAATTAACAATAAGAGTTTTCACCTAAGAGAAACCTTGAAACTCGGGTCTTAAAGTTCTTGTAAAATAAAGGCAAAACCTCTAAAGTTCTGTCTTATTTATAACCTCATTTGTTGACCTAAAACATAACATAAACTCTCTCATTCATTTGAGGGAGGGTTAATTTTCATAGGCCACAAGTATGTGTGGTATTGGTATAGAGTCATTTAATAATTTTCTTTCTTCCTTCAACTTCTTCATGGGTATCATTGTGGCAGACATTATCCCTTTTTTTCTCTCTGCATGGGTTGGGCAGGGTATTGGAGTAGAGAATGGATATGGTCATGGCCATAAGCGTACCAATCTCTGAAAAAATGTGTAATCACTACCAATGACAAGGTTTGGGCTCTTTTCATGATTCAACTGCATGATATCAAGGTTGTTATGTAAACAACCCAAATGATAAAAACAGACCCGCCCTTTGCAGATGAATGACCAAGACTCCTCAAAAAATTAGGCTATCCATGAATCACAATTTCTAGAGTGCAAAGAAAAAAGGTGGAAGATTCGAGCATGGAGAATAAGTCAATTCAAATTATCTAATCCTCAGCACATTATAGAAAGGGACATATAAAGCTTGCTTCAGCAACAAGAAAATTTTGGAGAGAGATTTGCCTAATCTGCTTTAAAATATCACACAGAGATCAATATGTTCATTAAAGATGAAATCTACCCTAGCTCAGCGAACAAAAAAGCTCTTAAAAGGAACTTTTTAAACCTCATATAAATTTCCAAAATGATCAATGGCCAAAAAGTGGAAAATGATATGATTAAAAGTTTGGAAATTCAGCATTCCCGCTCCTAAAGTTAGGATTTCAGAAAAGTGAAATACTCCTGAATGGGAGACCTGTGATTTGGGGATCAAATCATGAATTTGACGGTCAATTCAATTCTCAACTTCAAAGTAGTCTATAAGAAGTAGCTTTTCTCATGGTTTGGCCATCTACTTGTGCAAAATAACAATAAGAGTTGCAATGAAATTGTGTTTGTTTTAAGTATTGATATTTCTTATTTCTCCCAAAAATTTACTAATGGAAGTGGTTCTCAGATCATACCATTGAGATAAAAAAGGATAGAATTTGGAGTCCATATGCATGATCAAATCATCAATCAACATCATATGAAGGAGATCAACGCTCAAAATACTAGAATGTTGGATCTAAGTCTAGATTAGAGCAAGTTAAGGGTAAATTTAAATATCAAGCTGTTTTGGATAAGATTGTATTTAAATTTAAAATAAGTTAAAATAATTTCTAAGGAATTATCATTTAGTTTAATCGTATTTAGTTGCTTTTAAAAGATAGGATTTTTCTCTATTAGTGGAGTTTATCAAGGTATGTATAAGATCAAATCCCTGCTATTATTGCATATTAAAGACATGAAATTCCAGTAGTCATTCGAAAATTAGAAATTCTCCCAAAATAAACTTCTGTCCTTCTCTTCCCCTTGTTTCAGCTACTTTACTGTAGCATAAGCTACAGCTGCATTCTTGACACAATACCCAACATTGTAGAGCATGATAACAGACTCCAAATGGAGATACAATATTTCCACCACTGCTACACCTGTTCTTGCGGCAAACAAGGTGCCAGTGTACGACTGATTGCTCTCCTGATCGATGATGACCTATGTTGATTGTCATTGTTGCCCTTTCTGTGTGCTGCTACAACTCCAATGAGAAAATTGAAGTTGGAGCAACAAAGTGAGTATTTGCTATCTAGCAAAGTAAAACAGTCCATACTTCTGTTTTCAGCAATCCAGAAGAATATAAAGGTCGGTTTTACAGTTTAGTGGAAGAAAACTACAAAACAGAGAGAAACCTGCTCTACAGCAAGTAGAAAAGAAAACGGCAAAGAAAAGTTATATGCAGCATGAATTTGCGGTACTTTTGATAACTCAATTAATCGAGAGGCTGTGAATCAAATAAGTGTAGATAGGCTTTTTAAAACAAACTGGCCAAATAAAAGTATGTAACATCACTAAGAACCATAGTGGTGAGTTCCAAGTCATTCCGTTTAAACAAAACAGTCACATATATTAATTCCGAAAAATTAATGAGTACAATAATTAGCGAAAAGGTTTGTGGGTAGCTGTGCAAACAATTAGGCTGGCAGTTGGGTTTATTCATGTATATTCCTGCATGCATCATAAATAATTAGAAACTGATGCATGTTTCCTACCACATATTTTGAATAATTTTAACTTTTGCAAGAAAAAAATAAATATTGGTAAAATTATCCATTTTCCGAAGTAATCATGGCAAAGTTAGCTAGTACTTCAATCCTACATAAGCATATCACCCGTCTAACTAAGCAAAGTGGTGATATAAAAGAGGACTTCCCTATCGCAATCAAATCACCGATCCGGTAAGAAATTGATAATTCCTTCCCCATATCCTTTTAAACATTCTGAGTATCAACAATCTAATAAAAAATTCTAAGATAGCTCCCATAATCAAAATAAACATTCTGACTCACAAATTCTGCTTAACTAGCAGTGAAGATATCCAACGATAGTCTTTCTCACGAAAATGTTCCCCCAACCCAGTGAGATATATAAATGTATGCAGACCACAGAGGAAAAATTCCATAATCATGTGATGGCTTTGAGAATCAGACAGAACAAATGAACATATCATAAATAAAGTATTTAATTAAATGAAAACTAACCAAAAGCTAAGTCTTGGTCAGCAGTGGCATCCAACATATTAGTATCGGCTACAGCCTCACTCTCGGGCCTGGCACCATCCATAGACATCGCAAGAGCCTGTTGTAGCAAGACGGTCTCATCATCCTGCAAAAATTATCCAGTTGGAGAAGCTCACTTCTACAATATCAAAATGCCTTTGAAAAATATTATCATACTTGTAAAAAAAACATTACAACAAAAGCTATGCATAAGATCCCTTATTTATGTAGACTTCCTAAGTTGGCTTGCAAGCAAGTTTCACAAGCCTTCTATAGCATTTTTAAAGCAGGTAAAAATGAAGACTAACCTCAAATTGCTTTGCATACTACGCCTTCTTGGTCAAATAATTTATTTAGGGACCAGTCTTTAGAACTCTACTCAGGCCCAAACAAAGATGCATTATTCTTGGAGATTTTTTTTAAAATCATAGTCATAAAAAAAAGCAAATAAGTATGAATAGTACACCACAAATATAGGAAAAGTGACTCCACTCTAAAGCTTTCCATGCCGATTTATAAAAGGTCTAAGAAGTTAGAATGATCATCTTACTTCTACATTTAAAGTTAAAAAGTTGGAATACAGAGTTAAACAATGAGATAAACTAATCAACTTGTTCAACTTGATAATAGATGATATAAGAACAGTCCACAAGTACACAGATAAATTTTGTTGAAGAATAAAAAAATTTATGAAAATTTTTACATTATTTATGAAAAAAATCAGACTAAGCCTCTCTCCAGTATGTTTAGTACGCTCAGCACCAGTGCTCTCCTTTGATTTCTTGTGAAGATGCATCTAACATGAAAATGTAGCCATGAAGGCATCCTTGCATAATCTGAATAGCCGCTAGAGTACCAATGCGCTCTTTATACTCAAGCCTCAAAACAACTTTTGGAAGAAAGCTTAACACTTTCCTAAATCCTAAACCCTAGGCTCATTATGACAGAAGATCAGGAATTGCGAGAGAACATGGCAGTCCAGCTGCACATCAGCAGAAAAGCAATGATGAGGGCGAGCTCTAGAGGAAAAAAGAATAACCTTAATATCAATTGTTATGAATCTCTCTCTCTCTCTCTCTCTCTCTCCCTCTCTCCCACACACACGCACACACACAAAAGTAATAATAGATCAACCTTATGTCCTCAATTCCCCCACAAATCCCTGTTTCACATGCCCAGGTTGTTTCTCTATTGCTTACATAAGGTCTTATGCACTATAAATTCAAATCATCTTATAAGCACGTGTTGAAACAGACCTATAATAAAGTTTAACACTAACTTCATTTTCCAAGAAGGTTATGAAACCCCAAATACAACCTGTTGAACCTTCACCCACAAATATCATATTAACAAATTACTTAAATCGAGCCCGTCATAAATATCCATAACTCAAAACGTGCTAGTTTAGTTAAGAGTCCACCTACATCAACATCACTAGTTGAGTCCTTCCAAATCAACACTTATAAGCAATACATTTAAAAATGATTTTTCCTTGGAGATTTTTCTAGCGTGCATCACTTAATACCCAACAAAGAACTTCATGAAAAAGCACAAAGTTTTCTATTGAAAATAAAAAACTTTTGCCAAGCACTAACCATCCCTAATAAATGTTTCACGAATTAGAGAATAGTTTATTGAGTTGATGAGTTCGTTTTGAGCACAAACAAGTATAGCAGGTTCACCCTTCAATTATTACAAATCAAATAATCAGAAGAAACATGCAAACAAACTTTATACATAAAAGATAAGGGCATCAAACAGACCGTCAAATCATGTCTTCGATCATCTTTACTAGGGGCAGAAGTGTTAATTTGCTCAGCCATGGTTACATCTTGAGATCCAGATGCCACACCATCAGCTTTTTCTTGTTTAGCAGCATCCTCGGCAGCCTTTTTGGCAGCTGCTTCTTGCCTAGCCCTTTCCTCTTCCATTGAAACTCTCAATGCAAGAGCTAGCTCAGGATCTATATTAGGATCTACACCAAACTCAAATCCAGACAAACCACCAGCTGCAGCAGCAGCAGCAGCAGCAGCAAAACCGCTTCCTCCATCACCATCACCCGTAAAGATGGGTGTGCTATTAATGATAGATATTTAAAATATGATCACGATATGCCAAAAATATAGGTTACAAAAATCATGGATACTTCAACAAACCTTAATATTGCATCAGAGAGAGCAGTTGGTCCAGGAGGAATGTTAACTATGTGACTGTTGCCATTTTTATTAACCGCTGCAACAAGTGCAGCCAACTTCTCAGATTTCCCATCATCGGATTCCCCAAAATCAACAACATCAAGGGCAACACTATTCTTCTTCAACGTTTTGCCAATAGTCTCCAGTAACTTCTTCTCATGCTTAATTGGACTACGTTGCACAAAAGAAAATAATGAAATTGCAACCCTTATAAACAAAGTTGTGATGAATAAACTACTTATTAATTACTACCTTCCGACAAAAACTATGATCCTCTGTTGCTGATGCTTGTTTTGGCGATGTTTGAGAGCCAATTGAGCAACTTGGATTCCGGATACCAAATTTAATTCATTCCCGATCTCCAGACCTAAGAGAATAAAAGATTAGCACAAAAATACGATGATAAATACACTTGGAAGCTAAGTGACCCACCATGTAAGGAAGAGTTGATACATCAGTAAATAGTGCTAATAGGATTTTGGGAGCGCTTTCAGCAAGAGTAAAAGGGAAGATCTTCAAGCAGGCGATGCAAAGTTTAAATGAAAAACTAGAGCCCCAACACACCACAAAAAGGAACCTCATTGAGTAATATAACTCAGAAATATCTCCTCATAAATTTATAAAGGAAGATTTACATACATACCACTCAATTCTTATGTATTTACATATCCAACGCCTAAAATTCAGTATTTACATATATGCCACTTTACTTAAGAATTTAAAGGTGTATTTCATATTTAAAAAGTTAAAGTAGTGGCATTTTTATGTGATATAAAAGATTCAGGTGTTATAAGTGTAAAAAAACAAAGTTCAGGTACTAGATATGGAAATACATAGGAATTAGCTGTGTGTATGTAAATGCCACATTTATAAGGGAACAAATGAAGCAAACACGCCATAGTTGCAACATAATGTTTGTCATAAACAAAGATATTTTAGATTCTTTCTGCCCAAGCATGCCAACAACCATTTGAACTCCTTGATTATATTCAAAATGCATCACCAAAATTAGATTTTTAGAATTTTGTTGACATCTTGCTGTCGTGTTATCAGGACAATAACTGTCTTTATTATTTTCCTGGCATCCTAGGATTGCAGATATTCAAAGAGTTCAACCCACTACAATCTTAGATGTCAGCCAAATTAGCCACAGTGACCTTCATGATAAGCATAGAAATGAGAAAAAATAAATAAATGATTGTTGCTTATTCCAGACAACACTATAACTTTTACAGACAACGCTATTGACAAAGCGGACGATAAGTTAGACAGACAATTAACTAAGAATGAAAGAGAATAGGCATTCACCAGACGGGCTTACCATGCATACAGGCCAAGATCTTCCCAAGATCACTAGTTGGAGTGACTAAAACACGGACTCCTTTAGCCGCCATAGTGAGCAACCCCACCGTATTTTCTGGATTCAACTGGAAAAACAACCAAATCTCGATATGCATCGGTGAATACCAAGAACTAGAAGATCATGAGCAAATTTATAGCAAAAACCCATCCACGTGAGATCAAATTAAAAGAAAAGCAGCACATAAATCGAGAAAGTAACCCTTATAGAACCTAAACTTCTTTCACTTGAAGATTACCTGGGTTTTAGACCCACATACGAGATTGATAGCGTCGGCTTGCGCCTGGAAACGAGTCGGAGCGTAGTCGCCATTCCTCATCCACTCCGAATTGTCGATACAAATCATGGTGGCCTGCGAGAACAGGATCACATGTTTAAACAAAACCCTAGCTACCAATCCATGGCCGAAACCATGGTGACATTCCAAAGCTGCCGTAAAGAGAAAAGATAAATAGACTGAAAATCATTTCTCAATCGCGTAGTATTCAAGTTCAGACCTCCAGAACCATGGTGGCAGCGCACGAGCTTAGGCGACTCGGTGACCCGCGGGGAAGAACAGCTTTTAGGACGGAAGAGGAAGGAAGAAGGATGGAGTGGCTCGGGTTCAAAGCTCCTTTCTCAAGTAATTATGCGTTGAGGTGCGGAAAATTATCCTTTTTTAAAGAAATTTACATACATACCACATAATTTTATGTACTTACATAGCTAACCCTTAAAAATTAAAAGTTAAATTTATAATAATTTGATGCCATGACTTATGCATGAAAAAGAGCATTTCATCTAGCAAATTGCATGAAAAAGTGCATTTCATCTAGCAAATTTCCATCATCTGACATGAACTCGGAGGAATGACGGTTCTCGAGATGACTTTTTTAGCAAGAATTATTCAAAACTACATAAAAACTCATACATAACTCTGATCTCCGTAAACTTACAATCAAACTGATCCTTTGACAAGAATAACCCAATAGTAGCAAAACTAGCCCAAATCGAGTTAAATCAAGCTCAGATCAAGTCATTAAACCAATCTAAGAAGTTTTGTAGACATATTTAAAAAGTTAAACGAATGTCAAATCTAGCAAGCATAAGACGAATAGAACGTCTTGACGAATCCAACGAGCTCAAGATTGCTCAGTTTCGACATCGTTAAGACACTCAAATGTTCATCAAACGTTGTATGACCGAATGAAGCTCTCTGGGTCATCCGATCAAAGCTGTACATATTTCTGCATTAATTGTACTCATAACACTATAAATAGAGCACAACCAATCTCATGAGGGTGAGAGTTTGTGACTTGAGAAAGAACTTCAAGCTTTGAAAATGAGATAAAATCCAACAACATTCCTGCAACCGACAACCATCGCCGACTGTCGTCGACCAACCCAGACCGCCGACTTTTGTCGACCACCACAAATCACTATCGACCACCAATGCTAACAAGACCAATATTACAATGTAGTATTACAATTATAATATAATCAGTTTACTTTCAAGGACTTTCATAGAAGGATATTGAAATGTAATCTTACAATGGTAAAGTTACAATGCATAAACCCCAATTCTAATAGGACCAAATTGTGTCAACAATAGATCCTAATAGCTATACAAAGGCATGAATAGTTTTTTTATTAAATAATAAGTTGTTTAAAAATATATAATCATTGCTACATAGTAACACTTTATAGGAGAAATGTATGTAATAAGTTTTCTCAATGAATAGACTATGGTTTGGATAGCCAAATTGTAAGAAGGAAGAAAATGAGAGAATTTATGGATTAGGCTCCAAAAAACATGAGAGAATTTATGGATTAGGTTCCGAACTCATCTGATGCCCAATCTTCTGAAATATCTTATTTCGTCTCTTCAAAATGCATGCATGTCCGAGGAGGTGGTGAGGAAATAATTGTCTAAACTGGCTTGAGATATAGATATTCATGTGATTTTCAAGTAAGTCAGGATGCAATTGATAAACCAACAACAATGTAGAAGTAAATAAATAGAGAAAGAAGAGAATGAAGAAATTAAGGATGAGTATGAGGATTAGTGTATTTGACAACTTTTTTTGAACTTGTAATGACTATGTATTTTATTTATCAAATTCTAATGCAATTCTCTTATATCACATGATCATTGCAATATAGATCTTTTATTGTGTTTGAGAATTTTCCTAAATTATGTGATTTTGTGTGATTGGTTTTTTTTTTTTTTTGTGATTTTATATTTTGTTACCTTAACTAATTCTATTACTCAATAATTCAATGTATTATTAGAAGCAAAGTTGCAGTAAAAGAGTTGAACTAATTTTTGTTAAATAATTTTGTGATGCAATTCTTGACAGATTTTTCATCGGTAGTTGACGATATAATATAACATAAAAATTGTCATTAATTGGCACGACCAACGAAATTTGTTACCAGACTTTGGGGTATTTTTTTGTGGACAATGCACGACAAATTTATCGACAAATTTTTTTTAAAAGTGTTTATTGCTCATCAATAGTCGTTTGTGAGGGCTTCCATAGATGACATAAATATGGCAAAAACACAAATTATTATTATATATTACAACTATATGAATTTAGGCTTTTTTCGGGAAATCACAATCTGTTGTTGATGATAAGAAAAACAGTCACTTTTAATGTTACCGATGTATTACCAATATTTTTAAGCTCGTAGGTAAAATGCTTGTCGGTAATTCCAAAACCGACCGATATTCTAACGATATAAATTTACTGACGATTATCTGATAATTTAATGTCGTAACTTTTTTCGAGAAAAATCGAGCCGTCGGTAATTGTTAGTTAGTATAACTGACGGTTCTTTCATTAGTAAAAATGATGGCATACACGTCGGAAAACTGTCAGTTATATGTCACTTATGGTCGTTTTTATAACCAACGGGTTAACTGTCAAAAAAGTGTTGCACCCGTCACTTTTTGATGCATGTGATAATTATTGCTTATGCATTGTTTTTACAACCAACAAGTTAACTGTTAAAAAGTGTCGCACAGGTCATTCGTATATCACATGACACATTGAGCCGTCGGTTGCATGTCAGTTGGGCTTCGATAAAAATGTCAATTGGCTAGTCAGTGATTTTGTCGGCGAATATGTAACAAAAAGTTGTCGGAAACCTGTAGCATGAGAAAAAAAAAATTATTTTTTTCGTATTTACATTACCACACCTACTATCATGAAATTTAATATACAATTCAAAATATTTAACGAAATAACATAGCTGTCAAACATTAATTTATTCAATCAAATAATGAAATAAATAAAATGTATTTACTATAAAATATGTACATTACTGTTCACAGAATAATATATGTCCAAATGTATGTAAACATAAAAAATAGAAAAGAGCCTCTCCTAATTATCCTCCTCTATCTCGTCAACCTCGTCCTCATCATTCTTTGTCACTTCCTCCTCCTCCAATGTTGTCGTTGTTTTGCCACAATCTTTTATTCTTTGCCAAAATGAATCCAACTCATCCTCCAGCTTGGCCTCTATGTTGGCCTCCAACTACGACCTTATCTGAGAGAAGCGAGCCTCCATCTTGACGGATAATGTTGCAACTCGCTCGGAGATCTCCTCAGATAAGGTCAAAGAGAAGCGGGTCTCCATCTCCAACCTTATCTGAGAGAAGCAGACTTCCATCTCGGTAGAGAATGTCACAACACGCTGCTGTTATGTGACATATTTTTTTGTGGACTTATGAAATGTGTTATTCACCTTTTGTAGTTATTATGATTGATCTGTTATGTGATTTGCATGATCTATGTGGTTATTATGTGATGGGTATGTGATTCAAATTGGATATTTACTTCAGTTCTTGCCATATTTGTTTCATGTTAATATGACTTCACTGTTATGTGCTACTTTCTTTTCTCATACATTCATGTTCTAATATGCCATTTTTCATTTCATACCCTATGTTTATTTTCATAGTGGGTGTGTACCTAGAATGGCTATAAATATTTAAATTTTAGGCTTTCAAATTAAATGATAGATTTAACTAGGTTTAGTGTAATTTAATAATTAGCAAAAAGAAATTAAAAGTGACATAAATACTCATTATGTATTGAAATTGTTTATTAACTCACTAATAACTGACCTCATACTTCAATTAATCACTTTTTTATATAAAAAATTCTTAAGCACTTAAACTAAATTAACTTCATATAAAATTAATCCATGAAAAATATAATGTTTAATAATTATCAATCAAAATCATTTAATTGCCATTAGTATGATTTGAAGTATAATATTTTGAGTTAAGTTAGGAAGTGCTTTAGTATTTGATTTAGGAAAGAATTGGTATTCAAAGTAATTAAAGAAAAACTTAAGCAAATATAGTAATCAAAGAAAAAGAGAAAAAGAGAAAAAAGAAAAGACTCAAAGTTTGAAAAATAAATATTTAAGAGCTTTTAAGGAGAAGCTTGAAGTTAAGCTTAAATTTAAAAATTAGTATCAAACCACTTTGTTAATAATCAAAGAATCAAAATCCTTTTTAATTTAAATTCAAAATATTGTATTCAAAAAGATAAAAATTGAATTAACATTGTTTGAATGATAAGCCCTAGTAGTTTAATATATTTGAGAATTAATATCATTTTAGTCAACCAAACATAAATGATTTAAGGATAATCATATAAAAGGGTATTAATATAAATAAAGTTCAAATACTCAATATTTTTAAGAAAATTTAATCTTAAAAATATATTTGTATATTTTTTATCTTTCTATTGATTTTAGTATTAAAGGACACGACATTATTATGATACAGTTTATCATGATTTTTTTAAAAAAGTTTAGTTTTAGGTATTGAATTACTTGAGGGCAAATAATGTTTAAGTGCGTACAAGATGTGTGATATGTGAATGCGGGCATTATACCCATTTATGTATCATTTTCATATTTTTGTAGGGTATATAAAGTATTATTTTGTAGAATACAGGTCCAATTCCAAAACTTGAACAATTGAAAAAATTAAATCAGATGGGAAGCTTCAAGCACCCGGACACCCCTAGAAAGTGCCTAGGCACATGATGATGATACACATTCATGCCAAAATACAAAGCGATTGATATCTCTATAAAAACCCTTGAGCACCCTGTGCCCCTACCCAATACCACAACACCATGGCGTCGAGAAGCCCTAAATCAGTAGCCTAAAACCAAAAAATTTATAGCCCAGCAGAACTTCGCCACACCTATACTCAGGCCCCCGTGGTCTACACTCAAGGCCCTCACACTTACACTCAGCTCCCCCATGCCTACATTTAGGACCTCGATGTCATAAGTCAGTACCACTGCGCTCCCCATCGACTTGAGATGCTTTTGGATGATTCTACTTGCGGATTCAACATTGAGAGCATAAAAATCCGAGAGGCAAAATTCCTCCAAGAACTCCATCGTTAGGCAACATTAAAGGAAATTGTTTACTAACTTGTTGCTTAATTAAAATTTGTATAATATGATTACACACTTGCCAATATGTGTTAATATACATTCCTTATTTCTCACTCTATAATACAAATGCAATCAGAACTAATTTCTTAATACAAATTCCTATTCTTTATCAATCTTTTGATTATAAGTACATGCATTCCTCATGCAAAGATTATGCAAGGAAGGATTATTTTACTTCCTTTTCAATATTTCATTTCTACAAATAGGCAACTTTATTTAACATTGAAGGCAAGCTAAATATTAAAAATAGAAATTAGAGCAAAGCCACTATAGTAATACATTTTTGTTAATTAGACAAATTAATAAAATAGAATAATTTAAAAATGGTGACTTGCATAGTTACATCAATGAATTAATTCTTCCTATGATTAAGCATGAAATGGTAATATATATATATAAACATACATATATTAATAAACTGTTAAAAAATAATCTGTTATTCAAAATACTGCGGTGTTTATTACTATATGTTTTTTTTTTCAAAAAAGTCAGACCGCAACTAGAAAACTGCTGCCAAATAAACTGCCCCAAACAGAGCCTATGACAATAATAACAAAGCACGATTAATTCCTGCAAATAAGATTAGAAAAATATAATCAAAACAGTAATAAAAATATATCTTAAAATCGCTGAATTTGTTTTAACATAAATGTAATGCATAGATAACTAATTAATATTTTTAGTACATTTATCTCAAAATAAATTTCACAATTTTAAAATTTATTACAACTATATATATATATATATATATATATTAAATCAAGTCATCACCGTAGCTCATCTACTTTCTTCTTCACTTCGAATCCATTCTGTAACCAAGCAGCATATCCACCTCCCATATTCTTCACGTTCTTGAAACCCTGAACTCATCAAACGAATATCATATATATATATATATATATATATATATATATATATATAGATGAGAAAGAAGGGATTTACATACATACCACCCAATTTTTAAGAAACTATTAAAAGAAATCGCAAGAGTCCAAAAAATATTGATGTCAATTACTACAGGAAAAAAACATGTCTTTAAACTTAAGTCACATCGATTTTTTCATTATGTGGATCAACAAAAGCATTCCCTAAGTATATAAAACTCCCTATTTAATGGGTCTACCTACAAAAGCAAACCCCAATGATATTTTTGTCTAAGCTTGTTAAGGAGTTTAGTCATAAAGAAAAGTTCTTAACTATGTATAAATTGAAAGTTTTGGTAGTAGATAGGTATGTATATACATAAGAGTTCAATGGTATGCATGTAAATATTGCAGTTTAGGTGTTAGGTTTGTACATACATAATATATGCGTCTGAATATTTCGAGTTATGTGCATAGGTAAGCTTGTATGTAGGTATAAATTAAAGTTTAGGTGTTGGATTTTTATTTTTGTTTTAGACATAGTTACAATATGTTTCCTGTTTAGATTTTGCACATTCTTCCTTTTATTTGTGTATATTGCTCCTGATTATTTTTGTTGTTAGTTTTGCTACAGATGGTGATACGTTGTGTTGGCGATCGGCTACCTCAACGGATGAATGTAAGTAAAAAAAAAAATCATTTTTCCATGTTTATTTTGACTTTTATGTTTAAAATGACAATTAATGATTGACTTTTATTATGTGAGAGGAGTACGACAGCTCCGGGAGAGGCAGTTGCCCTCCCAAACCCCGAGCAGTGCTAACAGTAGTGGTAGTCAGTCAACAACTACGCAATTCTAAGTTCGAGCTATGGATGCAAGCGACGGGGAAAGAGGAGGTAAATATTTATTATGCTTATGTAGGTGGCACAAGCTCGTTGCACCCGAGTACTGCGTAGCTTGTCAGACAAGTCATTGTTATGACTAAGGAGGTTCACCATCTACATGAAGACCAACAGAGAATTGAGTGGACTATAACACGACTGACTGAGATTAAAGAAGATTGCTAGGCAAGTGAAACATGACTGCTGTAGTTGAGGAGGAGGATAAGGAGGAGGATTATGAGTTTTTATGTATTTTTAATATTTATAAAATGTTTGAACTTATATTGAATAGGGTGTAGATGTAAACTTTTGATAATTTAGATTTGTAACAGTATTTCTTGTTTAATTATTGATTTTATTAAGAGCTTTGAACTGAGATATAGCTGGATATAATACTGATGAGATGTAGATTAATTATTAATTTCGTTGTATTGAGGCATAACACTTATTCTTGTTTTTCTTTTTTTTAGACATAACTGTTACTTGTGTTACCTTTACTGCACCTTTTCTTTCTGCTTATGATTATTTTTCTCGCAACTACTAATATTTTTAATGTATTCCTTTGTTTGCAGATGGCCACAAGTGGTACAGGTGGTCAACCAACCCCCCGCCCCCCCCCCCGCTTCACCTCCTGTGGGACCACCTTCCCCACTAGCTACTACCACCTCTCCTGTGGCACCTGCACTCGCACTCGATGCAGCCTCGTCTGTTGCTTCCGCACCTACTCCCCCATCTGCTGCTAGCACACCTTTTGAGCATGACCCGTCGACTCCTGCCCCCCTCCCCCTGAGGGTACACTTAGGGGGGATCGTAAGTTATTTTAAACATTGTATTACCTTTTTTTAAGTAGATTCATTCCCCACAAGCTGCCCATCACTTGCATCACAGAGCAAGTATGATGACGCACATATGTCATGGAAGCAGATACTAGTGGCCACTCAAGACTTGGTGATTCAGGGAGTTTGAGGTATGATCATGTAATTTGAATTAAATTTGTAAATTTTATTTATTTATTTTTTATACTAACACATGATTATTTTTAACGTTGCAGAACTTCACCTTGCTCCCAGAGCACCACCAGTAGATCCGTCGAATTTTCGAGATTCGTAGTAGGCATCGCCTTGTAGACATGTTCGCGACAGCCCGCCGGAGGGGTAAGCAGCATGCCTGGATTTGTGAGGGGCTCTGGGATCAGTTGATTGCAGCTTGGGCCTCTCCTGATTATGAGAGGAAGAGGCAAACATACCAGATAAATTGGGCGGCGAAGAGGGCAAGGAGTGCTACGCTCCATATTGGCGGATCAGTTCCACATACGGAGCACTATAGGAGGCTGATAATATTTTTTTAGATATTTAAACATTAATTCAATTATTGGAGTATTTTTTTTAGCACTAACCATTTTTGTACGCTACATAGGCTAGGGAGTTGAGCTATGCTCCCTCCATTGCGGAGCTGCATGTTTGAACTCGTCGGCGCCCAGAGACTGTGTAGTGGGTCTTAAAGCATTCTCGGCAGGTTGTCGTAAGTCAAAACCTTAAATTTAAGATTTATTTTGACTCTAACTGTTTAAAGTGTCAATTAAACACTAGTTTTCATTATACAGGAGGAGTTCAAGAAGCTCCGCGAGAGGCACTTGGCCACTCAGGCCCAGACTTCTGCTAGTAACTGTGGTAGTCAGTCTACCACTGAGTAGTTTGAGTACGAGCTTTGGACCCAGATGACAGGGAAGAAGAATGGGATGGTTTATGGAATTGGAGCGAAGGGTATAGCCTTCGAGGTCGAGCTCTCCCGTGGTCCCATTCATAGTTCCTCGAGCTCCTCACAACCAGACTAGGAGACTCTTGTCAGACAGGTGGCTTCAATGAACGAAGAGATCCAACAGTTGCACAAGCAGATGTTGGACGACAAACATAGAGTCGAGGACTCTATAGCGCGCATGGCAGAGACCTTAGCAGATAGCCGGGGCAAGCAGTCGATGATATCCGTGAAGGAGGAGGATAGATATGATGAATAGTTTTTTTTTTTTAATTTTTAAACATTATATTGAACATTTGTTGTAGATTTTTTTGGATTAAATTTTTTATTCTTATTTGGGACGACTTGTGACGGTATTTTCCTTTTATTAATGATACTTTTTTTTAGATTTGATATGTGATATGATTATTGCTTAATGTGGTATGCAATGTGGAATGTATTTTTGTGCAGGTTGTGGAAATGTAATCCATGTTTAAAATTTTTTTTCTGTATTATAGGTTTGCGTTGAATTTGTGTCCGTTTTTTGACACAAATTCCGACGCGAAATCAACAATAACATTTCAACGTTATACAATATTTTCTAACGCAAAATGGGCACTAATATTTATCGTCTGATGTTTCAGACGTAAATTTTAACGCACACTTTATATAAACAAATCAGACGCTAGTATGACGCAACAGCCGACGCAAATATGTTTAATTCCTGTAGTGAGATTTATGTCAAGACGTAAATTAGACGTAAATCGAACGCAAATCCGATGATAACCGTTAAACATCGTCAAATCTGCGTCCAATTTTCGTCTGAACTAACCGACGCAAATACGCTTAATTCCTGTATTGAGATTTATGTCATGCACACAACATGTAGATTTGATAATTCAGACTTTATCAGATTGACTGAATTCTATTTAATGTAAATCCTAATTGCACCCAGACACCCCCTAAATAAAATCTACAATAATAACAATTAATTAAAATTTAAAATTACAAAATAAATCCAATTAATTTTAAATTTCATTCATGATTTTTTACTCAAAACTTCCTTTTTCCATTTTTACAACCATGGTTGCTCAATAACTTGAAAGAAAACAAAGTTCTGAAAACTCACAGCTTGGAGAAGATCTTCTGCTGCTTTGAGAGAACGCACACCGCTCTGGCATCCCTGTAATCAAATTAGAAGCAAAATCAGTAATCAAAATTATTCCTTAAATTTAAAAAAAAAAAATTAGGAGGAAATGTGTACCACTACTATGAAATCATCTTTGTTACAGAGATGAATCACTTCCTCCAAAAAATTATGGTTCTTCACTCTCCCTGCATCCAAATTAATACCCAAACAGTTAAAAAATTAATCAAAATTTAACAATCGGAGATGCTGAACAATTTTCAGAATTTAATCCCTATCAGATTTACCAAATCCGGTTTTACGGAATTCAGAAAATCCTACCGGTGCCCTAAAAAGCCCTAATTTCATAGTAGAAGAGCTCGCCTTGAGGGGTGAGGAACATATAAGGGACATTGAGAGATTTCTCCAGATGGCCGTTTTCGAATTCCTCCACAGTCCTTCAATACAGATAAGCATAGAATGTATTTAGAGAGAATGGTAGAGAGAGAAACCTAGGGAGGGAGAAAGATTGCCGAACCTAACGTCGAGATAGCGGTGGTGGCCGGAGTTCAGTAGGGTTTTGGTTGAACGCACATCAATAGTGACGACAGCCTCGTCGGAGCTACGAGCGCTTAACAGTGCCGCCAATAACAGAGAAATCCACCATCATTCCCATCTCAGAACACCCACCATCAGCAAAACGAGACACAGAGAGAGTGAGAGAGAGATTCTTACCTGGGATTGGGATCCATGGAGGAAGTATTGAATATTAGGAGTAACAGGGGGGCGGAGGAGAAGCGGCGCCGCTGGTAGCCGCCGGTGGACGGCAGCTGTTTCTCTGATCCCGGTGGATGGTAAAAGATAACTAATATTTGATCGGATATTTTGAGGAAATTTCATGTGTTAATATCTTTAATTTTAAGAGATTTTTAAGTCAAAAAATATCGAACATAATATTTTAATTATTAATTTCTGATTTAATTTTATTAATAAAAGAGAGAAAAAACTCCAAATGACCATTTTCTATCTAATATCTCCTTTCAAATTAAATGCCAGTTCAAAACAGCTTAAAATATATTTTTTTAATTAATAAAGATGATAATAATATTTTATAGTAAATTACATAATTATCCGCGTATCTTATCTTAAAAAAAGTGTTATTGAAAAATTAATTTTAAATTTAATTGATTTTAATTGTTTGCATTTAAATTTAAATGAGTAATTTACCCACAAACTTAGGCTGCGTTTGGCACAGCTTATTTGCAGCGGTGGCGTTTTGAAAACGTCACATATCTGTTTGAAAATTCCGTTTTTCAGGGATTATTACAAAAATCACTTCTCAGTTTTGTATTAGACACGGATTGCGGGGTCGACCCTGCGATTCGCATTTAAAAGTAGCTTTTACTATATTTGCCCCTGTTCGTTCGTCTGTATGCCCGAGCCCTAGGTTCCTCTCTGCGATCCGCGTGAAGCTAGAGGACTACGTTGACGAGGATAGACTCTGGAAGCCGGCGAAGATGGTGGCCCGACTGTGGCGAGAACGAAGAGTTCGACCGACGAGAACCTTGAGGAACTCAAGGGTTGCCTCGACCTAGGCTTCGGCTTCAGCTACGAGGAGATCCTCGAGCTCTGCGGCACCCTTCCTGCTCTCGAGCTCTGCTATTCCATAAGCCAAAGATTCTTCGACGAGCAGCAGCAACGATCTACAGCTGGGTATCACACCGTTGGTGGCATCTCTCCTGTTCGAGTTGCAAATTGGAAGATCTCCAATCCTGGTAAGACGGTTTCCTCTTTGAGACTGATTTCTTGGTTATAAGTTAATACCTATACATGAAATTAATTTTTAAGCATGAAGAAAATTTCTGAATTTTTCTTGTGGTTTATGTTTTATCTGCGTTTTGATAGTGAATTAAGGTCGTATTTTTTTAACAATGCCTTTATTACTGCGACCGATTGGCATTGTTTCGTTTTTATGGAAATGTCTTGATTTATTTACTTCTTATTGTTATATTTCTCATTTTTCTAATGCTATTGTTTTGCTTTCCTTGATGGAATGGATAAATTTTGGTGGAATAAGGGTAGATTATTCCGAACAGGGACAAATTTGTCATTTAGCCACAAACAGTTGCAATTCAGCTGTTTTACAAACGTTCAAACCAAACAGACAGACAGATTATCCAGACAATCTGATTATCAGCAGATTATCAGGATAATCTACTTATCCTGATAATTTGGATAATCTGCAGCTGCACCAAACAGACCCTTACTATAGATGAGAGTGATATTTGTGAATATTGTGTTAGAAATATTATACGATTGTACAAAAAAATTGTTAAATTAAATTTCTTTTATTGCAAGTTCGTTCCTCCTTATTTTAAACTCCTTATATATTATTATCTTTAAATGATCTAGATTAAATATGTAATCTAGTTACAAATGTTTTTTTTAATGGAGATTTGGTGCTTTAAAACTCAAAGTAATAATAAAGACAAATCTTGAGCTTCAATAGCCTTAATGAGCGTTGGGTCGATCACTTGGCACTAACCATTAGCTTTAGGGCCTGCTGTAGCTTATAGGAAAAATGTTGTGCAACAGTTGTGTCAAGAAGCAGCTGTACAGAACCTGTTGTGTAGAAGTTGGCTGTCTGTTTCTCCTTTGCAGTTGGGAAATAGAAGTGTTACAACTATTTCTGAACAAATGATCTTTCTACACATGCATTATAGTATTGTTTATAACATAACTAATTCAGCTAGCACATTCTATACTTGAAAGAAAATATTCAGTTTTGAATGTTACAAAATAAAAACAGATCTAAAAAAATAGCGAGTAACACGACAATCAAAATAAAATTAAAAAAGATCATAAAAGTAAGAATCCATACTTAAACCACCCCCAGCATCGACGCACACCACCAAGAACACCAACTCCATGACACTGAAAAATCACCCCCAAGCATCAGCACACACCAACACCATAGCACTGAATAACCACCCTTAGCATCTATACACATTACCAACAACACAAACACAATGACACTGAAGAACCACCCCCAACATCTACACACACCACTAATGTCACTACCAGCAGTGCCACGAAAGCCAACATCACAACTAACAACACCACTAACAACACCGCCCCCAACATCAACACATCACCCCTAGCATCAACATAGAGCACCATGACATAATATCACCGCCAACAAGACACAACACTCTGACACAAAAAAATCATCACCAAAACCATCACTAGAAATATCACTACCAACATAGCATATTCTTCCTCCAATAAAGAGGGTAAACCATTAACAAGACCAACCAAAGAATAGATCAACAAGGCTATTCCAAATAAACCAACAAAATGAACAATTACATGCATGGCACCCATAACATAGCTATTAGAAATCAAACACCATTTTTCATCCATCTTTCAAATTCATACTCAAATATCAAAAGTCATGATAAAACCCCAACCCATATTTTTCATTTTTATCAAATTCACGCCTGAAGATTGTGGCACGCATAAATGCATCTACTTCATATTTAAAAAAAAAAACTTATGGGAACTGATATGTAAATAGCAATTTTCTTGTGCTCTGTATGCAATTATCCAAAAAATAAAATAGAGGGGAGGACTGAAGAGAGATAGCTACCCTAATTATCTCAATAAAAAAGAATGAAATCAATGTATGTGATTGATTTGTAATTTCATACAACTGAATATAATTATCCCACAACAAAGTCTTCCACGCAGAGGCAAAGAAATTACAAAAAGGACGCATGGGCCACAACAGAAAAACCAGAAAACACAAAAAACCAAACCATGGATCGCAAGTAGCAAGCCACAAATGGCAAAATTTTTAAACCATAATCTAAATTGAAGGCCAATTGTGTAGGATAGAGATTACCAATGGGAGAATGCCACCAAACCGCGTATTCAGAGAGAAGGTAGAGTGTTGGAGAAGAGAAATGCCACCGGAACCCGCCGAAATTAGTTGGAGGGAGAGGAAGAGGAGCTAGGACAAAACCAAGCATGGCTCAAAGAGCGATGAGGATGATAGGAGGAGAAGCTAGGACAGAGAGTCGAACAACAAAGATATCACACGAATGAAACACGATGTGACATCGAAGGCAATTGGGGTATTATGAACGAACGAAACGCAGGCCGTGGGGTCGAAACTGTGGTCCCTGCTTTACTCAAATAAGCCAAAAAGCCACCACAAATTCTTTTTTAAATGCCAGATTCTCAATTTTCCTTCCGTGCTGCAGCTAAAAAGCTACCCTAAACATAGCCATAGACTTCATGAGAAGTTATTCGAGAAGGAGTTATTCGTCGTTCTATTAAAACTTTTTTATAATTATTTGAGTAAGTAATGAAATAGTTTGAATATTTTTATAAATATTTTATTATTAAATGAACAAGTTTAAATAATTTTTGGTTTAATTTAGTTATGTTTATAAACAATATATTTTAAAGCTCAGGAAACAAGCTCGATAACAATTTAATCATGAACAATATCATATAAATATTTATTTTTATGTTCAATGAGTATTGTTTAATAGCAGTCATTTTTTTCCAATAATTTACTCACATAAAGCTCGATTAAGGTTTGAGTAAGGGCATGTTTGGGGTGGTTGCAGTTTTTTAAAAAGTTCTAAAACTGTGATAGAGAAAAAAACTTCTTAGAACGTTGCAGAGTGAATTACCATTGAGAGACCTAGAGGTGGGTGAGAGGCGACCCGGTCCCAAGTCCATCTCATCAAAGACTGATTTGAATATAATATTTACAGAACTCACAGTGCTGATATGTATACTTCATATCTGAAAGTTGCCAATAAGGACAATAACATTTATAGTATAATTCTAGGAATTTCATTTGAAAGAGAAGTCTATGTCAGTGAAGAGAATTGGCGGGTGTTGTGAGGTGTGTTACGGGGTTATAGCTGTTGAGTAAATTTCGATCAGAATCTATTTAAGCTGACTAGTCACGCCGCTTCACCCCCCCTCCAATCTCTCAAATATAACAGGTACGACACCTACGATGTGGATTGATTAAACCTGAGCTGGCTCGTCGAGTTTTTCATCGTCCGATGACCTTTTTTGTCACAGAGTCACCGCCTTAGATGTCACAAACTCATTAATGTTCACAAGTTTGATTAGTTCCTCAATTAAGTGACGGGGGTGTCAATATTCTTTTTTTTTCATGCCCGTGATCCCTGTGATACACACATTATTTCTTGGGGTTTTAGAGATAGCCTCCCAACTTCCTTAGTGGTTCCTTTTTGAAGAAGTCAATAGTTAGTATGGCTTCAACTGCTTATGCCATTGAGATTCTCAGTGATGTTAGTCAGGGAGGTTTGTGAGTTGGTGATGTTGGTCTCCTTTTGTCGTGTCAATTTGCCCTTCGTGATAGATAAGATCGATCTTCCTAGAATAAATTTTTATCTATCGCCCAACACTTCGAGGATGATTGTTGCTCCTTTAAGAGGGCTATGGTGGGCGGACGCGGATTTCTCCTTGATCCCAAGTCTTATTCGTAAGGTCTTTTCTTTGGTGGCTATCATTCGAGTCACCCTCTTTTAGTGGTAGGGGAGAATTATATTTTTCGACGGATATGTGGTTTTTGGTAATTTTGAGTAGCTCACCAAGTTTCTTGGGAAGTTTTAGGCCTAAATTGTAGCAAAACAGGCCTCGCCTAAGTTCCTGTGATAAGTAGTGTGCACGACCTTAGCTCTGTGGACTATGGTCTCAAACTTACAATATTTCTCTTTGGAAGTGGGTTATGAATGCACGTAAGGATTCGTCTTGCTCTTGGGGCAGTTATAGGAGAGCTTGTGAATTCCCAGGGCTTATGCACCCTGACATACTAAGTTGCCAACACTCTCTTGAAGTTGGTGTAGGAGCTAATCACTCCCAGTGGTAAACCATTGAACCATCGAAGGGTTGACTCTCTAAGTATGGCCAAGAACATACAAAATTTGAGTGTGTTCCTGAATCTCAATAATAATAAGATCAATTCGAAAGAGGTGATGTGATTGGTTAGGTGCTACCATCCTCAATATGATTCAATAGATTTTGAAAAGCTATGGTAACTCGACTTTGAAGATTTTCCTTGAGATGGCATTTTCCAATAGTATGAATTACGTCGCTTCTATATGTTCATCTTTTTTTATAATCGAGTGACACAAAACTGATAATATCCGAGTAGTGTGTGTCATGATCGGATTCGAGAACTCTTCCACAAATCAGACTAATCATTCTTCGCATGTGAGCGTGAAACGTCGATTGCGCTCTCTCATTAGCAAGAGCACCTCTGATTGTCTTCAATATTTGTCTATTGAGTTCGTTGATATGTTGTGTCACAAACTCGCGGTACAAGTCATGCCGTCATGATCTCTTGAGGTTAGGTTTCTTCTCCTTGGTTACTCCTCTTCTTGTTTGATGCATGATCCACGCTCACCGCATATTTTAAGATATCTAATCTGAAATTATTTCTGAGTCAGACCTAAAGAATTGAGCATAAGTTGAGAGAGAGAAAATGAGAAAGAGAGAGAGAGAGAGTACAAGAGTAAGTATTATATTTTTTTCCCACTCGGTCTCCTTTATTCTTTATTGTACTTACATCTATAACATATATAATTTGTAATATAAAATATATATACTGCCCTTGAAATTCTATTTTGTCGGTCATTTACAGTAATGGTCATCGTTACCATTATTGTGGCAAAACCCTTTTATTTGGAATGGTGGTTGTGCTAGCCCCCAAGCTAGCGAGCCGTTCATATCTTTATTCGGTCGGCTAGACAATTCTGTTTATGCTGCCGGTAGGGTCTTCGTGCTCGCTGGGTTTGATCCTCGACACACGACACATGTCCTATCACTTCGATCGGCTGGATAATTCCTTTTGTGCTGACTGAAGGGTCTTCGCTCCATGCCTGTAAGTAGGGGTGTAAACGAACCGAACACGAACGGCCAGAGCTTATGTTTGTGTTTGATTTGTTTGAATTTTACTTTGTTTGAAATAAGCTCATGTTTGTAATTGTTCGTGAAGTCACTGTTCGTGTTTGTTTCTTAACGAACGAGCCAAACACGAGGTGTTCGCGAAACGAACCAGTTTGACAGCCCTAATATTAGTATATATAAATAATATATTATATTAATTATATAACATATATTATATAAATATACAATATCTATATTAGTATATTACTAATCTAATATATTAATATATTATTATTATTAATTTATTATATATTATAATTTATAAAATTAAATTTTTTAAAATATCATAAAATTTATATATATAATTATTTTAAATTATTTTAAATTATTTTATATTTTAAACAATAAAGATTAGAACACGACTGAACGCATCACTGTTCGTGTTTGGTTCGTTTACCTAACCGAACAAAAAAAAATGTTCGTGTTCGTCTCGTTTACTTATCGAACGAATCGAACACGAACTCCTTGACGAACCGAATACGAACTGTTCGCGCACAACGAGCTTTTTTGACAGCCCTACCCGTAGGGTTTGATTCTTCACTCGATCCTGTCGGTTCTAGTTGCATAACTGAGTCTACGTGCTCGCCATGGTTGATTCTTAAACATTTGCATTGTCCAAAGCCATCTGATCTGGTCTCACATACTTTGAACGTACTATATATATATATAATTTAAATAGTTTTTGTGCAGTGTTAGTTCGAGATATTAAATTTTATTTAATAAAGTGGTTGGATTAATGTTCAATCATTTTGGAGCCTAAAATAAGCCCAACCAACTGTTCTAAACTGTCGCCCATACCAAACATCCAAATATTTAGATTAGCAGTTGAAAGTGGCCTGCCAGCGCTACAATCATTGCCACCGAAATGATCCTCAAGTCATTTTTTCGTAGCAGCCTGTGAGTATTTCATTAAGTGAACTTAAACCACTACAATAATTGCAGATAAGCCGTAAAATTTATAAATATTAAATATTTTTTTCATAGGAAATGATATCTGATGCCAGTCGAGTTTTAAGTTCGTACATCGAAAATGTGACAGTATGGATCCCGATGAGATCTAACAGTTCAGAATGAAGAAAGTACGATAAATGATGACTAATTAATAGAAGACCAAGAGAGTCACTTACCCGAACGGATGTAGTCATCTGAGCCAAAGTCGAAGGTTAACCAAGCCATGAGAAGTACAAAAAGAATGATAGAACTATCCAAATTCGAACCAATTAGACTAAAGCAAAATAGATAAACATCTAAGCTAATCACTACAAGAAAGCTGACCAAAGGCATCAACTTGCCTTCTGATAGATCCGATTCAAAAAAGCCCAATTCCAAAGTCATCTGCCATCACATGGACGCCCTTGAGGCTTTCCATCAAGGATTAAGAATTGACATACAACAAAATCCCATAGTCATGTCACAGACCTCATCGAGGAATGAGTTAAATATTAGGTTACAGTGATTCACCATATACCAGATAACTTAGTTTCGCTTTGCCAACAAATACTCCTAATCCTTAAGGGATTCTTGATGGACAACCAAACTAGATCAATTAATCGGCAAAGTCTAGCCGACCAAATTATTCTTGCCGATCTGTAACTAATCAAGCTCACCCGACTGACAAAGATGACTAAACCTAGCTGACTGAACTAGCCTTACCGAACCGAAGCCATATTAGCCCTGCCGGCCGAGCGCAAAAACAATCTAGCAATATGCTCATATATGTAAAATACTTGGACTATTTCGTAAATAATTAAATTCGCTAACATTTCTAAAAGAAATAAAGTATTTTTATTTAATACAAATATGATTTGGATATAACAAAACTAAAATAAGAAAAAAAAAACAAAATTTAGGATGATTTACATACTTACCACTCAATTCTTATATATTTACATATTTAACCCCTAAACTTCAATTTTAACATATATGAATATATGTTAACATGTGTGTCTCACTTCTTAAGTGGTATTTTGATTGGGATATGAAATATTTGAGTGATATATATATATATATATATATATAAGAATTTAGGTGATTTGATTAGAATATCCTGACCCCAATTTTCTCCTAAAATTAGATAAATCCAATCATCTCTTTACTCATGTATGAGCCATCAAACAAGAACATATATATAGTGAAAACTAAAGGCTTTGGTATCTCAGTGAAAAGTTGCCAAACAAAACAATCTTTAATGATAATAAATATAAGAAAGATTTGCATACATGCCGTTCGATTCTTATGCATCCATACATCTAAGGCTTAAGCTTCAAGGCTCCGTTTGGGGCAGCTTATTTGGTGCAGTGCATTTTGAAAATGAACTCAAGTCTGTTTGGGTAAACTGCATTTTGACAGCATCTTCGAAAAGTTGTTTTTTCAAACTGTTGAAATCAACGTATTGATACCGTTCCTGGCTAGATGCAAAAGCAATTTTCTAGCTGCGGGTTTTTCCAAAAGAAAAAGAAATTGTAATAGCCACTGCAGTTTTTTGAACAGTAAATTATTTTCGGACACCCCAAACAGACCATAGTTACCATCTAAACTATGCATGGAAATGTGTATTACAGTATTTAAAAGTTAAAGCAGTAGTATTTATGAACTGATGCGAAAGTCTTGGGTGGTATAAATAAATAAAAAAAGAAAAAGAAACAAAAAAAAAAAAATAAAATAAAATAAAAAGTTTAGGTGTTAGATATGTAAAGAAGTGGGAGGTATGTTGGTATGTATGTAAATATTCTTAAATTAACTCTACTGCTCCACTCAGAGATTCGGCAACATAATTCCATAAAATTAGCTAATCATGATGCAGATTAAACTAAAAAACTCTAAATTTTGAACCAACATCTCAACAATAATTACTAGAGTATGGGCAAAATGCACTTTAAAGGGGGCACAAATCATCAATATCTCCCATCATTTTTATTAAAATATTAAATTCTCCTCAGTCCTCTAATGGCAACCCCTATGAAAAAAGAAATATAATGTGGTGTTAAGAAAATTGTGGTAACATTTTCAATTTATTTAAAAAAAAAAATCAGATTGAAACTAAAAATTTGTCACGGATTTCAATAATAATTTTTTGAAAAAAATGAAAATATAATTTACTCAAATAAAACCGTCGCCGCTCCAAAAAGCTCTTTTAATCGATTTTTTACTGCGTGCGGACTCCGGACACAAATTTGCATCGGTGTTTGATCGGGAGCGCCGAAAAAATAAAGTAGTGTCACTCTATAAAAAAAAAAAAGTGTATTGCGAAGTGACACGAGATACAAATTTACGTCTAGTACCCACACGCAATAAAAGCTCTATTTAATCAGCCTTGAAGAATGGCTCGTGACAGTCCAGGGCACGGGTGTATAATTATGGAACGCCGTGTACTCCTTGTGATCAACATTTTGGCTGTTTCTCTCTCTTTCCCTCTCTTCCTGCTTAACTCCTCTCTCTCTCTCTCTCTGTACTCCTCGTGAGCAACATTTTTGCTGTTTCTCTCTCTTTCCCTCTCATCCTGCTCAAGTCCTCTCTCTCTCTCTCTCTCAACAAGTTCTCCATTTTCTCTGTTCAGCATTGGGCATGAGAAAGAGGAGAATGAGAAAAAGAAACTTATTTTCTTTGATTGTTATGTGCATATATATTGCATCAGACTCTGCTGTTGCTGCTGGAGCAGGTTATGGTAAGTGTCCCTCCCACCTTCTTCTTCTTCTCTCTATAGACAAAGTAAGCTCCTCAGTTCTGATGTGGCTGGCCTTATGTTCTTGACGCAGAGGGACCTTCCTATGATTATTCTGCTTATACAGAGGTAATTTTTTCCTTAATTCCTTTTATATTTCTTTTTTTACTTCTTCCTATAATATTGATTTTTTTTTTTTGGGGGAAATTTACATATATACCATACAGTTCTTATGTTTTAATATATTTAACAAAATCATCCGAAACATTGATTTTTATAAATTAACTTCCTAATTGATTTATTTGAGCTTTCTATGTATTTATGAGTGCCACAATGAAACTATTGAGAATTTGATAAAAATGAAAAATAAGGGTTAAAATTAATAAAAGAGAGTAATTGATTTGTAAACACCAAGCTTGGAAAGTTTGTATGTAATTGCTCCAATTTATATTATATTTGTAAAATTTTGGTATCATGTTGGATCCTAATTTGTTCTTTGTGAATCACGCACCGAGAGCTAGAGCCGAGTGAATGAGATAAAGAAGAGAGAGTATAATGAGTCTGTAATATTTATAGAGAGAGTTGAGGGAAATGTCCCCTTATTCATTTTTTTGCCCTATACTTATAGAAGTGTGTTTTGTATAATTATTAAAAAGAAAGAACAATTATGAAGATTGTTCTTAATTTCGTTAAAGCTTTAATTGATTGTATAGATTTTATGTCATATTTGGATTACAAATTGAACTTCAACATTGACTGTAATTTGTTGTCGAGGTGTTCGGTCGTATGGCGATCTTGCTCGATGTCTTTCGACACGGTCGACCAGAGCGGTCGGTTGTGAGGCGGTTGTTCGGTCCAGACACATGTGATCGGTCGGCTTTCTTCGTAGAGAGTTGTGGCTCATTTTCTATTTGGCTTGAGTCATACAGGGCTCATGTCTTGCCTGTCTTGGTTGTTCGTCACCTAGGCTGGATCACTCAATCTTGCAAGGACTTAAGTGAATTTTGTCATGGCCCACGCGAGGTATCTGACGAGACTCACAGTCGATATGATTGACACCTCACTTTCAACTCGCCGCTATAGAGCGGGGAAACATCTATGGAGCTTGAACCTATTCCGGGTTTAGAACGCGACTTCATGCTCGGCCTTGAAATGTCGGTTAATTACTTACCTCGAAGAGAGGCCATTTCTTCTTGGTCGTTTGTTCTCTTTGAGATTCGTGTTGGTATTTTTGATATTATATATATATATATATATATATATATATATATATATATATATATATATATATATATATATATATATATATATATATATATTAGTTCCCCGATTTTTCCTGCTCCTTGATGGAAACAACTATAATAATGATATGAAAATTATTAAACAATCGCTAGCAATAAATTTGTTAATTGACTGAACACATGACTTCCTATAGGATTATGTGCCCCGTGTGCTCTATAAATAGATATGAACTGAGCCTTGTATCATTTGTTGTCAATTTCTCTTTTCACGACTGAGGTGTGTTGTGGCTGCCAAATTGAACTGGATCGTCGTGGATCTTGAGAGGCTCGTGAGGGTGGGGTTTTAGATTCTGTCCTCTATAAAGAAGAAGAAGGTGGTGACGAAGGAAAAGTGGGCGAGGCCCAAATCTGACCTGATCTATTTAGTCGACTCATCTGACGATGGAGAAGTTTAGCCGTTGAAGTGGCCTCATTAAGGAGCCTCAAAGTCTAGTTTCGGTATGCATGTTGAGGGCCAACATGCCCTTTCGATCGAGGAGAGCGATAAGGAGCTGGGGGGAGTGGTTTTCACGACCCTCTCGCAGTCGCTGCTGCAAGAAAGTGGGGGCGTCTCAACGCCCGAGGAAGAGGTGGCCTTTAAAACAATCTTCACCATGGAGAGATTTATGGATGAATTGGCCAAGTTAGGAGCACCAGGACGACAGGTTGTCAAAGAATGCTACTGAGTATGCCCTTATTGCAGTGATCGTTATGCAGGTTGGAGATGTGGGTTGTCGTCCCCATTAATGCATCAGCCGCACGACCCATCATCCATGAAAGATCTCTGGCCGAGGGGACCGTCAGGGCAGCACAATTTTCCAAGATCATAGAGCGGTGAGAAAGCGAGATTAAATTGTTAGCGGGGCCAGTCTGCTCTTTTGAGGGACTCGCTGGGGGTTCAACTGCAGATCCTATGCAGGAGGTGTTTGCTCGTCTGGATGTTGAATTAGCAGTTCTGCGGACGGAGCTTGTCAAGTAAAAGAGGCATTACACGAGCTGGAGGCACTTCGTGAGATGTTTGATTTGGTGAAGTTCAACTAGGAAACTGATCATGTGGATCATATTAAGTTAAGTTGAGAAATGGTTCTCCGAAAGTTGAGAGGACTTGTTCCCTCCTAGGTCTTATAGGACACTACGTTCTCGGCCTGTAATAATGTTATTCGCAATAAAATAATTTTAATCAATTTTTCAAAAAGATGTTTAGTGTGATACTTATCATTATGTGATGCTTCGTCTGATGCACCCACCTTATAAATAGGGGAACAGACTGCTTCTATTCACTTTACGCATTTTTTTTCTTTGGCTTTCTTTTCTCCTCTCATCCTTCGTCTGGTTATGCTCTCGTCCCTTGAGATGGCTCCTAAACACTCGACTGTCTTCTTCGACTATGTGAAGGTCACTGACCCTTCGTTTCTGATTGAGAACAAAGTGAGGGAGCTGCAGCGAAGATATTTTATTGACGAAAACATAAGTTTCATAAGTTGCCTGGATCGGCGCGACCGACGAGGCAATCTCAACAATATCACAAATAATTTCATTCAAACCCGATGAGGCTAGATCAATCATTTAACATATGATTTAAAACCTTAATATATTATTTAAAGGACAAATAGTCTACAAATTTAACATATTTATAATTAAATTGAGCACCTCAATGAAAGAAATCTGAAGACCTCAAAATCACTCAATATATGAGTAGTTAATGTACTTAAATACTAAAAGATCTATACATAAAAAAATTAATATTAGCAATCTAACATAGTGATATAGCCCCATTTTGAAGCAATGGCCACTCCTAAATATCGTAAACATAACCCTACTTTTACATGAATGAGATGTAGACTTAAGTGTTGAGTTTTGGAACCCGGTCCGACTCCCGCTACCGTCTTCCTCTATCGCGAACCGAAGCTAAGCTTCGGTTGTTTTTTCGCAAAACGTCGCCACTCGCGTCTCTCACTTCGGCTGTTTTTCACGAAACGTCACCACTCTTTATTTTAGGCTCGCCTTGCTTCATTTGCGGGTTGCTTTCGGTTTAGAGAGAGAGAGAGATAGAGAGGGATAGAGGAAGAGATAGCGAGCAGTAGTTCCTTACGACAGAAGGAAGAAGAAAGAAGAAGAAAGAAGAAGAAGGTTGCTCTCCATTGGCTTCTTCTTGGTGGCTTGTGGCAGAAGAGAAATAAGATTTCTCTTGTACATAAACTAAGCAGGTGGTTCCTCATTTTTCTTCATCTTCTTCGATGTGTATCTTGGTGTAGATAGAGAGAAGAAGAGAGAGTGGAGAAGTGAGAGACTCTTTCTTGTAAGTTGACGTGGTCAACCGGTGTAAATTTCTTAATTAGTAAAATCCTCTGCAATGTCAGCTAAATTTTTCTTATTATTATTTTGAAAATAAAATTTTAAAATTTAAATTTAGTGTAATATGTAAAGTATTTTATTTTGATTTTGAAAATGGTGATATATTATTTTATTTTTGAAAAAACGAGACCATATAGCTCTCATATCAAATAGTTTAAATAGTTGAGCACGATACTACAAGTGACACATCATCCCGAAAGATGAGCGTACCACTTGTTAGTAGGCTTAACTATCTAAACTTAAAAGTTTATGACTCTATTTTGGTCGCGTATTTTATAGCTGACAAATTCTCCTGTCTAATACACAGATTAGACGGGGTTTAGATTAATCTGGGTTCTTAATTCCTATAGAGGCAAGCCACATAGTTAATTACATCTTAAGTAACCGAAGTCACCTAGAAAACTCTCGATAAGGATCATGAGGCTTTGTCTTGAGAATTTCAACGTTCAAGTTTCCACGATTGCTTGTAGGAAAATCAAAGGGAATGGTTCAATATGGAACAGTTATTTTCGGAATCCAAAGGTATGAAAAGTAGGAAATGTCAAAGATACTGAAAAGCTTCAGTGACATCTCAAACTAAACTATGATTGGGCTTTATATTTTTGAAAGTGAAGTTATATTTAATATTTTAATCCTGTAAATTATTTAGATGATTTGGGATTTATATCTACATGTCATATGTAAATGACCCAAAAATATGAGAGGATTTATGTCGTGCCAGACGACAACCTCGGAATCTTAAACAGTTTAGGACATATATCTTACGATATGAAATCATACTAAGTCCTAAAAGATAGTGTGAGGGTTTATGTCGTATCAAACGACGACCTCGACGCCCTATAGATGTTATTTAAATCTGCGAAAGTCCGATCGAAGATCCTTCATTCGTCCTCTGTCGTCTCGTCTCGAGAAAGGATAAAGATAGGAGAGAAAAGAGAAGACCATGCCTCGAACGGCCTATCCTAAGGGCATATGCGAGGGAATAATTAAAATAAACATGTATAATAAAAAGGAAATAACCATGCCCTAAATGGCCTATCCTAGGGGTATGTACGGGTATGCGAAGAAGCAATAATCAAAATAAACATGTGTAATAAAAAGAAACTAACCATGCCACTAGATGGCACTATCACAGGGGTATGTACGGGTATACGAGAAGCAATAATCAAAATAAACATGTGTAATAAAAAGAAACTAACCATGCACTAGATGGCCTATCCTAGAGGCAAGCATAAAAGAAAAGTATGAATATAGGTAAGTATATATACAAAAGTAAAAGAATGCATGCAATAAAGAAAGTAAATGAAGCTGTACAATAAAAAAATGTGTACTGGCCAACTCCGTCGATGCCTCGGAAGCAAGCTAATAGCTACAAGCAACTATACAATCAAGTTTAGCTATAAACATATAAAAGATCAAAGTGGGGGAATAAGAATTCTATTTGAGGATAGGCTCAGTCTGTAGACTTCCTTTTTTATCTCGATCCTACAGATGACCTGAAATGCGAGTACGTATCGATCTCGGATCGAGTCACCGACAAATCACTGCAGAGTAGGCAATCCCAATCCCTACCACTTAATTAGTGAGTGAACCGGTTTGTAGTATACGAGTTTTGAAAGTGTAGTATGTGTTATCGTAGTATCTGAATTGTTTACCAGTGTAATATCTGGTACGTAGTATCTGGTCTGTGGTGTGTAATGTGTATTAATTAGTGCATGGTGTGTAGTGTGTATTGGGTAGTGTGTAGTAGGGTAATGTGATTTGATAAGTGGTATGCGTGTGTGTGTGATATTTAATATGTGATGTGTATGTGTAATATTTAATATATGGTGTTTGTGTGTGATGTTTAATGTATAGGGTGTGTATGATAAGTTTGATAATTATGTGTATTGTGTTTGATGCGGTGTGTTTGATATGTCATATTTGATTTAAGGTACTAAATGTGTTGTGTATGATGTACCATGTATGGTTTTTTTGTGTGTGATATTTAATGTATTGTATGTGTTCGATGTGATATGTGTTTGTTATGATATATTTGTGATGTGATATGTGTTGTGCTGTGTGTTGGTGTAGTATCTGTTATAGTGCAGGTGCAGTGTTTATTGTTGTGCAAGTGCAGTGTAGTATCTGTTGTGCAAGCGAGGTGTTTATTGTTGTACGGGTGCAGTATATGTCGTTGTAGTATCCATTACTGTATCAGTGTGATATCTGACGTTGTAGTATATGTTGTCGGTTCACGGATTTCTTAAAGGTAGGGATTAGAGCTACCTAACTCAAGGTAAAATGGGCATCTATTTCTGAGTATTGATTTTTTTATTATTTGTCTCGGCTATAAAAACACGATTATTCGAGTGTGCATCATTGCCTGTACCCCGCATGTCCGACTTATTCACCCACTTTGAAATTTCATATGTTTATCAACAATTTGAGAAACCTCTGTATAAATCAAAATATTGCCACAACTTGTATTGTATAAAAGGTTAGAAAATTTTTGCATATATACCATATTTATTCGGTTCTCGCGCATTTACATTTCCAAAGATATCTCTCTTTAAACCATATGTATGTATGTTTAAGTAGGGGAGTAAACAATAATATAATTTCGCCGCACTTTTGTAATCAATATCTCAAATGAGACATTCAATGATATTCAGGGAAATAATATTTACACACATACCACCTAATTTTCATATAATTACATATACATGTGGAAATGAAAATTTTGGTGTCGAATGTATAAATATATGACTGTTGAATTATTTAAATGAAAGTAATTGATGGATTTATAAATAGCAAGTTTCCGGTAGTATAAAAAAATGATATATATATATATATATATATATATATATATATATATATATATATATATATATATATATATGTTTGAAACCCTTATTAAAATAAATCCATTAATGAGAAGCAATTTTCTGAAAGTTTAATTCACTTGCCTCTATGGAAATAATATAGCATCAAAATATTATTCCATATGTATCAGCTATCAAAGAGAACCGAATAAGGGAACAAATTTATATACTTGCCACATAATCCATATAAATTCACATATACTCCAATATTCTTTAACATTATATGTACGATTTGGCTGTCATAAATGTAAGAGAGGAGGTAGATGTGCTAGGCAAATAAATACATAAAATCTGATGTCTTATATAATACCGTTAGCAAAGATTTCAGTTTCCATAAGTAAAACCCAGCTAACTAAAGCTTCTTCGAGTATTCAAATCTGAAAAATTGGGTTCCAGCAAATCAATTTAAAGGGACTCCCAGGATTTTCAAAGTTTGGCCTCAATAAACTGGACCAAAGAAATGTCCCAAAATCATACAGTTCGAGCAATTCAACTTAGGCAAGCCAAAGTAAACAAAGCATCCAAGGTTCCATAGTTCCAGCATGTGTGTATTTAAGGATTGCTTAAAGCCATTCTTCAGAATATCCAAAATTCCAAAAGTTTATGTTAGGGTGTTAGATATGTAAATATTCAAGAATCTGAGGATTTGAATATATAAATACTAAGGAATTATAGATTTAAATCATTTTTTTTAAGTAAAATAAAACTCCCTGAATATATAAATTGTGATAACAAATGGAAATAGTAAAAAAAAAAAAAAAAAAAAAAAAAACTCATCCAACAGTTTTTCAACTATACTGATGTACATGGAGCCAAGGTCCCTTAAATATCCAATTTTAAAATTTAGCTTCAGTAAGGCAAATCAAAGAATCCACACCAAGCACAAGGTCAAGGATTGAGTCCTCACAAGACTGAAAATCAAGCTAACAAACTGCCATGCGGATGGGGAATCAGCCCAGTTCTAGGCTAAAACAACCTCCCAACACTAAGTTAAACCCAGGGCACCAAGGCTTCAAGTCGAGTCTGAATAAGATCAAACCCGAGTCATAGCTGGGCTAGAAACCAGCAAAGAATCAAGTTATAACACCCCCCATTCAAAGCCAAAGCAAAAGGGAACTAAAGGAGCCAACCCGAGCCCATACAGGGTCAAAAAAAACCAGCTAACATTGAGCTCGAGACAGAGAACATAGCGAGATTTCAACAAAAACCGAATATAAATATGAATTCAGAATACCAGAGCAAACCTTTTGCATAAGAAATAAATCTCATCCACTGAGCTCCCTAATAAAGCCAAGAGAAGTCTCTTAGGACATTGAAATAAGAATAACAGGCACCCACATATTAAGATACCCTTTCAAGTGAAGTTTAAGTTAAACTAACCAAATTTCCAAATGAATTATGATACAATCAAAGCCACACCTACCATGAAGCTACTATGAACATTTCCACATGCTTAACATACTAAAATATAAAGCCTCTGTTCATTTATCATGAGAGCAAACATGGGGTTCTTCTCAATTGAATTTGAATTTTATCTCAACCTGTAACTTTTATCAAGGAGAATTACAAATGACATGCCTGCAAATAGGATTAACAATAGCCTATAGCCAAATGATCAAGCGCATCAATAAGACGTATTTTCTGATTTCTCTAAAGATCGAACAAATATGAAACATGAAGAAAAATTCCATAACCAAAGGAATAAAGAAAATACGACTTCTGCCACTAAATATATGATTAACCATTTCTTGATGAATCCCCTTTTCTTTTCTCCATTAAATAAGACAACGAGTAGAATCCGTGTATTCCAGAAAGAAGATACAAGAATCGGATCAGCAACGATGAAGTATTTTTCAATTGCTATATATATATATGCTTGTTTATAGCAGCTATAACAAGTTTCAGCAGCCAAGTGCCATTGATTTCAAAAAAAAAAATCTCAACTACTTTTCTGAGATTCAATACAGAAGATGACTGAAGTTATAAAGAATAGATTCACAGCCTCCTGCTAAAGCAATTAAATTACTGAAATGAAAAGAATCTTTAATGGAGATATCTCTTTTCAATTTGTAAGTATAAGAGCAAGTAAGAAAGAAGAGGCACTCTCCTTATTTATAATTAATGAATATATATCGCATTAACCATTAAAGAGGAAGAAGAAAAGGGTAGAAGAAGAAAGCTTACTTGCAAAAAGTCCTAAAAAATCCAAGATTCGCAAAACAGAAATTCCTCAGGTCACACACGAGAAAAAAGAACGTCCCCGAAATTCTTTTCATCGGGGCTATTTATAGCCGAAGAAGGGGAACGACTTACCGGCGGTGAGGAACAAGGCGGTGAGGGGAACCCCACAGCAAGCAAGAAAACAATCAAAATTAACAAGAAGGAAGGTCACCCGACTTGCATGAGCGGGAGAATTTGTTACAAAAACCTGACCGGCAGTTATGACCGGCAGCGAATGTCGGTTGTGGTCGGAGGAGGGAGAGGTGACCAGGAAACCGACTAGGAATTTCACAGATTCGGCCGCTATCGAAGAAGGAAACGGCGAGGACCGGTTAGGGCACGGGAAAGGGAAGCTGCGCGCGCGGGATAGGAGATAGTGAACAGTGCCCGTGGGATGTGAGCCGTGGGATTAGGTTATAAGGTTTAATATATATTATTATATATAAAAAAAAATATTTACTATTATTATCATTTTATTTAAATTCATCAATTTTGCACGCAAATCGAGTCGATTCGAAACCCTATCGAATTATATGTCCTTCCCGGCTAAAATCGACGTTCTGGACGCATCGGCGCGATCCGTTTCGTCATCCGGGGCCGTTCGGACAAATTCGCCGACAGTCGTATCAATTAAAATTAAATTTGCGTAATGTCGCAAAAATGAATTTATTTTGACCCGACCGGAGCCATTTATGGAGCAAATTAATGACCGGTCTTCGCCTAAGCGAGAACCATAGTCAAACATATTGCTCGTGGCCAATAGTCAAACATCGCACGCAGTGGGGTCCACCTATGGCTTTCAAATCCTTATCGGAACTCAACAAGAGTTTCAATACGTCGGCTTTTAATCGACTCAAACGGATGTCGAGGATTTTAAACCGTCCATATGAAACTTCAAGGAGCTAGGAGATGGCTTATATTTCTAAACATAGTGGGTCCCAGTCTAGTCCTCTAAGATAGTCCAAAATAGGAAGATCCTAAAGCTAGATCCTAGGCTAAAGGGAGAAAAGAATGACCTCAAAAATGAGGTCAACATGCAACTTTGTGGGCATAGAAAAATTTGTCGAATCACGTAAATCTGTGTGTTCCCGAGTGTTCTTTTCTGGTGTGAACTTTCTTGTTTCTATTTTTCCGCTTCGTCAATCATTCTATTTTATATATACCACAACAACTGGTATCAGAGCCAATGACTGTAGATGAAGTGAAGGTTTCAGAGATCGAGAAATTTGATGGCACAGATTTTGGTTATTGGAGAATGCAAATAGAGGACTACCTCTATGGGAAGAAAGTTCATTTTTCGTTATTGGGGAAAATACCTGAAGGAATGTATGAGGCTCAATGAAATTTGTTGGATCGGCAAGTTAAGGGGGTTATTCGATTGGCCCTATTGAGGTACGTTGCCCACAACGTCATCATGGAGAGGACTACTGCAGATCTCATGGCAACTTTATCGGGTATGCATGAAAAACTATCGACGAATAACAAAGTACATCTGATGAAAAATTATTCAATTTGAAGATGAAGGAATGCATGTCTATTGTTCAACACCTAATTGATTTCAATACTATCACAAATCGATTATTGTCTGTTGAAATTAATTTTGTTGATGAGATACGTGCGCTGATATTGTTGGCATCATTGTCAAATTGTTGGAAAGCCATGATGATGACAGTTAACAGTTCTGCAGGTAAATCTAAACTGAAATATGATGATATTCGTGATTTAATTTTAGCTGAGGAAGTGCACATGAAAGATTCTGGCGAGATCTCAGGTTTGAGTTTAGCATTAAATGTTAATTTCAGAGGGAGATCACATGACAAGAACTCAAACAAAGGAAGTTCAAAATCAAAGCCTGGTCAACATGCAACCTGCTGGAATTGTGGCAAGGCTAGCCACATAAAGAGGAACTGCAGAAATCCCAAGAAGATGGAGAAGGATAGCGCAAATGTGGCAACAGAAGAAGCACATGATGCACTACTGCTGACAGTTCATAGTTTTGTTGATGCTGATCTAGGTAGAGATATTGATACTAGAAGAAGTAATACAGGTTTACTCAGACGTGGACACATGAGTCAGAAGTGCATTGTGGGGAATTAGAAGAAGGTCAGTTTCTTGAAAGATGGCAGAGCGCCAAGGGCAGAAAACTGAACCTTGTACACACATAAGTGTGGAGACCTTCTCTAATTGCATCTCTTGGAGGTTCTAGTTACTGTAGAAAGATAAGGTTTGTTGATCTACTAGAGACCACAGTGCAGGGTAGTGATAGAAGTGAAAAGGAGAGTAAATCCGGGGAAAACATTCCTATTGTTCCACAGATAGATGGTGGAGAATCACAGAGTTATGAAAAACTCTTGCAAAATGAATATTCAAGCAATTAGGAGCTAACAGATCTTCTACCAGGAAAGAAGGCATTACACAACAAGTGGGTATATCGGGTGAAGATTGAGCATGATGGCAGCAAGAGGTACAATACTATAGTTGTTGTAAAAGGCTTTCAACAGAGGCAGGATATATCCAATGCAGTAAGAGTTGTAAGCAGATACAAGAGTAACCCAAGAAATAGCTTGGAGGTGTAAGACTTTGTTAATTCTGCTGATATGTTGGCAAAGGGTGTTACTTTTGAGAAACTGAAGTGCGTGTGTAGCTTCTGTTGGTCTTCTGGTGTGAAGATAAGGGCTTTGAGTTGCAGAGATGGAGGATATCACGTTTGAAAAAAAGCGATGCTGCCATTGGAGGATATCAGTTTGAGGAAGGAGATGTTGTTGTCTGTGTACTGGTCTCAAAGTGGGAGATTTATTGAGTGTTGGAGCCTGGTCCGACTTCCGCTCCCGCCTTCCTCTGTCGCGAGGCTTCGCGATTTAAAGCTTCGGTCCCTTCCAGTTTGACATTTTGCTTCTTTGGTGGCTGTTTACAGGAAGAAGAACTAACAAGTGGCTCCCCTAGTTTTGCTCTTCTTCAGCGATTTGGCTCGCCTTGCTTCTTATGCGGGTTGTTCTCGGTTTAGAGAGAGAGAGAGAGGGACATAGGAAGAGAAGTGCAAGCAGTAGTTCCTTGCGGCAGAAGGAAGAAGAAAGAAGAAGGTTGCTCTCACTTGGCTTCTTCTTGGTGGCTTGTGGCAGAAGATAAATAAGATTTCTCTTGTACGTGAATTAAGCAGGTGGTTCCCCGTTTTTCTTCATCTTCTTCGGTGTGTATCTCGATGTAGAGAGAAGAAGAGAGAGCGACGAAGCGAGAGACTTTTTCTTGTAAGTTGATGTGGTCGAATGGTGTAAATTCCTCAATTAGTAAAATTATCTATAACTCCATGGATGTAAGCAAATTTACCGAACCACGTAAATCTGTGTGTTCCGCATTATTCTTTTCTGGTGTGAATTTTCTCCTTCCTATTTTTTCGCTTCGTCAATGGTTCTATTTTATACATACCACAACATTAAGTTGAGATTGAACTTAGGGATTTGAAAAACTTTGGTGCTTTGATTGATGGTTAAAGCCGACAACTATCTATACTTACCAATAGCTAATTGCCACCATCATTAAACCATTATCATTTGATCATAATCATTCAATTGTTGTTATCTAACTATCTCTGCTCGATCACCATTATCTAGGGGAGTGCATTTATTGGTTTAAACTGAAAAGCCGAACCAAAGCGAGTCAGTTTGGTTGATTTAGTTCAGTTATATATATATATATATATATATAAAATTTGTTATAGCTTTAAAAATGTTAAATATGATTTTTAGTTTACGGTTCAATTTTACTTTTTATTGAACCAAAAGAACTGAAAAGCAAATTTTCTATGTAAATCTTCTTTGAAATGTTTAGAAATAAAGTTTCTAGTGATCAACATTAATATAATCCTCACTTAATAAATTTTATTTTCACTTATTATCATCATATTCTTATTCCTTCAAATTATATTTCGGTTAATGTAAAATCAAACCGCTTAAATGGAATTCAGCTTCGGTTTGACTACTTCGATTTTATCAAAATTTTGTTTGATTTGGTTGTTTGGATTTTAGATTTCGGCAGAAGTCGGTTTTCTCAGTTTTATTAAATAAACAGTGTTGTCACGTGATTCTTTTTCCTTTACAGTGCAAGGAGCATCCTGAGGCGCCTCTGTACAGCGGCGGAGTTTTAAACGCCGGAGCCGCCACGTTTCAGAAGACGGAGACGGGGAGTTCTTCTCCGGCGTTTGTGCTGTCTAATCTCACTGCGGTTACCAGATATACTTTCTCATGTCAGTACAAATCCCTTCACTAATTATATTAAAATGAGGTTAAAATTTATTAAATTTATTTTAAAAACATTACTGCAAGTGAAAATTTTATATCATACAAATTTATACCCCACTATGAATTATATTAAGACATATTTGTAAATTAGATTTGTCTGTTTTGGAAAATTAGATTTTGTTAGTATTTTTGAAAAAACTGAAGTTAAAATCTGCATTTTTTTCATAAGTTCTCATTAAGTGTGGTGGCAATTTTCTAGCTACCGTAACTTTTTAAAGGTCAAATTATTCTTCAGCAGCTTCACAAACTATTTCTTAATAAGCTTAACTTAATTTCTTATATATTCCTTATTTGATCCAATTTGCTTAACTTTTAAGTAGCATTCCCATTTAAGAGGACACGGACGAATACTAATTACAAAAACAAGCATTTTTATATTAAGCTACGCTATTCTAGGCAAAATATTACATCCGGACTACGCACGTAGATGTACGTGCAGAGCCCAATCCACGAGAGACAGGTGGAATCCCGTAATAACGCGCAATAACAAGGAATAACATGAAGGAATATTCCTTGTGTTATTCCGCGGTTAGTGGTGTTTTGGGCGGAATAACACGGGGAATATTCTTCAGTGTTATTTCGCGTTATTCGTGTGTTATTGCGGTAGTATTGTAACACCGAGAATATTCCCCCGTGTTATTCCGCGTTATTCTCGTGTTATTCTCCGTAGTATTGATGTGTTATTGTGGTGGTGTTACAATACCACCACAATAACGCAAAATAATACGGGAATAACACGAAGAATATTCCCCGTGTTATTTTGTGTTATTCCTCGATTTATTCCTCCCAGAACACCGCTAACCGCGGAGTAACACAATGAATATTTATTCGTGTTATTCCCGTGTTATTGCGGGATTCCACGTATCTCCCATGAATTGGGCTCCGCACGCACTTCTACGTGCGTAGTCCGGCTGTAATATTTTGCCGCTATTCTAAGCTTTCTCATCATAAAAATTTCTAAAATTTAAGAAAAAAAAGTATATTCCAATAAAATTAGAACTGTGCAAAAAGCAAACACTAAAAAAAAAAAAGCTATCCCAAACGAGTCCTGAATCAAAGATATTCAAAGTCATCCATTTGTTGATCAAAAGGTTGGGTGAAGATAAAGAGAGGAGCCCATTCTGCTCTCCTGAAGGCGAAACTGATCACCGGCGACAAAACCCTAAACTGCATTGGCTCCTCATTTGCCAGACACGGCTGCTGGTCTTTTCTCAAGGGAGGCTTCGTCCTCAACACCCCCTCTGAAACTTCACTCATTTTCTTCCAGGTTATTGATTTATATATATATATACATTAATTTGTTAAGATTAAACGACTATTCATCAAACTATAAAAACCTTAAAAATCTTATTTTGTTTAATGTATAGAATGCAGATGGAAGCGAAGCAACTGATATATCGGTGGCAAGCGCAGCGCTGCAGCCTTTCTCAGTTGAGCAGTGGGAGTTTCAGCAGAATAGCAGCATAAGAACAGTATTGTTTCTGCACTACCAATCATTCAATTTGATAAACTGTTCGTCTTTGTTTAGGATTTTATAATTTATGATATGAAAAAAATTTTGAAGTATGACATTTGGATTTACATATTACACAATTCTTATGTCAAAAAGTTTTTAAACCATGGAACTTGATGCGTGCTATAAAATTCGTGGCAGTTGAGTAATGGATTATCGTCTTAGCGTTGCATGAGAATTCAACATACACTTAGATAAAAGAAAATAATCAATAATGAAATCAGAAGTTTTTATGTGAAAAACTCATAAAGGGAAAAAACTATGAGGTCTGAACTAGTTATAAAAATTCAAAATATGTTGATGATTAAAACGACCCATTATCCCATAGACAGGAAAGAGTTAGGTTTTCTAAATTACAACGTTAACTGACAGCTTCCAGTCGGAGTTGGTCAACATCGACTGGAAGTTACAGATCGATATGTTGATATTTTGATCATATTTAAATAATATAAAATATGTTAAATATATAATATAATCAAAACATTTGATATAAAATGAATGAAAAAAATAATAAAATATTAAATATATTTATATATAACTTACAGAATAAATAGCTGATTCTATTTATGTCTACAGAAAAGAAAACGCGAGGTAGCAATCCACGTTTCAGACTCGGCGGGGAATCGCATCGCCGGAGCTTCAGTTATGGTTCACCAGATCTCAAGAGAGTTCCCGTTTGGCTGTGCGATCGCCAAAACCATACTCGGAAACTCAAAGTATCAGGTGATCTTCTGTTTTTAAATTTTTCTTTGATTTCCTATAACATATATATATAATCTACTCATTTTATTTAAAATTTTATTGTATTCAATTTTTTTTTCATAATATAAATTTATTTAAATTTTATTATAGACAACTTGCATAATTTATATTTCTCACCTAATCACAACTTAATAACTTTTTGTGGCAGTTGTAGTTTATTAATAAGCTGTTGATAAACTGTTCAAAGATGATATGCTGTTCAAAAAGCTGCGGTAACTATCATAATATTTCTTTTGAAAAGGTCGGATCACAGCTAAAGCTGCCACCACACCTCGGAGAATGGTGTGAAAATGCAACGGTTTGAAAACACAGTTAGTTTATCAAAACGAGTTTGTGTGTATTTTCAAAACACACCTCACTGAATAAGCTGCACCAAATAAGACCTAAGAATTTGTATATATGATGGACGAGTTGATAGATAGCTTTCTCCAACTATGAGAAAATGTTATGTGCAACATCCTCACTTGAGGATTAGAGATGTACACTCTGAGTACACCCACCTTTCTTCACGAACAAATCACTCTAATGTAATATTTTTTTCAATTAGGAGACTCAAATTCAATACATATCATAACTTAGATCTCATTAAAGTTCAACTTTCAGAAATAAAAAATAAAAACCTTTCATGATTTTTTGATCTTAGTTATTTTAAATTAATTTAGTCTTAGAATATATTTATGAGAGAATATTCCAATGAGGGTAACAATTATAAATAAAATAAAATAAAAAGAAAAATTCATATATAAAATATTTTTTTTATATAAAAAAGTCAAAATTTTGGGCAGCACTGGTTCGTAGACCGCTTCAACGCAGCGGTTTTCGAGAACGAGCTGAAATGGTACACAACGGAGCCGGAGCGCAACCACCTGAACTACACCCTCGCCGACGAAATGCTCCAATTCATCCGCTCCCACCAAATCATCGCACGCGGCCACAACATCTTCTGGGAGGACCCCCATTACACCCCCTCCTGGCTCCGCAATCTCTCTTCCTCCGATCTCCGATCCGCCGTCTCCTCCCGCATCCGAAGCCTCCTCTCCAGATTCAAGGGCGATTTCGTTCACTGGGATGTCAGCAACGAGCTGCTTCACTTCGACTTCTACGAGCGGCGATTGATGAACCCTAACGCCTCGCTCGACTTCTTTCTGGAGGCTCAGAAGGCTGATCCGCTGGCCACTCTGTTCATGAATGATTATAATGTTGTGGAGGGGTGCGAGGATGAGAAATCGACGGTGGATTCGTATGTGGAGAGGATGAAGGAGCTGGTTGGGGGAGGGGCGGTGTTGGGAGGGATTGGATTGGAGGGGCATTTTGATGAGCCGAATGTTGTTTTGATGAGAGCTGTGCTTGATAAGCTGGCGACGTTAGGGCTTCCGATTTGGCTGACGGAGGTTGATGTGAGCAGGAGGTTCGGCCATGAGTTGCAGGTATGGTGAAAATCGCCTGATATAAGACCAAATTTTATTTCACATCTTCCCCGTCTGAGATAATTTTATGCAGGCGAAGTATTTGGAAGAAGTCCTGAGAGAAGGTTTCTCTTATCCTTGGGTAAATGGAATCATGTTATGGAGTGCACTTCATCCCAATCAGTCGTGCTATCAGATGTGCCTCACCGATGACGAGTTCCAGAACCTGCCGGCCGGCGAAGTGGTCGACCGGCTGCTCGACGAGTGGGAGACGAAGGAGGCCGGAGGAGAGACGGATGATCATGGAATGTTTAACTTTGATGGCTTCTTGGGAGGCTATGAGGTCGCTGTGAGCTATGGGAACAGGTCTGTAGAGACGACTCTGTTTTTTAGCAGAGGGGATGAGACGACGCATTTTAACATACAATTGTAAGTGATCATGCGATTCAATATTGTGGCAACTAAAATTATGATTTTTAGCCATGATTTTTTTCTTAGTTTTGCAACTTTAGTAGAATATTTTAAATAAATAAAAAAACAGAGATTTTTTATCATTAATTTTGTGAGGATCACCAATTTGATCTTAATGTTTTCTTATAAATAGGCTTGTTTATGACTTTAATTCACAAATTATTTGAACTATTGGATTGCTTTCGGATAGCCGAATTGTTTGTCACCAAAATTGTGACATATTATAACTGTTTTTCATTGAACATAAATGGAAGAAATGGAGAGAACATTCTCAAATGTATGTTTTGGCGAATCAAACCATTAGAAGTTAAACAAATCAAGTCCATTGAGCTCATGGCATCTAGGGCTTCAAAGTAATGTATTTTGTTCATCGGTTCGAGTTTAGCAAAGGTGATAACAACTAGACAACTGCGAGCCTATTGTCTTCATTGATCGAGTGTTCAAGCTAGCCCTAAACTTGATTTGTCCATCAGGTCGACCTAAGAGTAGGTTTGTCTATTGGCCTTCGATTACATACGATTTTGATTATTTCCTATTCACATGATTTTGAAAGCTCAGAGTAACGATATCTTACCAAGAATTTTATATGAATATACATGCATCTCTATGCATTTTGTTTACGTAATGGATCTTCTAAGTTCGAATTCATGACCAACTAAGCTTTAAGCACATCAATGATACAAGTCTAATGACATTGAAAGTGACCAATTCGTGTCAAAGTAAGTCAGATCAAATATTTGAAAATTAATCAAAGTCATTAGTGCACTAATTGGAGGGCATATCATCTCTAAATTTATCATTTTTATAGACAAAATTGAGAGGTTGGACAAGAAAAATATAACGAAATAAGATCATTTAATTTCAAGCTACTTAAATTCTGAAAAAAATAATTTATACTTTAAAGAAATCAACATTGGATTGCTTGATGGAGTATTTTGAGAGTTTTGCCAAATTTACTAATGTTGTGAGATATGTACTTCCTGGAATAGAAATGAAACGCAAAGAACACAAGCTAACACAGATCGTTTACGTGGTTCGATCCAACTGGATCTACGTCCACGGGAGGGAATCAATCAAATAGTTCACTAAGACAAAAGAAATGGGGAATACATAGCTTATACATAGAGATGAGCCCTCATCTTCCTTCTATAGCCTCCCTCTCAAGCTACACCTTGATACAATGCCTCAAGATGCTCTCATCCTCTCTAGCTCTCTAGCTATTCTCTCCTCCTTTGTGGTAGCTTAAGACCTCTTCCCTTGCTTTCCTAAGCCTCACACCCTCTTTATTTTTACAAAGAAGAGAGCGGTATGTGAGCGGTAGGTGAGATGTGGTAGGTGAGCGATACCACATTACGAAAGTGCCCTTTTACCTTAGTTCATTAATTGGGGGTCAAAATAACAATTCTCCACCTTGACCCTCAATTGAGAAGCTTCGAAGCAAAGATTCTCTCCATCTGGCCCCTGAGGGGGCCCTCAGCCCTTGGTAAAGTTTACTAAGTCCAGACAGTGTCTGAACTTAGTTGATGGTAGCATCTTAGTGAGCATATCAGCAGAATTTTCTTCAGTAGGTATCTTCTCCACTACTATTGAACCCTTGGTGGCGACATCCCTTACAAAATGAAGCTTTATATCTATATGCTTGGACCTTTCGTGAAAGACCTGATTTCTGGTTAGGTGAATGGTGCTTTGGTTGTCGCAAAACACAGTTATCACCTTCTAATATACCCCAAGCTCCTCAGTCATGCCCTTTAGCCACATAACTTCCTTGATTGCTTTAGACACAGCGATGTACTCGGCCTCTGTTGTTGAGAGGGCCACAATGGATTGGAGGTTAGACTTCCAACTGACTGCAGTACCGAAGACAGTGAAGATGAATCCGGTCAGTGACTTCCTAGTGCAATTCTTCTTGCATAATCAGAATCCACGTAACCAACTACATTTTCTTTTTTGTCTTCCTGCCATTTGAAGAGTAGCTCCAGATTTGTAGTGCCTCTTGGGTATCTCGGGATCCATTTTAGTGCTTCCCAGCTGAGCACCGTCCCGGGTTCGCCATGAACCCGCTTACAATACGACGGCGCAGACCGGATCCTGTCTCGTCGCAAACCATACCATACATGATGCTACCAACCTCACTAGCGTAGGGGACGCTCTCCATGTATCATTTCTCTTCTTCAGTCTCCGGTGCTTGAGAGTTCGACAATCTGAAGTGTTGACCAATCGGTGTTACAACCTGCTTAGCCTCGTGCATGTAGAACATTGCTAGAACCTTCTGAATATATGACTTTTGAGACAAGAATAACCTGCCCTTTTTCTTGTTTCTAGTAATCTTCATCCCTAGGATCTTTATAGCAGGTCCTAGGTCCTTCATGTCAAATTCAGAATTGAGCATACATTTGATCTTCTGGACTTCCTCCTTGCTTCTGCTGGATACTAACATATCATCCACATAAAGGAGCAAGTACGTACTGATTTCACCGTCGTGCCACTTCATGTACACACAACTGTCGTAGCTGCTTCTGACAAAGCCGATCTTTAGCATGAACTCATCAAATCGTTTGTACCATTGTCTTGAGCTTTGTTTCAGTATATACAAAGCCTTCTTTAGCAAGCAAACTTTGCCCTTTATCTTAGGTGTGTTGTACCCATCTGGCTGATCCATGTAGATGGTTTCTTCGAGCTCTCCATGCAAGAACACAGTCTTAACATCTAGCTGCTCTAATTCCAAATTGAATTGAACCGCTAGTGCTAAGACTATTCTAATGGAGCAGTGCTTCACCATGGGTGAGAATATTTCGTTGAAGTCAATTCCTTCAACCTGTGTGAATCCCTTTGCAACGAGTCTAACTTTGTACCTGATCCTCTCAATACCTGGCCTACCTTCCTTCCTTTTGAAGGTCCACTTACAACCGGCTACGCGTTTGTTCGTTGGTTGATCCACAAGTTCCCAGGTTTTGTTCTTCATCAGAGAAGCAATTTCCTCATCCATTGCCTCTTCCCACTTGTGTCTTTCCTTGCTCTTCGAGGCTTCTTCAGTAAGCTTGCTCGGTTCTGCTTCTTATATCACTTCAGCAACACTCAAAGCATAAGAGATCATATCTGCATGGTTGTATCTCTCTGACTGTCTGATAGTTCTTCTTTGTCTGTCCCTTACCAAGCTGTATTCATCAGATCTTCTTTCTGGTTCAGTCACTTGCTGGTCTTCTGCCACTTCATCTTGATCGTTCACAATTGTCCTTTGATCAGTTAAAGTTTGTCGTTGTTGCAGCTCCACCTCAATTGACGAATACTCCTAGTGACATTCGTTCGGTAACATAGGCTTTGCGATTCCCCATTTTGGACTCATCGAATGTCACATCCCTACTCGTTGATGCATTTCGTTAATCTAGACACCAAAGCTTGTAACCTTGGTTCCAGTGGATATCCGATGAAGATGCACTTCAATGCCTCGTCTTCGAACATCTTATCGTCTAACATGAGCATATGCGATACATCAAAAACTTTTAGATTATCATAGTTACCTGGCTTTCCGTACCACATCTCCAAAGGAGTCTTCATATCAATAGCTGTCGATGGGCATCTGTTGATAAGGTAGCAGGCGGTTGACACAGCTTCACTCCATAAACTTTTGGGTAGACCTGTATTTAGCAGCATGCACCTCTCTCTTTCTAGGAGATTTTTGTTCATCCTCTCGACCGGCTCGATTACGGTGAGGAGTGTTCCGGATCGTCTTGTGCCTTGTGATGCCATTCCTCCCGCACGGCTCCTCAACCGTTTCGAACAATATTCCAAGTCATTGTCGGTTCTTAAGTGCTTCAGCTTTGCTCCCATCTTATTTTCAGTGAGGGTTAACCAGTCTCTGAATCGTTGAAAAGCTTCATCTTTTGTTTTCAAGATAAAGACCCATACCTTCCTGGTGTAGTCATCGATGATAGACATAAAGTATCTTCCTCCTCCATGAGTCTGAGTTCTAGCTAGCCCCATAGATCACTGTGTATATAATCGAGAGGTTTCTTTGACGTATGTATTCCAACAGAGAACTTTACCACAGTGGCCTTCCCAAGTACACATTGTTCGCGAATCCTAGTTCTTGACCCGATCTCCACATAACAGGTTCTGCTTGGACAATTCCTGTAAGCCCCTTTCACTTACATGCTCCAACTTCATGTGCCATTGTCTGAACCTATCAGACTCTGATTAAATTGCATTTGAGAAGTTCCCTATCACAGTCCTTCCAACTAGGGAGTATAGCCCATTCTTTCTGACTCCTTTCATGACTATGAGAGAGCCCTTAACTACTCTGATATAGCTATTCTCTGCCTAAAATGAGTATCCATTCGACTCCAGCGTCCCTAAAGAAATCAGATTTCTTTTAAGTTCTGGGACGTACCTGACATGCTGCAGTATTCAGCTCCATCGAACATCTTTATTCTGATCATCTCGATGTCGATTACCCTACAAGCTTTATTGTCTCCAAGTAGAACAGATCTACCATTTGTCAGTTGAAGTGTCTTGAACCAGTCTTTGTGAGGTCACATGTGGAAGGAGCACCCTGAGTCAAGGATTCACTCCTTCTGGGATTCGGATTCTGTGATCACTGGAGCTTCGACTCGAATCATAGTCGTCCGAGACTACGTCGCTTCTCCAGAATCTTTAGGCTTCTCCTGAAAACCTTTCTTTCTATCCAGACAGTTCTTCTTAAAATGACATTCCTTGTGGCAATGGCAGCACTTGTAAGATTTCTTAGAAAACTGGCTTCTACCATTTCTTCTGGACTTTGATCTGCTCTGATCACTTTTAGAACCTTTCTGGCTCGATCTTTCTCTAACCATCAGACTGTCTCCGCTGGTTTCCTCCTTCATGTCGTGCTTCTTTTGAAGCTCTTTGGCTCTGATCAATGATTGAACCTCTTCCAGAGTAATCGTCTGCGCCCTTCCATAGAGCATCACATCCTTGAACTGCTCGTAGCTCTTAGGAATAGAGATTAACAACAGTAGTGCCTTGTCCTCGTCATCCATCTTGACGTCGATGTTCTCAAAATCATCTATGATCTTGTTAAACTCGTAGATCTGCTCCGAGACTGATTTGTCTTCGTGCATTTTGAAGGAGTATAGGCGCTGCTTCAGAAAGAGCCTATTAGCCGGGGACTTTGTCAGGTAGAGTACCTCGAGTTTGGCTTAAAGTGCTTGAGCCGTTGTCTCCTCGACACCTCTCGCGAACCTTGTCGCCCAAGCTCGAGATTATCAAACTATGAGCTTTATCCAAGCATGCCAATCTTCTCTTTCTCCGTCATGTCGGTCGGCAGATGCCGCCGGCCCTCGTAAGCGCTTCTACAACACCTCGCCGAACAGCAAGCGCTCTCATCTTGACTCTCCACGAGCCGAAATCATTCTTTCCTGCGAATTTCTCGATGTCAAATTTAGCGGATCCCATTATTGTGGCTCGATCCCACTAATATCCGAAATCCGCTCCGCCGAGCACCCGCTCGATTCCGAGAGCTGACCACCTTTAGTAGGAATAGAATATTCCTTGATTCCCTTTCAGATTAATTACTCCGCCACTGCACGATTAATAGCTTTTCCTTTGCACCAGCTCTCTTATTTAGTCAAGAAAAGCTGCGGCTGACTGAATATAAAATTCCTGTCGCGGCGCTCTACGCTTGCTTCTGTCGCTGCTTGCACTAGCTGTCGCGGAAATCCTCCTCCTTCACGAGATCTGCCCCTTCTCGTATTGTTCCTCCTCCGTCTCGCCGAACCGCACAACATGCGGTGCGAATCCAGTAGATCAAAGCTTCCGCTGCTTACCGAATCTGTCGCGATTCGGCTGCCTACAATGTGATTCGCCTGCTCCTATGTTTGTGAATGACGAGCTCCTCTTCTTCGTAGCTGGCCGTGAACACCTTCACGCGAATACCTCTCGCCAGAAGTATGGATCTTCCCACAGACGGCGCGAATTGTTGTGAGATATGTACTTCCTGGTATAGAAATGAAACACAAAGAACACAAGCAAACACAGATCGTTTACGTAGTTCGATCCAACTGGATCTACGTCCACGGGAGGGAATCAATCAAATAGTTCACTAAGACAAAAGAAATGGAGAATACATAGCTTATACATAGAGATGAGCTCTCATCTTCCTTCTATAGCCCCCCTCTCAAGCGACACCTTGATACTAGACCTCAAGATGCTCTCCTCCTCTCTAGCTCTCTCGCTATTCTCTCCTCCTTTGTGGTAGCTTAAGACATCTTCCCTTGCTCTCCTAAGCCTCACACCCTCTCTATTTATACAAAGAAGAGAGTGGTGGGTGGGAGGTAGGTGAGCGGTAGGTGAGCGGTAGGTGAGATGTGGTAGGTGAGGGATACCACATTACGAAAGTGCCCTTTTACCTTAGTTCATTAATTGAGGGTCAAAATAACAACTAAAGTGCTCTATCTCAAAATTATAGATAACACATCATCCGTGATATAAAAGGGAATGAGAAGAGAAGGGAGAGTCGACCAATAAAGCATAACTTGTGAAAATAAGTGCAGGTGAACAACGATAAATCATTATCGACTACCACCAACGATTGTTATAGCCAATTGTGATTATTATTGGCACCAACTACTGCTTTTGCAGCATGTTATGACTATTGTAGCCACAAACTATAGTTTTTGTAATCTTATCTTTCCAAATTCAAGAGAAGAAGTGGTCTAATACTTTAAATTTCCCTGTGGATTTTTTTGTGTGATATTCCCTCGTGATTTCTCTTTTCAGAAGTTTCCACGAAAAAAATTGGACTCTTGATATTTTTAATGGCAACTTTTGAGCTCATGCTTGCATGTTGAAGGCTTGCTAATTATTGGAGTTAAGCTACACAACAATGATGATGATCCATATGCTACAAAATACTCGCAATTTAACTAACTTCTGAATTTCAAATTTTAAAATCTAATAAATTAAAATTCAAAATTTAATTTCAAAGTTTCTAATACATTTATTTTTTCAAACATTTTCATAAGAAGTTAATTCTTTCTATAGTATTGTCTATTTCTTTATTCCATGTACATAAAGGTGTTTAAAATTCACCCAACACGTTAACTCGACTCGAACTCAATTAAAAAAAATTGTTCCACTTTTTGGATCACGTTCATTTTGATCAGGTAACTTGAAATAACTTGATATGAAATATCTATAATAGCTATCATGCATATGTTCTACTGGTTATGCGTACCAAGTTTAAGCCACTAGGGTTAGGAACAAGTTGTCTTCATTATTAGACGTTTAATCTATTTGATATTCTGGTCAGGTTCTGATCTAACATTTTTAGGAATTGAAATCTAGGCGTATGAATTGGGTGGCACGTAGAAATCATAACTATTAGTAGATATAACTTAGAAAATCAATCATGTCAACATGAATTTGATTTTTATGAGTCAAACTTACGTCAGATTGTCAAATTGGATTACTATATTATACTTTTTCTTTTTTTTCCTGCCAACTTTTTATAAAGTTCTTGTAGGCTTCCTTTACACAATCCCAGTGATCATGATTCCTTTGAAAACCAATTTGTCAGCATGGAACCTCGCTCACTTTTTCAAGTGGATATCAATTATTCTTCCTGTCATTATAAAAACGTTATATTGAATTCTTAATTCTTAGTTAGGCCAGACGTTTTCAGTTTATCTAATTTAAATGGGGCATCTACATACATACATGTACATCAAAAATATCTCAACACGGATCAATCTCGAGGAGATCTCCTACGAAGGATTAATAAGACCCACAGAGAACCGGCAAAGATCACCAGATGACCCGGGCCAACCGAGCGAACCAAGACTCGAGCCGACCCCAAGTAAAGGCTCTTGATACGAGTGTCTTAAGGTGGAATATCGAGTTAGAGCCACTCATTTTAGGATGCCTTGTGAGAATCTTATGAAGTCGAGATGGCCGGGCCGAGTTGGAAACATATTAAAAAAATAGAGAAAACAATATATATGGTGAAATGTAAGAAATACTATAGTAAATGCCCATTTTGGTAGGGGCAAACAGGTACTTTCCAGTGTAGTGCTAAACTCACTATAACTTCAAATTTTAAGTACATGTCATCATCTTCAAGGTGCATGAAAAAGGTGTATTTCACCTTCTGAAATTAAAATGGTAGTATTTTTAATCTGAGGTGAAAGATTGGGGTGGTATGAATGTAATAATTAAAGTTTAGGTATTAGATAGGTAAATGCATAAGAATTGGGCAGCTTCTATGTAAATGTTACCGTTTTTTTTTTTAATATGATCTATAGTCAGTACTATACGTTAAAAGATGCACCCACAATATATATATATATATATATATATATATATATATATATATATATATATATATATATATATATATATATATATATATATATATATTCAAAATCTTTACTAAAGGGTATGCGGTGGGCTCAGGCGTTAACAAGTTGACACTAAAATTGAGCTCTAATCATTTGTATTTGGAATCCTCTCACTACTTTGAAGAAGCCACTTTCAAGTCCACCTCCATTGATTTTTTAAGCTTAATTAAAATTCAACATCACTTGTAATAAAAAAAATTATATATATATAATACAATGTATTTAAAATATTTTGGAATTCTTTTTAAGATTTAATATTTTTATGTTTCATTTGAAAAAAAATGAGAAAAAAATAAAATATATCCGATGGTGACAACGGAGGTTGATTGGTGTGGTGGTCAATATTTAGGCGGCAATAATTGGTGCACGATAGTGGTGGGGACGACGATAAGTTTGGCTGTTACGTTGTGTTTGAAATTCATCTAAATCTGATAAATTTTAAGTACACTGAAATCATGATCGAAAATGAATTTTAAATGCATTAAAATTTTATATTGAATTTATTAACTCCACTATTTAAAAAAAAAGAAGAAAAAATCATTGGAATTAGATGACATCTTAGTTATAACTAGAAGTTTGATGCCATGGATGTAGCTTTTAGTATAATCTTAACCCTTAATTCTCTCTCTCTCTCTCTCTCTCTCTCTCTCTCTCTGTCTTTCTCTCTCTATAAATATATAATGATATTTCTAATTATATATTTTATGAATATATTAAAATACACTCAAATTTATGTTGCTTTAAAGGTTGCTTTAAAGGTTGCGGCAATAATTTTTAATTCAGGTTTATGAGACTTTGGTGTCATAAATTTTGTGCATGAGAATATGCATTTCACTTTAAAAAGTTAATAATAGTAATATTGTTTATGACATATTAAAAGTTTTGATGTTGATATATAAATTCACAAAAAATTGAGTGTTGTTTAAGTAAATCTAAGGCCTATTCAATGAGATCTTCTGCTATTGTATGGATGAGAAACTCCACTCCCTCAAGTCCAAAGAATTATAGCAGAAAAATCGGATTAAATTCAATGGATTAGGATTGAGTTTTAATGAGATTAAGAGCTCAAGCAACTTTGATCCCAAGTCTTTGAGGTAATCCCCCTTAGGAGACACAAGGAATGAAAATAATGGCCTATTTGGGATGTTGGTAAAGGTGCGGTATGATCTGCACCGCACTGCATGGCTAATTTGTGTTTTACCAATTTCTTTAAGAAGTTGTGATGGAAAATTGTGTTCTACATCTTGACCTATTAAGTGCTATGTGTCACGAATAAAAAGTCTCACATCGGCTAGGTGTAGGGCTGAGGCTGCCCACCTCTCTTAAGAGTTCTTTTGGGAGTATGACATGGGCTATCAAACAGTCATGGTATGACTTCTTTAAGAGAGCTGCCATAAACAAATTCTAAATCTGTTTTCGATGATCATATCAAATAAATCTATTAGTACTTAAATTAAATTATTTGCCTTATAATTGTTTCTTTTTTTTGTAGTTCTAAAAAATTTGTCTTTCTTTTTATTCAAGGATTAAAGAAAGGTCCTCTCCCATCTTCTTCACAATCTTCTTCTTCTTCTTTTTCACCTCCTTAATGCACAAAGATTGAAATAACCAGTGCAATGCAATTACAAAGATCAAATAGGTACCAGACGATAGCTGAATTACTTAGCCGAATACTTTCTAATCCAACCTACTCAAAATTAGTAGATGTAGATTTCTCTCATAATTTACCAGTTATCTCATCATCACAATATATCTCTCTCGCTCTCTCTGTCTCTCTTTCACTTTCTTTCTTTCAATAATAAGAAAAAAAGAAAAAAAAAAAACATATAAATGAAGTGTCATAAAGATAATGGTATTACAAGCTACTGTCAAGATATTATTCATAAGTCCATATTATTGATTAGAAAATCAACAAGATAAAATAAAAAATAAAAGTGATAACAACAACAAAAATCAGAACAAAAATCTCTCCATCAAAGGATGCCCAAAGTCATACACCAAGCATATCTAATATTATCACCTTCTCATCTTTCTTATTCATAAGCCTATCAAGAACATAAGAACACCATATCGTTCACTCAATCTCTTTAATTAGACTATGATATCTCTTGTTAATGACTACCCTATCCTCCTCTGAACAACCCACTTAAACATAATTATCATAATTATCATTATTATAGAAGTGCATGCCCAACTACATTGGCCCCATGAATAATAATGCTTAACCACCTATCTTACAATCTCATTCAAGTGATACTTGACCTTCCAATCATTCTAACTTTGTTGGACGACCACCACTAATATTATTGTTATTTCCAACAATTTAGTTATTGCAAATCCCCCCAACTCTATCATCACCTAACTTGTGCCATTGTCCACAATTGAATAAGACATATCAACAAAAAATATTCTAAAGTTTTCTATATATATATATATATATATATATCATGACAAAATTAAAAAAAATCAGCCTACAATTTTTTATTTTCTTAAGAGAAGAACATGAGTAGTATTGAAAGAGAGCATGATAGAACAAATATTAAGAGTGGAGAATTTATGCTAATTTTGTGAGAGGTTGAAGATCCGGAGGAAGCGAGGCTTGCAAGCCAAGAGTCGTCGTCTAGTGGGACGCCTCTACCCGTTGTTTTCGGATTGTTTGGAGGCCTTTCTGATGACTTTTGGCTGCGCATTCAAAATAATAAGAGAAAGGTAAATGATTATCCAATAATTTATTCAAGGGGCATTTACATACATATCGTATAATTCTTATGTATTTATATGTCTAACACTTACACATTCATATTTACTAATATATCTAATGCTTAAACATTTATATTTACATGTATACTACTCAGATGCTCAGCATCAAATAAAAATATTACCATTGGATCTTTTAAAAGGTGTTATAAGCATAAATACCAAAATTTGAGTGTCAGAAGCAAGTGATATATATATATATATATATTCAAATGGAATGGCCAGAGGCTATTAGTCGAGCCTCCAACCACCCTTAATGTACCTATAATTCGAGTGCCACCCTCCTTAAGGCTAGCGTCGCCAGAGGGGGATTTGAAGCCCCGATTTGAGAGGTCTCACACCACAGATGCCAACCAACAAGCCAGCGTACATGGCATAAGTATATATAACGAAGTTTAAATGTGATATATATAAATTTGAATGTGTTTTATATGCCATGTAAGCATTATGCAAATCCACATAAATTTATGGCAGGTAGCCTAATTAAAAAACATTACAATATTAAAATATAAGTTTATTTAATATATAAATTAATTTATGACACCAAAGTACTATAAGTGTAAAGACCAAAATTTGAGTTATATATATATATATATATATATATATATATATATATATACACACACACACACATATATAATATACCTTTATTTTTTACTTACCTTTTGTTGGAATTTATTTAAAATAACGTACCTCGGCGTCCCATCAGGGCAAAAAGTAACGGTAAACTCGCCGGCGTCGGCGCAAGTGAAGGTCGAACTGGAATCATCGAAAGCATAACTATAAGCCTTCGGACAAGCCCCCTTAAACACTTGGGAGTAAGCCGTCGGCTTACACACCGACGGACTCGCGAACTCGCCGCTGCAGCAATACTCCGGCCGCCGGAACGCCTCGCAAGCGCTCCGGCAAGCCGCCGTCTCCCCTTCCCCAACCTTCAGCTCCACCGGACACCTCTGGTTCAAATCCATCAAGCACCCCGCCGGCGCACACCTTCCCTTCCCCCCTTCCACCAACATCGCCAAGTTGTACCCATCCACAAGGCTCACGTCGTAGAAATCCAACTTATTACCCTCACCGCCGGCGAGCGAGAACTCGGCGAGAGTGGCTGGGGGGGATTCAGATTTTCCGGCGCATTCGAGTTTGCCGGAGCTGCAGTCTCCGGTGGTGCAGGAGCCGTTGTTGGATGAATCGAAAAGGCAACCGGTGCGGCCCCAAAAGCGGCCGGACCAGCCGGGAGGGGATTGGATGGAGTGAGAGGTGGCAGTGGGGAGTTCGAAGCCGGTGGTGGAGAGAGGAGGGTGGCCGGCGTTGGAGAGGACGGCGGGCCATATGGTGAAGTGGCATTTGTTGATGAATGTGAAGGTTGTTGTGGCAAGGGATATGGGGAAGGAGTGAATCATGAGGATAATGAAGAGGAAATTGAAAGGATTCATTAGAGTGTAATTTAATGCCATTTGCTCTGTTTGCTCTGTATTTTATGGCGGAGGAGAGGGAGAGGGTGGTTTTGGGAGAGACTTGAGGAGTGGATGGAGCCCATAAAGGAGTTGCAGATTGGTGGGTGGGGAGAGAAGGAAATGGGATTGGCTGTACCATATATTTGTGATAATTTTTTTTTTTCATATTACTGAATTATTTATGTTTTGATCTATGTATAATATGAATTTTATAATAATATATAATCAAACATATTGTTCAATTCATTTTAGAATGGAGGATCCCGCATAGTTCATGATACCATACAATCTAGTAGAACAAAGAGATGAATTAAAACTTATTGTTGAATCCATTTTGGAACTGATCTCGTGTAGTTCATGATACTATACAATCCAATAGAAGAGAGAGATGAATGAAAATCCTTGGTGCTAGATCCCCTCTCCTTTTTTCTTTCCTTCCTTTTATACATGAGGGATAATTCATCGTAAAATAATAAATACAGTCTACAGTTTTGTCAATAAGTTCTTTCTCATGTCTTTAATGGGAAGACTTTAATGTTGATGAGATCTACATCTGGTGCACAATCCGATGTCAACGAAGTGATGATTGTACTTTTGTCTTGGGCAATGTGGGTGGCCTCAAAAATTGATAAGCGCATTAAATGATGAATAGATGGGTATTTCAGACTAGACCCAAGCATTTGGTACTTACTTCAGCTTGCAAGTTATATTCAGTTACATCGGTTGGGTCCGGTCCGACCACTTTGGTTGGTGAGCCCAGTTCAGTTGCTTCGACGGGTAAATTCGGTTCAAACACTTTAGCTAATAGGTCTGGTTTGGCCTGAGACTGGTGGGCACGATTCGTGCGAGTAAAATAAGGAAAATAATTTGAAAATTTATCGTGTTTCTGTATTTGTGTATACATTTAGTTCATCGATTATCTTTTCTCTTCAATCGATTTTTGTGATTCTCATGAGAAGAATGAGGGAATAAACATATCTTTTGGTTCGGTAGCCCTCTAAGCCCTTCCAGGAAAAGAAGAAATGTGTCTCAGAGAGAAACTTTTTTACACGCATTATTTGCTTATTGACTTGTTTTATGAGGAGTTAGGTTTTTCTCCTGCTTGACTACATTATCAACATCTCTTGGACTGATCTTTCGCTTGGAGCATTATTATGTTATTCCGATAGGGAGTAGTCTCGGATTATTTACTTAGTAGTTCAAGAACCCACTTTTTTCCTCGGGTGCTCAAGATTTTGAGCATAAAAAGTGTCTAGCTCACCTGTTGAGGATTTTTTTTTCATTTTATCTTATTTCTAATGCCTAGCCTTAACTTATGTGGGCTCCGAAAATTCACAACCGCTCCGCATAATAGCTCTCTATTTTTTTTTTCTATTTTGAAAGAGAGATTAAGAAGGCCAAATTTTCAGAAGTCAGATTTGATTGTAGATAAGACACTATCCAGAGATTTTATCCTCATTTTGCAGGGTCTTTTTTTATCTAGGTTCAAGGTTTCTCATAGGTGCAATCTCCTATGGTTAATTACCCCTCCCAATGATGGGAGAGCACTTTTAATTAATGCTAGTCATTAAAGATTGAAAATTGAGCATATAATAGTAATAAACTTAGTATTTTAAATTATAAAATTCATCACTTGAAGCTTAAACCGGATTGTGTGGGAACGAAGACAAAACCCAATGAAGATCCCATGGTTTCGTCATCCTGAGCCGTTATGGTCCCTGATTTACTTAGTCCGATGAGGTAGTCAACCCAACCTAGCAGAATGATTCTTGTCAACAGCCATGGGTTGCACCGTCCAAGATATCCTTGTTTGTGGTGGATATTTGTCAAAGGGGACAAATTTTAGGTGATCTTAAATAATAGAAAGCTTTATGCAAATCAATTTTATCTTTATGACTCACAACTCAAATGACATAAAATCATTATGGAACATATGGGCTGCGGCCCTGACCGTAATATAATTTTGTCGTTTGGCTGCAACTGCCCGATTAGAGGGCTATGGTTGTAACTAATATTTTGTGGTGTCATTTGATGGAACAACTACACAGACATATGATTTGAGCTATGTCCTTACTAACATGCAATTATTTTGATTGTGAATATATTGATAAATTTGATATAATATTCACTTTTTGTGAGCTGAAATTAATCAGAAGTCTGTCACCCTCAAAAAATTGTTTCAGAACATGGATGAGATTTGCTTTAAGTGTTAAATGATTAATTTTTAACTTGAGTAGTAATTGAATTATGAAAATCTTTCCTGAAGAAATTGACACTTCCAATTGAAATCTTAGATCAACACGGCTATCATCGGGTATTAAGCATTTAAAACATTTATATTTGGAGCGGGAACATTTAATTTTATTAGTTAAAGATATTCAAAGTGTAAATCATGTCCTATCTTTATGGGTAGGAGGATTTTTTATAGCTAGGAAGATCAAACTAGATGATTTGGATTTATAAATTTTCATATTTAGGATTTAAAAATTTATCTTGAAATTACTAGACTCGTCAACTCTAGCTCTTATAAGATGGAGGATCAGACTAGTGGGATGGGACTTACAACACCATTCTATAGAAAAAGCGGTCCGATTAGTCTGATTAGCCTCCTCGACATTTTTAAACCTAATATTTGAGTTTTCAATATATTTGTTGGAGCATATACAGGCATAATTTAATTTCATAAATTTGAATACCTTAAATAGTTTTATAAGCCTTAAAACTTGCATAAATTTTAAGTCATAAATTTGATATTAAATTTACATCAAGAGACACATGCAAGTTTTTGAAAATAAGTGTAGGTAGCCACCCCAAAATATGCATTGCTTAAGATTATCTCAAATAGCACTCATCTAAGTCTTAAAAGTTGGTTCACATTTCAAGATTTCTCATTTGACTTAGGAGAAAACTACAAAATTTTTATAAATTTTGGAATCATTTGGAGCTTAAAGTATTTGCGAAAGAGTTTTGATTTTAGGCTTTAAAAAGAGTCTGTCTTCTACTCGTTAGATAGTGTATAGCGAATTTGGTGGCGGAGGCGCTTACTTTTAAATTTTAGAAAATTATATATTTAAGTTTTTTTGTTGCCCACCCAAGAGCCTAAATTTGAAAGATTCAACCTTGAATTGATTTCCAAGCTTATGCTTGAGCCTACGTCTGAATAACTCAATTTTAAAATATTTTAAAGTTTTCTTAGCTTAAATTTTAAATTCCAATTTTTAATATTTTAAGCGCTGAAAGCTTATGTTTTAAAAACTATAACTTTATTATTATTTTTTTAATCCTTAAGAGCCTAAATATTTAAAAGCTCACATCCCGATATTTTAAAACCTTTAAAACCTAAATTTTAAAAGCTCGACCCCAAATCATTTTAAAGTTAAAATGGGTTAAATGTGTTATTTTATATGCTCAAACATTTTAAAATTTTAAATTAATAATAAGTCCAAATCACCAGATATTTCGGCAGTCTTCTTGCTTCAACCTCTGTCAGGGGGCACGAGAGAATGTCAGTCTTCTCAATTATCTCAAAAGAATCATTGGCTAGTATCGTAAGATACTTCGGTTGGGGAGCAAAAAGAGCATTTAACCTGCAATCTCAAACTATACAACGACCTCAAATGTACTTGCAGAAAATTTCAAATCACAAGCAGAGAATTCTCCAATTTTAAGAATAATTCTCCACGGGTTTGCAATTTTTCGCGCTTAACGGGTACCGTGCTCTGTCAAACGGAGGTCTTCGAAAAAGCTTCCAAATTACCCCAATATTGTACATACAAGAAAGCATGAAACACTAATTTTCAAGGATTCTCCAAACGAATTCGCAATTTCCCCGCTTAATGGGTACTTTGCTATCATCGAATGAAAGTTTTTAAAAAAGCTTCCCAAATGCCCCAACTTTATACCTTTCCGAGCCCCAACAACGTTCGCAACGAAGACAACAATAAAATAAAAATACAACACATTTCTTCTTTGTTATTAAAACACACAACAATAATGATGATAATAAACAAGATAGAACAATAATGATATTATTTTTTATTCAATAACTTCCCCTGAATAACATAGGTGTCTTGATACATATTCACAAAATTATACATAGAACTCAAATTAATCCCTTACCAAAAGTTTGTTCAACAATTAAAATTATTTCTATAACTTTAGTTGTTTAAGTAATTTTTAATTGATTTTATCTTTTGCAAGAAGAATAAATCAAATCAATTATAAATTTGAAATAGGTGAAGAACTGCAAATGACAACTGCAATGTGTTAAATACTATATATAATATGCAAAAGAATATTCTTTGATAAACAAAGTTTGCAACCAATTCATTCACCACTGCTTTAGGGGGGAGTCAACTTCAGGGTGGGCAAAATTTTTAATATATATATATTAAAAATTTATAAATTGGGTGGGCGATTGCCCCCTCAACTCCCCTTAGTTCCGCAACTACACTTGGGCTTGATACGCTTATCTATTAGAATATAGAAGTATCACTAGCATAATCTGATAAGGTGGTTCGCTGACTTCACTCATCAATATGTCACTTTTTTTTGTACCGGCGTCTGAGCGGATCTACTAAATTCACTGGTGGATTGGCTTGTTGGATTGACTTGGTGAACTGACTATGAGATTCATCTGACGAACTAATCTATCATATTCATTAGTCAAGCTCGCCTTAACAATAATCCTTAAACTGACATAATGCAAAAAGTTAGGACTGAAATCAATAATTGACTTATGTCACATTCTTATTATGTTTCGCCTGATATCCACGCCACAATCTCTTCATTGAGACACCAAGGGCAAATTTTAGACACCATAGTTCATATTTTAATATTTTCTTAAACATCTATAAATAAAGGTAAGATAGATTTAGGAAGGCGGACACAATCTCTCTTCAGGCTTTTTCGGAGATCTCATGTAACTCTCTAGGTGTCTCTTGCTACCGCTATCATTTTTTCTTGTTCGTTAGATGATCTCCTCTGCTCTTTTGAGGGAATAGTCATCATTATAACATATAGTTCAAGCTTATAGAACTTGTCCATTCACCTCCATCTTCCTTGCACATCATTATTATCTATTTTTTAAGTCGTAGCTAAAGACTTGGGTAAATACATCTCTATGTATCTAACTGATAACTTTAAACGGTGCAAAAGTGCACTCTTTGTAAGAACAAATCCATTGGTACATGGTTATATTAGTTAAATTGCCTCAAATATATTAGCTATCTTAATTATATAATAAAATTTAATTTAATTGCATGTAGTTTATAAGCTCATTATAAATAAATGATTGTGCTACTAATGATGAGAAGATTAAATAAATTTTTCTGATCTTATCAAGATAGTATGTAAAGTAATATAATATTATCAATTATTTTTCTTTTAGATTTATTAGTTTATAAAATTTTTATGTTTAATCTTTTCATGTTCATGAGCAAGGTTATATGTAATTGAGCATTGAGAATTATGTTAACTTGGGGATCAATTAGAGTAGTTAACACATGTCCAATTTTTATAATTGATTGATTTAGATTTCATACAAATTTATGGTACAAATGCAATAAGATAAATAATTATGGAGTGTGTGTCAAAAGAAAACAGGTATATTAAGAAAAGAATGACTAATATAGGGACTCCAAGGGTGCCTATTAATACATCAACACCACCAGGCACCTCCAGATCTTATTTCAACAACCCATAATCAAACAAAGAGTCTAACACACTCAACCCGAGTTACTATGTAGGCCAACGAATTTTTATCAATATTCACTTTCCAACACCACCACAAAGTATACCAGTCATGCTTTCCTTCAAGTTATATAGAGCCTGCGTATTACTCTTTAGCACAAACATTTTATTATTTTGAAGCTTTTATCGCTTGTGAACAGAGACCATTGATACTAATGACCTTCGATACAAAGACCTTTTATCACAATTGTTGGGGCATGATCAACTCCTTTGATACTAGTGACTCTAATTCATGTATTGAGTATATGAGAAGAATAATAAGTCATAAATTACGTATGCATATAATATTTTTATGAAATATGTATTAATTTTAAAAATATGATTATAGAAAACTGATAGGAAGCTATCCCATACTCATGCAATTGCACATACAAACCAATATCAAGATGTTCAATGTTTGTTTAGTATAAATAATATGAGAGAGTTAAGCATCAGTAAAGGAAAGATCATTGGGTAAATCTTCTCCATATTTAGATTTTGATATGTTGAGCCAAATAGTAGAGAAAAGAAGAAAATAATCTATGGGTTAGGGACACACAATATGTCATACACTGCATGATACTCTTAATTTTAAGCGGCGAAAAATATATGTTTAATGAGCTAAGACGAGCTAAGACGAAGAGTTGATGCTTTGACATTATCATATTTATTTTGAGTTAGTTGAATTGAAATAAAGCAATCATTTGCTTATATTCCTATCATTATTTAAAATGTTTAGTATCAATGTCTCACTAAGAATAGACAAAGAAACAATCAATGGAAGAAGAGGAGGATGATAGAACAAAAGTTAGAGAATTTAAAGATTTGAATGTTGTGTGTAGATACGAAAGTTTAATATTGAGATATATAAATATACTTAAGAATTTTGTGCTATGTATGTAAATGCCAATAAAATTTATACAATTTACATACATAACACCCCATTGTCATGTATTTACATATCTAACACTTAAACTTTGCTTTTTTATATTTGGAATATTTACATAAATACCAATCACTTCCAATTTATGTACATATCTAAGACCTATACTTCATTTTTTACTAATATACTATATTACATATGCATGAAATGATGTGTTATGAAAATAACGATGAACACAACGCAAATCAGAAGAACACACAAAGATTTAACGAGGTTCGGCAAAGAATTGCCTACGTCCTCGGGAGCGAGCCGGCGAATTTCACTATTTCAGAGGAGTTCATTTACATCCCATGGGTTACACATATATATAGGCAAACCCACATGTAAATTACAAAAACGCCCTCGCTCCCCCCACCCACTTAAATCAAGAGACACACCTCTTCACACCAAGAGACTCAAACTTCCAGATATGAGCCATACCTAACATGATGTATTAATTCACTCTTTAGAGGTTAAAATTTTACAAATATTAACATCATTTTATGATCAGCTTTGCCCGGGGACTATTCGACATGAAAATTATTTTTTTAACTGTTTTTTTTGCCAATCATAATTCATTTTTATTCATTATTCATTAATCACTTCAAAACTGTAGTCACCATCAATATTTATAAAATCTTCTATCACTCTAACAACATCTTCATATAAATCTCCTCCTATAAAATTTTTTTCTTCAAGATGTATCTTTTATATTAATTTTTCTATTTTATTCCGAAATTTTTATTTGAATAAATATATAAATCTACTTGAGAAGTATAAGCAGTTATAACGTTAAGATCTTAGTATCAATGATAATATTTAAGGTCATAATTATATCTCAAATTCTATTAATTTATACAGCATTATCTTTCAAAATTTTATCTATAATTATACCTACGTCATTTTCTAGTACTACTCGTACCTAAACGCCAAAGTTGAATATCTAAAATATCAATCTTCTTAGCCTTTTTTCCAAACCATTTAGTTTTGAATGCATAAGTTTCTTTATCTTCATATTAATCATAATATCTACAAATTTCATTAATTTATGTGAGAGTACATATATTCTAAGATTCTATCATAATATTAGTTTTGTGGACTAACTTTTTTGTTATCACCCGTCTATAATGTGGGAATCCTTACTTATTTAATATTAAACTCGAGTGTCAGTGCAGTGGTCCTTACACACTTTTCACTTTATTTAAATCATACAAAAATTAAAATAATGAAAATTTTAATGTGATTTAAAAAATTTAAGTAATAAATATAAAAAGTAAAATTTAGATTTTACATACGTAAATACATTTAGATTATGTATGTAAATGTTGAAATAAATTTTAAATGTTTTAAGGAAAAATAAAATAAAATACATAAAAATAAAAAAAAAATCTCAAATAGCCTATAAATAATTTAATTATCACAAATAAGGAACCGTTTGAGTTCATTTTTATTTTGACATTTATTATATTTATTTATTTTTTTTTTTTTTGTTTTAATTTGAATTAAAATGTATTGGTTATGATAATTTTCTAAAAAATTTAAAATATTTTGAAGTTGTTTTATTTATTTTTAAAAAAATTGATTTTTTTTAATACAAATTAAAATATATACAATTATTTTAATTAAATATAGTTTTTTTATGAATAAAAGTAAAAATAAAAATGATACGAGCCCTAAAATTTCCTTAGCAGGTTGGATGGAATTTTAGGTGCGGACTTCGGATGCATTTGAAATCTAGTGGCGGTGCGCGACGAGGCAAATGGGCTTGCCACTATTAACACTGGTCAATGTCAGTGTATGGTGACAGAGGTCACTTGCCATATGATGCTCTGCTACTGAACTCCGGATGCCGGAGCCCGGATCTGAAAAGCGCTCAACAGGTTGACCACTATTTGCGCGCCCTAAAATTTCCACTTATATATATAGATAATCAACTTTGGAGCTTTTTGTGAAGATGCAATGTACTGTGTGGCCAAAAGCTTCGTGCTCCCGAAAGAGCTGCAAGAAATGCTCGGGTTAATTATTATTTTTAATTAAAAAAAAAACAATATAGCGCATTACGTTTAGTAGGAAACATTTGTATACATGCATAAAAATCATATTATTTACAAATATAACACCTAAATTTTAATTTTTTTCAGCCATCTCATTTTATTTATGCTTTAAAATGCGTGTTTTGATTTAGGTGTTAGATATGTAAATACATAAGTTTATGTTAGAAAGAGGGGGAAGAGAGAGCACTTACGCGACACATAGTGGTTGAGCGTTTAGTTTTCCGGCAGTGATATCGCGGGTTAGTATCCTACAAATCTAACACCTAAATTTTATTTTTTTTTCATCCATCTCATTTAATTTATGCTTTGAAAAGAATGTTTTAATTAGGTTAGATATGTAAATACATAAATTTATGCTAGAGAGAGGAAAAAATATTGCGTCTGGAATCCGGATACAAAGATATGTTCGGACGCCAATGAAATCCCGTCACGTGTAAATCCTGGTCCCACCGCATGATAAACGAAGAAATAACACACAGCTTCTTATTTTCGTGTCTGACTCAGCTCGAACCCGCCCATTACACAATCGAAAAGAAAACGTTGAATCATAACCTCAGACTCATCGCTTCGAAAAAAAACCCAACTGCGCGTCTCTTCATTCTCTTTTTCCCTCATTCTCATCGTATCGATTAGGGTTTTCGTGGGAATTCGAGAAGTTGTTTTGAACTTTTAGAGCCAGCAAATATACACCAATGGAAGAGTTGAAAGACACTGAAGAGACTAAGAAGATGGAAATCGAAGAACCTAAAATAGTGGAAACGACAAAGGTTAAGAAGAAGGAAACGGAAGAGGCTAAGAAGAAGGAAATGAAAGAGACTAAGATGAAGCTATTCAAAGAGCCTAAGAAGAAAGAAACCAAAGAATAAGTCATCATAAGTCATTCAAGTTATTTTATTGTGGTTGTACTTGCACTCAAAAGTCCATCTTCTTATATAAAAGTACTTGCATCCATCGTTGAAATTTTTCTCAGTAACACCACATTAACACGATAGTAACACCACATTAACACCACAGTGACACCACAATAGCACCACAACACCATATTAACACAACAATAACAACATTATAACACCAAGATAAAACCAAAATAATATCATAATAACATCAGCATCAGACCAAAATAACATCATAATAACACAATATCCACACCACAATAACACCACACTTACATCCCAATAACACCAAGACAACTCCAAAAAATGGTATTATTGTCTTGTTTAAATGTTATTCTTGTATTATTTAGATGTTATTGTGAGGTTATTCTTGTATTTATTATGGCGTTATTTAGATGTTTATCTAGGATTATTCTTGTGTTATAGTGTGGTCTTATTCTAGTATTATATTTGTGTTATTTACGTGTTATTGGAATGTCATATAGATCATGTTTTATTGTGGTGTTATTCTTGTTGGATTGTGATATTTTGTTGTTCTATTTTATGCTCCATGGTGTACTGGAGTGGTGTTATCAGTGACAAACACAGATAACGAAATATTTTTTTTTCCTGTTCGTTTATTGTAGGTTTATGAACTAAAGAATGTTCACTTGTAGATGTTGTCCATCCGTAATAAGGGATGCTCTTGATAAGGCTAGACCAAGCATATTTGAGAAGACCATGAATAACCTGAAAGTAATGAATGTGATTTAATTTTTTGATCTCCCTCTGTATCCTCAAGATAATGTCCTGACACTGCACATACTGAAATGTTGAGGTTATGAAAGCCTTATTCATAAATGGGCAGGAGACTTAAGATTAGACGCTGAACAAGTTGCCCTGCTGATACGCATTCCCAACAGAGGAGAAGCAATGATTTGGAATAGAGTTCCCTCTTGTGGTGTGGATGCCTGACAAATAAAGAATGACTTGGTGAATGTTTAATCTAGGGGGTGTTATATTCCCTCTGAGGAATTATTTTAAAGTTTTTGTTATCAAATTTATTTTTTTACTTCAAAGGGCTTAACTCTTTTGCTGACAATGTACAATCCTTCTCTTCTTCTAATTAGTCCACTGCGGTGTGTGATTTTCTCGTTGATCAAGTGAATGTCGTTGGCATTATAATAAGGCAAAATCAGCCATTGGACCATATTAATGGTTTTGTTTTTATATTAATTGTTAGTGTAACCTATTAAAACTTCCTTATATTATATATTTATTTGATAGATCTTGTATGATTTTCTCATTTTACACGACTTTAGTTTTATGAACACACATCTTTGGTTGTTTCTGCCGCACCTAAGGTCAGACCTCGCTTGTTGAGGTGACCAACCAATGTGGGCTGAAGCTAATCACAGATTCATTTAACTTTTAAGAGGCTCAACCTTGTATAAGTATGTCATTTATCTCATAACAGAACTTTTTCCCTTTTGTTATTTATGTGGCCTTATTGTTGTGGTATGATTGTGGCAATATTGTTATGGTATTTAGGATTTTCTTAAAGAATTTTGTTGTGGTTTTTATTGAGGTGTTATTTAGGTTTATTGAGATATTATTGTGGTTTTACTTTTGTGTTACTGTGGTGTTCTTTAAGTCGGAATTCTGGTGTTCTTCTTGCATTTTTTTAGTTTTATTTTAGTATTATCTTGGTATTATTTTGATGGTATTGTAGTAGTATTTTGATTTTAATATTATGGTATTTTGGTTCTATTTAGGATTTTCTTAGAAAATTTTGTTGTAGGTTTTATTGATGTGTTATTTAGGTTTAAACTGAGGTATTATTGTGGTTTTACTGTTGTATTATTGTAATATTATTGAGGTCAGAATTCTGTGTTATTCTTACATTATTTTGGTATTATTTTGGTGTTTTTGTAGTGTTATTGGTTGTTTTACTGGCTTTATTTAGTTCTTTCTAAGAGGATTTTGTTGTGGATTTTATTGAGATTTATTGGAGTGTTTTATTCTGGCGTTATTTTTGCTTTGGTGTTATTTAGGAGTTAAAAATTATGATTATATTTAACCAAATTTTAAAAATTTTATAATTTCATTGTAGGTTTATAATTATTCTTTAGATTTGAAAGATTTTGAAAAACAATTGCTCAATCTCCGACTTGAAGGACCATCTAGTCCAGTTAGAATACTTTCATACACTAAAAGTCACTCCACGGCACAGTGACTCGTTTCATATGGTTTTGATCATCAAGTCTCAAGTGAAATCCCCCCGCAGCCTTCATATACAACTCACAATAAAGGATTTGAAGAAATAATCCATTTACGAAAGATTCTCTTAAGCTCAAACTCGCACAGGATTTGATCAAAATAAGCTATAAATGGAAGACTAGCACTAGGGTTTTCAAAACGACTCGTTGTTCGCGAACTCTTGTTTGACTCGTTAAGCTGCTTGTGTTCGGCTCGTTCGTTAAGCTTAACGAGATGAACACAAACAGATTTTTAAGCTTAAAATATAAACGAGCTGAACATGAACAAATATTTGTTCGCTTTTTAGCTCAAATTTGTCGAAAAGAAATAAATAAATATAAATATAGTTAATATTCCATAGTGTTATTTCGCGGTCACCGTGGAATAACACCGATAACACCAATAACACCGCAGAATACACCCGAGTAACATCCTCGGGTGTTATTTTGTTGTGTTACTTGGGTCTTATTCCACGGTGTTATTGGTGTTATTGGTCTTCCGCATGTTACACCGCGAAATAACACCGATAACACCAAAAACACCGCGAAATAACACTAATAACACAACAGAATAACACCGAGTAACTCTGTTGTGTTACTAGTGTTGTTCCGCGGTATTATTGGTGTTATTTTGCAGAATAACACCAATAACACCACGAAACTACACCCCGATAACACAACAATAATATTTGAGTAACACCTGCAACTTATTAGGTGTTACTCAGATGTTATTATAGGTGTTTCTCAGATCTGATCATCCTTGGTATTATACTAAGGATTAGATCTTGAAGCACTCAGGAGTAACAACCTCAGAGATCCCCTTAAATAAAGCATTCTCCAATTGATAAGGTCATCATGTGTCAGCAAGTCTGTATTAGCGATGGTCCGACGATGTTGAACTCACATTGTCAGGATTGTTCAAACCTATTTATAAGGGTTGGCCTTCATAAAATGAAGTATTAAAGTTTATATTATTCCCAAACCTTTTAAACATTAAGGTTCTATACCTCAAGTGATTCTCTTGCTCGACCCTTTTGTACTCGGCCTTTTGTAGTTGGCTCATGAGCGCTCGGCCGTCAGTTTCTCGCTATCTTCTATATGATCTTTTTGATATCCTAAATCAACCTCTTCTTTGCATTGTGTTGGAGGACGGGCCGAGTGCTATAGGCTCTTGGCTGGTTCAATTAATCACTTTTGGTTGTACAATCATAAAATATATGATTTACATATGTAAATTCAGAAATAAAATCAATCCCCTTTAACCGATAAGCTAATTGGCATTTATCAAAAAGAATTGATGCACTTTTTCTTTGTTGGAAAAAGTGCTTCTTTTCTATCAAGATAAAAAGAGATTGTGCTCGTTTTCCTTTTTGAAGGTGATACAGACATTAAAGAATTTATCAATTTGGCATGATTAACGTTTACCATTTTCTTGATTTTGGAGTCCCTGTTCTCTTTTATTCTGCACCCTTCTAAGTTTCAGCTCCTTTTACTCGTTCCCACGTCTCTCTTCTTTTATATGCTGAGCTCTATTTTCTTGATGCTTTTGGAGAAATTTTTATGGTGAGAAAATTTTCTTTGAGTCAGAACTATTTTTTGAAAAAAGATATACATAATAATTCTCATTATAAATTTTTAAGAAATTATTTCCTCTGCCGCAATTTTATAACCACCTTTTTTTTTAAGTTACAAACATTCTAATAGTGGTTTATCAATAATAGTCGTAGTCTGATTGTAATGAATGTAATTTTCGATGATAGCAGCTTGTATGGGACTTCGTCGGTTAATATGGAGGCATTAGTCCGTCGTGAATGTGATAGACGGTGAGTACACTATGAATAGAGGCAATAATCCACTATGAATGGTGAGCACACAAGGCCACTCTTCTACTGAATTAGAGAAGATGGATTTACGAAGTGACCATTGTAAATGTATAATAGTGGCTAATGATAATAGATATTGTCTGACTGTGATGAATGTAGTTCTCAATGTTAATGGTTGTAATGGTCGTAATCGATTGCTGTGGATGTAGTAGTCTGTCATGAATGTTGTAGACGATGATCATAGTGTCAATTTGTCGTATAGGCTATAGTTGAAATCCATGGTAATAGTTGGTCATGTGGGCCATAAATAGTTGCATTAGGAGTGTTGTTTAGCCATATAGGCAGTAGTAGGAATCTACAAGAGTTGTGAGCCACGTAGGCGTTGTTAGTCTCATGGGTCGTAGTTGTGAGCTGCAATGATGTCCGCGGGCTGCTGAGACTAGATTCTGGAGTCCAGTTGGTCTTGTAGGTCGTAGTGGTGAGCTGTGATGACGTTCATAAGTCATGGGGGCTCGATTCAGGAGCTACACGAGTTATGAACCACGTTGGTCGTAGTTGGTCATGTAGGTTGTAGCGGTGAGCTGTGTTAATGTCAATGGGCAGCAATGGTTGGAGTTGGGAGCTACACGACCTGTGCATCATGTAGGCCGTAGTATAAGTTGTGATAATGTTTGTAGGCCGCATGGGCTAAACTTGTGACCTGCATGAGCTATGTGCTAGGTCGTAGGGTGAGCCGTGATGATGCTTGTAGGCTGCAAAGACATAAGTCGGGAGTTACATGAGTTGTAGACTGTGTTGGTCGTATTAGGTCACATAGGTCGTAATGTCGTGCTATGATGACGTACCTAAGCTGCAGAGTAATGAGTCGAGAGCTGCACGGAGGAAGGTTAAGAGTCCAAAGAAAGCCACCATCTTTAGGGTGTACTGTTGTGCCATTTTTGGGAGGTCATTTGCACCGTAAGTAGGGTGTGTTATTATTTTGTAATATTCACTGGAATTCCACAGTGCATGTTGTGACTTCACAAGAGACTTCGCTGCAAAGAGCGAATGACGACCTATGATCGTCGATGGTGGCTGGTGGTGGCGACTGGCGAAGGCTGGGGGCGGTAGAAAGTGACGGAGGTGGCAGTAGCCAGGGTTGGTCAGAGTTGGTCGGCGATGATCGGAGGTAGTGGTATAGTCTGAAGTTGGCCGGCGGAGGTAATGTTCAAAGGAATTGGAGGCGGCAGCGGTTGGAAGCTACGGCGAGTGGAGTTGTTCAGAGGTAGCAAAAGCCGGAGATGGCGACGGCCAGAGGTGGCGGCAACCGAAGGTGGCGGCGACATGAGGTGGCAGTGGCTGGAAGCAAGACACCGGAGGCCACAGTTGTTCGGAGGTTGCAACGCCAGACGCCGTTGAGGCCTAAGGCGGCGGCGGACAAAGTTGAGTTGATCTGTTGTGCAAGATGTTGGGCTGCAGCTCCCTCTTTTGCATTATCTGGTCTCCCTATTGCCCAAGGACTCGTTCAGCTTCTCATTTATAGAGTCCGTGTCGCAAATAAAAAAGGAATCCATACCAGTCTTTGATTGAGCAACCCTGAGAGATCTTCTTGATCGGATAGCGTTCGGTTGATAGAATTGAGCGATCTTAGGCTCGTTTGATTCAACTTTTTGATTCAGTCGATTTGACAGCAAGTTTGCTGAAATCGAAGTTTTCGGTGACTTTAATAGAAGTTGAAATATTTTTTGCTTAAAATCTTACAACATGATTTGTATCATGTCTCAAAATTCATGAAAGGTCATAAAAATTTGTTGATGACTTATCAATTCTTATTATAAATTAAAATCTTATTATAAACAATGCTTATTTTAAACTACTTTAAGTTATAATTTTTTAAAATTTTAAATATATTTAATATGCATATATCCAAATCTATCATATATACGTGTATATATATATATTAACTTATATTGAAATTTAATGTTATATTTAATGAATATATTACTTATACATAAATTTATTTGCATATTTCACAAATTTATATCAATACATCTCTTAGAATTTAATATTTATTACATTTTAAATAACAAATCAAATTTACCCAAAAATCTATCGAATAAGATCGCATTGAAAAATCCGTTGGATCCCGCGAACAATTTCCAAGCCTAACGCAACGTGTCCCAAGTACCGGAGTCGATTAGAAATAAAATCAAGGTGCTGCTGTTACAATGTATCTGAGATGAGTGCTCTACAATAAAATAATTTATTTGAGAGATGAACAGTAGCGGTGGACCTCGGGCTGCGGCGAGCGGTGGCTGACAGTTGCGGGTGGTGATCGGTGACTAGCAGCAGCGGGAGAGAGGCAGCGGCGGCGGGTGGCAGGAGGCTGGCGACGGGCCACGTTTGTGGGTGGGAGGAGGCTAGCGTCGGGAGCGAACGACAACAGGCGAGCGGCTGCCAGCTAAAAGGGCCCACAATTAACAATTTGGCGATAGCATTATACAGTATAATTTAAATTCGAACAAATCAATAGAGTTTTAAATTCAATCAAATATACTAAAGAGTGATTTTAAAATAATTGAAAACATTCCTTTGACGGTCAAGTTGATTGAAAAGGTAAACGAATCTCAAAGAAAAAAAGTAAAAGCAAATCTGTCGCCGTTGGTAATAATATTATCGTACTACTTTTTCTCTTAAACCAATTAGCAAGAGACGTTGAAACACAAAGCCCGAAAAATGCCATGAATGAAAGGTTTATAATCTATTTAATTTTCCATAACCCATAATCTTTGAAACCAAATTTTTACTTAAAAAATATATTTTATTGATGCATATCAATATTCTTTTATCCCCCGTTTTAGCATGCTTATAATGATGTTAATCGTCTTAACAAGAGAAACTTGATTCGGATCAAACTATTAAAGTGCATTTAGAGGTTTTGGATCGTCAATTAAATAGTTATATGTATTCTAAGTTTCACATATTTATAATCAAATCGAGCTTCTCAACGAGAGGAATCTAACGAGTTAAGATGGCTTATTTTTGATGTCATTAATGCCTTATAATTACAAAAAAGTATTTTTATGATCAAAAGAGATTATTATGGTTCTTCCAGTTATGTGGTTATGGGAGTTATTCGTTGAATTATCAAAATACCGCTCTTCTAGTGGTTATAAATAGACCTGCTCTCTTACTTTAGGGGGAAGGGGAAGGAGAAGGAGTCGAATTCCAGTGTTGTCTCAGACTAAATCATCGTCTGCAGACTGTTACTGACCACCATCGATTGTTGTTGCTCGTCGTTGCCGACAAATTTTGCTAGTGAATGACGTATCATGTATACAATTGTAACGATATATCCTAAATACGCTATAACAATATATCTCAAATATGATGTAAGAGTGTATCCAAAATGTGATGTAATGAATATAGTTATATTAAAGTTTCGACGATAACTTTTGAACTTCGTAGCTGCTGACCATTGTCGACCACATCCTACCAGCTGCCGTCGATAGCCATCAGTCACTCCCTACTTGCCGTCATCGAAGAACTATGTTTGCTTATGAACTTTTAAATACGATGTAACAATGTATCCCAAATACGATGTAATGAGTAACATCATATTAAATATTTGATAATAACTCATAGTAACAACTGCTTATGACTATTGTATTCAGAATATGTCGACTTTCCCCTGGCCTTTGAAGTTTTATATACTTCGTATGCCGACAAGTTTTTTTATCTCTGGTGTAAAGTAGTAGACGCAAGAGAAGGGTTCCAGACACATGCCGGTGTAGCACCAAATACATGGTCAATTACTACTATAGCTTCCCCTATGACCTCTGTGACCAGTTATTACTACAGTTTCCCAATTTGATTTCAGTGGCTAACTGAGGCGCTTGAAATTAACAACTATGATCTATGTGGGTTGTTTATATAACAAATTTCCACAACTGCCTCTATGGCCAACTAAAGTTGTTGCAATCGCCAACTATGGCTTATGTTGCCAATTGACAATATTACAATTAACAAATGCAGATAGTGTAGCCAACTAATGTTATTGTAGCTACCAACTATGGTCTATGTGGCAAATTGCTATTGAAACTTTCAACTACAACCTATGTGACCAACTAAAGATATTGTAGTTATAAACTATGGTCATGTGAACAACTATGGACTGTGTGGCCAACATTTATTGTAGCTTCCAACTACGGTTTATGTGGTTAACTAACACTACTGCATAACCTAGTTATGACCTATGTGGGTAATTGCTACTGCAGCTACAAACTAATCTTATTTGATCAACAACAGCCCATGTGGCTAACTGCTACTGTCGCTTCTAACTACAACCTATGTGGTTAACAAATGTTACTATTGAAGATATTGTAGTCGCATCCTACAACCTACGTGGCCAAATGACAATATTACATGTGCTAACTACGATCTATATGGTCGACTAACGATACTGCATCTACCAACTACAGCCTATGTGACAAACTACGACCTATGTGGCTAATTACTAGTGCAACTTTCAACTAAGCCATATTTGGCCAACCAACGCTATTATAAAACCAACTACGACCTATTCGTCCGACTGAAGCTATTGTAGTCACCAATATGTAGCCAAATAACAAAATTACAGTCACCATTTGTGAACTATGTGGCCAACTGACAATATTACGGACACCAATTACTGTCTATGTGACCAATTAACAATACTGTAAATGCCAACTACGGTATATGCGATCAATTATGGCATGTGATTAACTACTGCTGCATCCTCTAATTATGACCTTTATGGTGAACTAACGCTACTACAACAACCAATAATGGCTTGTGAGGCCAACTACGGCCTTTGAGATCAACTACGGCCTTTGAGGCTAACTTATACTGCAACTTTTAACTACAACCTCGATAGCCAACTGACATTGCTCTAACCACCATCTATAGCCGATATAACTAATTATGACTTATCTGACTAACTACTACTATGAATTTTAACTAAGGTCTCCGTAACAAACTATGGTCTTTGTGGTAGTTTATTATGGTGGCTTCCCATTATGACCTCTATGGTCGACTAACTTTCTTGTACGTACCAATTATGACCTATGTGGTCTGTTATTACGACATCTTCCTATTATAACCTCTGTGGCCGACTAACTACAACCTATGTGGTTAGATACTATTATAGGTTCCCATTACGACCTCTGTGGCTAAATTATACTATTACCAGTACTAACTACAGCTTTGTGATCAACTATTGCTGCTACAACTGAAAAGCATATAGGTTGAAGCCTAATTATGACTATTATTACTGGACTCCAATTCTACATTAATGACTATCAATTTTGTAATTGCATCAGTTCGTGAGAAGAATAGACTTATGTACTTACAATCACATAGCATTTTAATTTAACTGGGCCAGACCCATAATTTTCTTCCTTTTTGAAGATTTTCCACAAAAAAAATAGTCTCCTACTACTTTGTACAGGGCTATCAAAACGGCTCTTTGTTCGCGAAAAATTCATGTTCAACTCATGAAAATGCTCTTATTTGATTTGTTCGCTAAGTTAACGAGCAAAACACGAATAATTTTTCTTCGCTCGATACCGAACACAAACAAAGATTTGTTTGTTCGTATTCAACTAATTTTAGCTCGAATATATATATATATATATATATATATATATATATATATATATATATATATATATATATATATAATTGATAAGAAATATTTTAGAAAATTTAATTGACTTCAAGACTACAAAAAACTTATAATCAATTAAAATGCTTAATTTAAAAAATAGAATAAAAATATATTAAATTATATTGAATGATATTTTAATATAAATAATAATAATAAAATCTCACATTTAACTCTTAACATCTTACAACTGCGTGATTATGATTGTCAGAATTGTTAGTTATTCATAAACAACTCGTATTCAGCTCATATTCTCAAGTTAAGCTCGTTTGTTTAAACATAATTACATTTTTTTTTTATTATATATGTGTGTAGAATTTTCGTGTAGCATTAAAATATTAAATATTAAATATCACAGTAAATTTTCTGACGCTCGGATTGATAGAAACGCAATTGGCAAGCAACAGCTAATGAATTCCGTGCACTTTGAGTGAATTATAAAAAAAATATCACCATTCATGTCCTTCTTAAAAGCTGCCAGAAAACATAATTAAAAATTTGGTACATCCACACCTAATTTTATCACTTTGGCTGGACATCGCTGCCGACTGTACCCGCACTGACTTGCGCGAACTTACGACATGCTCTATCAAGAGACGACGGAAAGTGCTTATTATTATATATATATATATATATATATAGAGGATTGTAAACGAATCAAATATGAATGAAATAAACTCGTGCTCGAAATTATTCGTGAAGTCACCGTTAGTGTTCATTTTTTAACAAACGAGCCGAACACGAACTGTTCTCGAACAACGAGCCGATTTGATAGCTCTAATATTAATATATATATTAATTATTTATATTAGTATATTACTAACCTATTATATTAATATATTATTATTATTATTTTATTATATATTATAATTTATAAAATTTAATTTTTTAAAATATCATAAACTTTCTATATATAATTATTTTAAATTAATTTATATTTCGAACAATAACCATTCAAACACAAACAAACACATCACTGTTCGTGTTTGATTCGTTTAACTAACCGAATGAAAATAAATTGTTCGTATTTGTCTCGTTTACTTATTGAACGAATCGAACATAAACTAACAGGAAGTATTCGAGAAAAATAAGTTTTTTTTACAGCCATATATATATATATATATATATTCTCAATTGAAGTTTCAAAACACTTTAAAAAAAGAGTTAATTTGCAGGAAGGTGCTGAACAACATGCTAGCCAAAAGAGCCGTTAAAAATCTTTTTTTTTTTTGTCATTATTATGGAATAATATATTGCAAAATAAAAATTAATAAAAAATAAAATTATTACATAGTTAATATTGATCCAGAAAACTCGCGTATCTTCTCCCAAAAGAGCAGCGTCGTCTGGCTGCGGTCTAACGCCTACCCCAAACGTCAAAATAGCAGCAGCTTTTGAAGGCTTCAAAGCGAGAGAGCGGGTGTGCTGTTTAGCGGAAGAGAGTGAGGGCGTAACGCACAAACAAACGCGTAGATGAATTTTTGGATTAGAATAGCAGGCCCTGCCGCACCACCGGCCACAACGCGGCGAGCCCGGCGACTGTTACCACTTCGGAAAGTGGCCTTGCTAGCGCCACCGCACCGCTGGTGACCGCGCCCAAAAACACCATCGTGTCGTTGATCAGAGGTATACCCGTAGCGAGAGGGTCGTTTGTAAGTGCCTTCTGGCTGCAATCAATTCAATTCAACGAGGCACCACAAAAAAAAAAAAAGGAAAAGATAAGAGCTTAAAATCTGTACAAAGAGCTTGAAAAATTCCTTGGATGAAGTAAAATCATGATTGATCTTACAAGAACAGGCTCAAAGGCTCACTTACACGGATAAAAATGTGAAATTTATAGGCGAAAATATAACAGTCGATGGAATCCAGTAACCTAGCTGAAAAACTAGATCTACCGAATTAAAAGCGGAGACACAGACAAAATAAGAGGGTAAAAAAATTTAGTCAAATCCACCTTCAAACAAGAAAAAAAGGATTTTTTAAATGAAAACCATTCAAAGATTGCAGCTTTCATGAAAGCGAAAGAAAAATCTCGAATCCCTAGCTAAATTCCAATAATTTCCCATGTAAAGAAGAAATATATGATTAAAAAGCAGAACTAGAAGAAGAAGAAGAAGAGAATAGCTTGTTTCAATACCTAGACGAACTGGGGCAGAAGGTGATGAGGTAATTGACCCCTGTGTTGCAAGTAAAGGTAGAAGTGGCATCATCATAAGCGTAGCTATACGCTCGCGGGCAAGCATTCTTAAAAATCTGTGAGTAAGACGACGGCTTGCAAGTGTTCGGATTTCCATAGTCACCGCTGCAACAAAACTCCGGCTTTTCAAAGGCCTCGCAAGCGCTTCGGCAAGCCACGCTCTGCCCGCCGGACTCAGAGAGGACCACTCGAAGATCCGACGGACAGCGATCATTGATGTCTACAACGCAGCCGGTAGCCGTGCAGTTCCCACCGTTGCCGCCTGTGGGGGAAACGAGCATAGGAAGGTTGTAGCCATCAACAAGGCTGACATCGAAGAAATCCATGTCACTGCTGCCATCGAGTGTGAACTCTGCAAGGGTGGCGGGAGGGGAGGCTCCGGCGCCGGAGCATTCCGGTTTGCCGGAACCGCAGTCTCCCGTAGCACAGGAGAAGAGACCGGTGATGGGGTCGGTGGAGCAGTGAGTGCGACCCCAGAGGCGACCGGACCAGGAGGAGGGGATTTGAATGGGGTGAGATTCGCCGCTGCGAAGAGAGAAGCCGGTGGTGTCGAGGGGAGCCGTGCCGGCGCCGGAGAGAATGCCTGGCCAGACAGTGTAGGAGCACTTGTTGGTGATGGTGAAAGTGGTGCAGAGGAAACCTGCATCAGAAAGGGAATCAGATTAGAATGGTGAAATTGGTGAGAAATGGAAGGGGGAAACAGGGGAGATGATTTAGCGAGAGACTAACCGGGAGATGAGGAGAGGAGAGTGAGAAGGGAGAAGAGTTGAAGAGATTGTAGTTTGGTCATCTGGGAAACTACCCTTCGAGGCTTCACCGACAACTGCTCGGATGAGAGAAAGTGGACGATATCGGTTGGTAAGGATGACGGTCAGTGGGATTTTATAGAGGCTGAAATAAATAAACAAAATTTGTTCGATTAAAATAAAAAATAAATAAATTTTTATTTATTTTGATATATATATATAAACATATATATATATATATATATATATATATATATATATATATATATATATATATATATATGTATATATATATATGTATGTATGTATATATATATATGTATGTATGTATGTATGTATGTATGTATGTATGTATGTATGTATGTATAATACTTCAAATTTTGATCATGTGACAAGAATCTCGAAGCATTGCATGAATTTCGAGATCAAGAAAAGTTAAAAATTCAATTAAAAATATTCATAAATCTGATTTCAACAAATTTACGATCATACTGACCAGCTTGACAAGGACGCAATATATCAAAGTAGGTGCAATCTGAGTCAAATTAAGCCGTTAAACCGCTTTTAAAAGTTTTTAATACATAATTGGAAGGTCAAGCAGATTCAAAATCTAACTAATTTATAGACAAATTAAGCATCTCAACAAGGGAATCCAATGAACCAAAGTTCGCTCAATTATGACATTATTAAGATATTCAAAGTTCAATCGAACACTGTCCGAACAAGGGATCATCTTCGGGTTATCAAATAAAGTGGTCTGGATTCATTTACAAATGCCTCTCACAATTCTATAAAGAGAGCCTTGCCCCTCTTTTAGAGAGGAGACCTAGATTTGAAGCTAGAATAAGACCAGAGCTTGGAGAAGGAGATCAAGCTCGACATTTTTTATGCATTAAGGATCCGACAAATTGCTCTCACTCCTGCACTCGTTGACCACCAACTACAGGCTACCATCTACCACCGTGAGCTGCCCTCTGTCGCTACTTGCTTCTTGCACTGAAGTCCTTTATAGTGGCATAACATGTATTGTGGAAACCCAGTGTATGTTGTGAAACAATGAAACACTAGTTCGATAGAGCAATACATTGTTCAATATTTTGTGCAATTATACACCCATAATACAATGTTACGACACACTCCATAACACCGTACTACTACCAACATGACAAGCTGGTGCTACAGTCATCGTCTACAACATACACGACAACTACCCTTATAGTAATCCACTACAACCCATACAACAGCAATCACTGAGAACTTCATTCATTACAGTTAGGCTATGACTATTATCGATGAACTGCTGATGTACATGTACAATGACTAACTTTGTAACTCAATCTTCCATAATTCAGGAGAAGAGTGGATATGCATAGTCACCATTCATAGTGGATTATCCCAACCTGGTTAAGCCTCGTGATTTTTTCACCTTTCTCACGTTTTCCACATAAAAAATTGAGATGTCTCATCTTACTTGCTTTTCTTTAATCTTGAAGTGTGTTGGGCTTTTTTGTAAATGTTAAGCTGATAATTCATTACTCTACCGCAGCGGAATTATCTTTTTTCTAATATTTATTTGATTTTTATTTTCATTCAAGATATTTTAGAGGAATTTTTTTATACCGTTGTGATAAAACACATTTAAGTAAAAATATTTTATTAGGAACTAATTACTAATATGAGTATTTATATACCAACCATTTAAAATAGTACATATAGCATTTTGATCACTCAAAGATTAAATATAACATTTTAACAAACTTTTTCATTACAACTACTCTTCTAAACCCACTTATGAAGTTTTTGAGTGAAGATTTTGAGTGATTAGAAAATTCAATATTTAAGTTTTAGATGGTTAAAATGTTATTTTTAATAGTTTTTGTGTTTGATAAGTAAAAATCACTTATTAAAAATGTGTTGCATAATTTAACTATTAGTTGAATTGAACTCACCTATCGAAGTAGTTGAATTGGGCCCACTTGCTGAAGTAGCTGAATTGGGCTCACATACCGAAAGGGCTAACTGAGCTCACCTACGAAAATGGCTAAATTTACCTCTTGGTCTAGCCTATTGTAGGAGGAACAACTATCAAAGTGGTCATCATTACTGACAATGACACAAGTCTATCATTCTTTAAGAAAATCGCCTACATCATAGATGGGTGTCTTACAGTACTAAATGTATTTTTTATTATTCTTTTTTCTTTTAGTAGAAAAGGGAAGTGAATATGATACAAAGGGGCTCAGGACTTTCCCTCTCTCTCTCTCTCTAAAAAATGTAATCCAAGAAATCTCTCTAAAGCCATTTATTCAACTTACCGAAAGGTTAAGTTCAATACACAATCCCTTAACAATTTACCTCAAGCTTCATATCTATTTTTCTGTTCTATCTCACTTCCACAAAAATAAAGTCGTTTACCAAACTCGTTTACCAATGCTCATGCTTAGCCAATTTTGGCAAACTATTTTACCTGTTGGCTTATTTAAGGCCTTATTTTGACTCAAATCAAATCCAATCGGTGTCCAAGTTCTTTTAGTCAAGCTAAAGCTGATTGAATCTATGATACACAAGCCCCTTGGGTCCTCATTAATATTGTATCAAATTTAATAACAAGTTGTGCATTGTTAGCTAGAAAATAACAGGCCGACGAGAGAACAATAAGTAGAATAGAAGAGAGTAAGAACATGAGTTGTGCAATATTTTAAGTTATTCGTCATTTTAGCCTTTTTCAAAGTATATGAAAAGAGATGGTTTAACATTTCTAATCCAAGCACTCAGTCAATCTATCAAGCTACAATTTGGCTGGGCATTTAGCTTTTAATTTTCTTTTGTTAGAGAAAGCCTCTAAAGGAGCATTTATAAACATCAAACTAGCATATATAGTGACGCTTGTGGATGCCCTAGGATTAAAAGGTAGCATCTTTTGGAATATGAGGGATAAAAGTGAAATGGTCAAAGCAGGGTATAAAATTGGAGAGTTCAATTAATCTAGCAAGGATGCAATTAAATGAAAACTGAGCGACAAACTTTTATATATCTGGAAAGTATTCCCCAACAAGTGAATTAACAAGAGAACTTATCAAGTTCAATCTCTTCTATGAGAAATTATTATGTCTGGAAAGCACATGTTCGGACGATGACATTACTTGAACCACGCTGTTGTGGATAGTGATATGGTGCAATTCACACCATATTCAAGACATCCGAACGACACACTTAATATTTTCTCATCTTCTAGGCCACACTCTTAAGCACTGTTTGGCGTAGCTGCAGGAAGTTGGTTGCTTGTTTGGTGCAGCTGTGTGAAAACAACTGTGAGGCAGTCGTTTCCGGAGAAATGACCATACTGTCCTTATTTGATAAAACTGTTTAAAAATTACTTCACATTTAATCTCAAATTTAAAAATGCCCCAATTCAAGAATAAATTTGAGAGTTCTCTCTTCTCAAATAATTTTGCAGTGCAAGCCTCTCTAGCATCCTTGACATTTTTTAGAAAATGTATTCTTAATTTGTGCAACTCGCTCGTATGTTCCACTCTCCAATTCTACAACCATTCTCATTCTTATCACTAAACTCACTTAGTTCTTGGAGTGACCTTAATTTCCCAATTCCAGGTACGCTAGAAAATAAATTTGGTGACAATTTTACGTGATACATAATAGAAAGATTACTCACATCGCCAGACAAGAAATCATCGGCACAAGAAAAAAAGTATCGTTACTGCTGCCTAAAATCCAAAAAGTCTCCAAAATGGCAAATGCGACGTCTGAAGCTTGGAGCTGCGGGGTCGTACTCGACAAAGAACGATTACTTGCCTCGTTCCTACTCGACGAAGAAGATGGGTCGACGAAGAAAATGGCGACAAAGAAGAAGGCGCGGGGTCGTGCTTTCTGTACTTATCCTTGCTCGATGCCAACGAAATTGAAGATGGCTCGACGTCGAAGAAGATGGTGAGAGGGCGAGGGAAGCGAAACCTTAAGTGGAATCCGACCGAGGGCAACTGGGGTAAAAATCAATCGCGGAAAGCCGGCCGCGAGGTTGATCCCACGACCCGCTTTTTGCCAAAGTGCTCCCCGCTTCGTGGTCGAAGCTTGTCCGCCACGCCCCAAAACAATCAAATTTCGCAGTGGTGTGACGTGAAGCTAGTTTGCCGCTCTCTCAAACAGACCATCTATAACTAGCAAGATGAACGAACCCAAATTCAAAATTGATTAAACGCAAATTTTTTAGAAGAACTGAAGAAGTGAAAAAAATCCCATTGATAAACTTTTAATGCCTGTTTAGATATGTATCCTATTTAACTTTCTGTGATGATACCAAAACATGAAGAAAATAACAATATTAAATATTCTAGTGGAGCAATCAAAGCTTTCCTCCTTCTAAATTATAGCCAATGATAACAGGATGAAGAGGAATTGATTCCTTACAGACGCCCATATTAAAGATTGGATTAGGTTATGTGTTCAGCAGTGGCTATAGAATCTTATTCATTGGATATAAAAGTTCAATTAATATTTGAATATTTGATTTTATTTATTTTTATTGAAAGGAAAGGATTTAAGTATAGGGCTGTCAAAAGAGCTTGTTGTTCGTGAGCAACTTTTATTCAGCTCGTTAAGAAGCTCGTGTTCGGCTCGTTCGATGAGTTAACGAGCCGAACACGAACTAAGATTTGTTCGTTCGTGTTCGGCTCGTTTTGGCTCCAAATTTTACTTATCAACTTTATACATATATAAATATATTATTTTTTCTTATCAATAGTATTTTTAAAAATTTAATTGACTATAAGGCTACAATGATTTATAATCAATTAAAGTTATTAATTAAGAAAATATAATAAAAATTATTAAATTAGATTCAAATGATGTTTTAATGTAAACAATATTGTTTAAATCTTGTATTAATCCTTAACATCTTATGGGTAGGTCATTATGATTGTCAAAACAACTCTTTGTTTGTGAACAACTCGTGTTCGGCTTGCTAAACAAACGAGCCGAACGCGAACACACTTTTTGAATTTGAAATATAAACGAACCTAACACGAGCTGAGCCTGGCTCGCTCGTGTTCGGCTCGTTTACACCCCTATTTACATAATATATTAATGCTTCCTCATTTATTAAATAAAATGTTCGCAAAATAAATATCACATGATAATTCAAACGACTAAAGAATGAAAATCACTTTCATTGCGATCTTTGATTAGCTCAATATTAAACAGCAATTTGGGCATTTGCATACATACCACACAACTTTTTATGCATTTTTATATATATCTCACATCTTAGATTCTTTTAGATTTATACGGCTTAAAATTTTCATATCCCATATAAATATTATTATTTTATTTTTCTTATGTGATTTTTTAAAAATATAATAAAATTTTTTCTACGTAAATAAGATATATATATATATATCCCCACACCAAAACTCCCCGCACGAACGACCAAGAATGATGGCCGAACAATCGAAGCGTTTGACTAAGGGAGCTTGATCTGGATCAATTGCTCAATCAAGTGGACTGGCATGCAATATCTGTGGATTCAATCAACAAACCGCTTATGGTCCCAACTATTTGAATCCTTTCAAGGATGTTTGGTCGCAACCAATTGACCAACCGACTTTGCCTTGGCAGGAGCGATTGTCACTCGAACGGTAGCCTCAGTCGATCGAAGTCAAATACGTCAACCAACTGATAACTGTTGTATTACACTTAAATTGTTACACAAATATGATATTAATTAGCACATTAAGTGCATTAAAGGTGATTTTCATAACCGTTTCCACCCTTTTGTAATGTATGGAAAGATCCATATAAATAGATGGTCAAAAGATGAATAGAAGTACTTTCCCCTAGACTTCTCTACACGGCAAATCCCTCACTGCTCTACTCTCTCTCTCTTCTTCATTCTCTCTCCACTCTAACTCTTGAGGATTGTCTCATCAAAAAACAATCTAGGATTCAACAGCCTAAAAAGGTGGTGCGGGAAGCATTGACAAGCCCCAGACAACAAGCAGAGCAAAATTTGAAAGAGAAACCTCACAAAGGGAGATAGCATTCATGGAATTCAATAAAGAAAAGATGTGTCGAGACATATAAGAAGAGGTCCAAGCGCTACAAACATAGATGACGGACCAGTTTGAGGCCCTTCGTGCGATGATGACTCAGAAGAATGATCAACCACCGCTCTTGAAAGGAGAGTCTCGGGGAACTCACACCCATAGGGATCCTCATGAGAATCCACCCGCGCACAACGTTCAAGCTTGTGATCCACCGACCAAACACTAAGGTGACTCCCAAAGCACCGATAATGCAGGATATGCTGATGATTAGGCCACCCGTCTGACCTACTATAGGAAGCTCTCGATGAATTCTAATAGTCGAACCTGCGGCTCGCGTTTTACCCTAAACACGCCGCATGGCTGATGCTCCACCGCCCCAAACAGCAAAATCTTACGAAGCCCTGTCACGCCGCAGCCCTACCCCGCCGCACCAAACGGGGCCTAATTCTCGGGGCGTGTCTTATCAAAAGAAAATCTATAATTCAATAACTATATATATATATATATTATTCATTTTCAGCAAACAATGAAACGTATGGGTGAACGACTGACACAAGCAACCGCTGATTTTAAGCAAAACAACAAAAAGATAAGAGTCGTGGGAATACTAACCTCACATGAATGTAGTGACGTGCACTCGATGTACACAACTCAACAAAATTGTCAAACTCTGCTCATTGATAGGAAATAGGAAATATGCTATACAGATAATCTTGAATATAAATATCTACACACACCGATACATATATATATATATATATATATATACCCGATGGGCGCAAAATGATTGCTCAATGAAGCCTAAATTTGCTCCTGAGGTAAACATACCACCCCATTAAGATTAAAAGGTATATCAGTCCGATTGAATAAAAGAGGTTTTAAAGTCGACTAACATGGCTTAGTTTCGCCATTTTTAGTGCAAAATATTAATAATAAATATGTTATATTTATGGGTGAGGAAGGTTGCAACAAAAGATTGGATGATTAGTGACAAGCACAAATGGGGTTGAGACAGGTATTCAATGAGATGATTATGATGCAAGTATGCTTATGACATTGGCCTTAGAAAAGATGATGGTAGGCCATATAGATTTATAAATACTTGGCTCCAATAGCTTTATCCCTGTTTTTGTCTTTTAATCCACAACCACATATCAATATAACTCCTACTTTATTGCTTATTTAACAAGTGGATCTTTAGATGACAATTAAATCGATATGATTCTCCAAGAATATAAGCATATCTTTGTGTTCCGAAATCATCAAGTATCTCTAGGATGATACTAGTTCATAAAGCTCCAAAATAAATTAAATTGAAGTTTTTCAAAGATTTTTTAAGAGGGGCGTTTTGGAGATTATTTAAAATATGCATTCTAAATGTTGATAATGAATAATATATATTATGTCCTTCATTGATCAAATATTATAAAATGATGCTGGCTTTAGCTTAAGTCAACTAGTCTATCGATTGCTCTAAGTTGTTAAAGATGGTTGCATAGAGATAACTGCCACTAATCAGATACTTGATTTGTAATACAAATATATAATGTTATAATCTCAATGAAAAAAAAGTCTATTGGCAGTGATATATGGTATCACATGTACTATGAGAACACGTAATTTGAGCTCAGTACAAATGGTTGACCCAATTTGGTGGTCACTTCAATCATTCAAGATAAATAGTGTATTTGTGGTTGCCCACTGAATACACACATATGTGAAGTTTGGATTGGTTGGACATGTCCATGTTTAGTGCCAAGATTCTTCTTTCAAATAAATATTTTTATAATATTAACAATTATATAATATTTTTAAAAATAATATTAAATATGTATAATTTCAACTTAAATAAAAAAAAAAATATTTATAAATTTTATAGTTTTGATCTGAAAATTAAAAAACAAATAAATATATATATTTTTATTTATACTTTGATATGAGATAAAATTATATATAATATCTTTAGTATTATTCTTATTTTTATTGAATGATCATGTGTGATGATGGTGTGGCGAAATAATGATACAGTGGTGTGGTACTAATTGGGCATGCAATTACGTATGTCTCTTGCCCTTGACTTCTTCTTTTTAATTCGAAAACCAATGCATATACCCCCTCAGATTAATCGTTCAGATTACCAGCGTACATAGAAACGGCTGCAAATTGTTAAGATATATTGCAACTCTCATTTAAAAAAAAAAAAAGAAGTAACAAGGATGATAAAGAAGAGTAGATTTTTTGCTCCATCACAGCAATTAGGAAACAAATAAGATGGTGAAGTTTCTGCACGATCTTTAAAGTGATCAACTAACAGAGGTTGAGGGCCTCTTCTCAGTGGTGTAAGGATAGTACTCTTTGCCTGCATCACCTCTTGTAGTCCGACCGCCGATGAAATGGACTTGCGGAGAGTGCCGACGGAATGGACTTACCTTTGAGACCATAAACAGATGCACCAGCCACAAAAGCACCCAGTGCGCCATTTATGAAATCCCTCTTTAACTCTTTGCTTCAAAACCAACTGCTCAACACCAATGTTGATTCCTCCAATGGCAGCAAATGTCAAACCATAGTTCCCACAAACCTTCAGGGTTCTCATTAGGCCTGGTAGTGCCATGTTTCGTTCTACACGAGGTACATCATACCATGCGGCAACAACTAGGGCTGTCAAAAAAGCTCGTTGTTCGCGAACAATTCGTGTTCGGTTCTCCAAAGAGTTCATGTTCGATTCGTTCGATAAGCAAACGAGACGAACATGAACAATTTTTTTCGTTCGGTTTGTTAAACGAACCAAGCACGAACAGTGATGTGTTCGTTCGTGTTCGATTCATTATTGTTCGAAATATAAAATAATTTAAAATAATTATATATAAAAAATTTATGATATTTTAAAAATAATTATATATTATAAAAATTTATCATTTTTTAAATAATTAAACTTCTATAAATTATAATATATGATAAAATAATAATAATAATAATAATAATAATATTATAGTATTAATTATATTAATATAAATATTATAATATTATAATTAATATACTATACTATATATTAAAATAAAATCCTAATCAAAATTCTAAATGCCTTATTCGGTTTGTTTCATTTGAGGAAGTATGGGTTATCGATGTGTACGGAATACTCGATCAATTTGCTTCATTTTGAGAAGTATCCTATTAAAAGCTAGGGTTGTAAAAAAAGCTCACTGTTCGCGAACAGTTCGTGTTCGGTTCGCCAGGAAGTTCGTGTTTGTTCGATAAGCAAAAGAACCAAACACGAACAGTGATGTGTTTGAACATTTCAAACACGAACACTAGCTCTGTTCGTTCGTGTTCGGTTCATTTACACCCCTAGCAACAACTGTACCCCATATAGTCCCAGCAACCAAACCTGAGGTAGCTGCCTTAACAGTTTTCACGATTGCCGAATCCTCATCCTCTAAAGGTTCCTTGTCCGATGAATAATACATGTTTGTGTTCTTTGTAGATCCCATCAAAAAATAGCATATAAAGCAATAACACCTCTTCCTGCGCTAGAGGATCCGAGAAAGAAAACGAGAGAGCGGCCTTCGATCCCGGAATTCCCGTAATTAGATGGAACCGTGATCTAAACTAGCCGAGCTTGTTTTTCTTGCCCTTGACTTGATAAACGTTTCATGAGTCGAATTAAATGAGATAATAAACCAAGCTTAAGAAGTACTAATATTAATAAATTAAATTACTAAATCAATTAAAAACATTAAAAATATATAAATCACTTTTTTATGTCATAATAATTTTTGTTAATTTTTCTATTTCTCATTTTGCAATCATTTTATTATAATAATTTTTCGACCTCTGGTCAAGAGATCGATTCCACCGTGATGCGGACTCTCATTATGGGCGAAAAAACGCATGAGAAATCGGTATTTGGGTATCTGTCAAATACCCATTTCCTTTTAAAAAAATAATATATATATATATATATATATATATATATATATATATATATATATATATATATATATATATCGTGTTGTATATCATGATTTTAAAAATAAGATCGAATCATTTGACTCGATTGATTCAACTGCGAACCGTTTAATTGACAGTTTATGTCCAAACTCAAAATTTTCTTTGAAGAGAAAATTGAAATTGAATAGTTCAAAATCAGAGTTGAGCCAGCGAATGAGTGAACCCCTCTAATTTTTTAAAAAATCGATCAATTCTAATATTGTCCAATTTTGATATTTTGATTTTAATCATAAGAATATAAATAATATAGAGAAAATATCTTGCCTAAAAATTGTGATTTACAATATTATTCAAATTATTCAAAAGTGAAATTACTTAAACTAAACTATTATTTATTAGTTTGGTAAAAAAATAATATTATTGTATCGTCATTATATTACGTAAATTATTTTAATATTATTTTAATATTTATCAAGTTTATCGCGTATTAGCGACTGTTATTAGTAGAAGTACTCTTTGAAGGTCGTAAGTCTCTTTAATCCGAGTTCGAATCCTCACTTGGTATAATTGCTTCACATTAAATAGATGGTATTCGAATTATTTGCATACGGCATTGGCTCTCCGATAGACTGGAGTTATATATATATATATATAATCCGATTTTTATAGTTAAAGCACATTTTTTATATATGAAAATGTGAATTTTGTAAATCACCTTTTTAAAGATTAGAGAATGTGCTAAAAATAAAAATTTTCGTGTAAGACATATAAATGCGAAAAAATTGGTTACTATTTATGTATATTTGCGATAATAAATTTTTACTAAACCCTAAATCAACTAAATTACCGAAGCAGCCTGTCTTCGACGAAGATAGGGAAAGCTGCGGCCTCCGACCATTCGGCCTTATAGCTTTCTCGGTGAAGAATTCGATCGCTTCGATCCTTCATTTTTTTCCGCGAGTATCGGGAAGAGGTAATCTCAGCAGGCTTGTTCCATTAGCATGGGAATCCTTTTATCGGCATTTGTTCGAATCTAGGTTTTTTTGCGAGAAAATCGATCACCATGATTCATCTCTCACTCTTCTGCTTTATCACCATTGTTGCTGAGCATGTTGAATTTTTTTTTTTTTTTTTTTATGGATCTGCTATCTGTACTTCCGTACTTGGATCCGTCGCTATGTTTTTGTCTTCCTGTAGTTTTGATCTGTTAGAGAATTCAATCGTTTAATTTTTTAATTTTGGATTTGTAAGCAGATGGCATCGAAGCTCCATCAGCTGCAGGCCAAAGCTGTGCAAGCCTCACAATTTGTGGCTAAGCACGGAACTTCATACTATAAGCAATTGTTGGAGCAGAATAAGCAATACATTGTGCAGCCACCAACAGTTGAGAAATGTCAAGAACTTTCAAAGCAGCTATTTTACACTCGGCTGGCAAGGTCTGTCTCATAATTGGGAAATTCCTTCTTCATATGTCGCTACCGTTTTTTTAAAATTTTAATTTTGGCATTGCCTTCGTTTTTTTGTTGTTCATGTATGCTTCATTCAATTTGGTTTCTTTATTGTTTGAATATATATCAATTTTGGATTAATTTCTGAAATTTGAATGAAATCCCTTAAATGCTATAGGATGCTGCCAACCTTTGGTATGCTTGTAAGCATAAATGTTAAATGTAGCTATGGAATTTAGTGCTGGTGCAAATTCATCATTAATGCTGAAACATTTACCAAAGGACATAAAAGAGCCATCTTTACCTTATTTGTAAGCCTTATCATATCAAAGTGAGGTATATACAAATAAAATATTGAACTTTTTCCCCACTAAAAGTAGATAGGTAGCTAAAAACTACATGTTAAGTGGTCATTAATTCACTTGGGAGAGAAAATAGTTCATCATTCATTGTCATAATCATTGCCACGGCTGAATCAGTACACATGCTTGCTTAATTTAACATTAGATGTGAAGAAGCACTAACTTGGTCTTCCATACCTTAGACAAAAAAAGGAATATTATCTTGTCGAGCTAATATATTTGGATCAATTGAGGGCACTTTCTGCATTGATGTTTGTATCCATCCGATCTTAATGTTGTTGTTAAACCATCAATCAACTAATCCATAAACAATAGGGGGCTTCAAAATTGAATTGTGGATATTTCCTCACCCAAGTCATAAGTTTGGTTATTAGAAGATCATAAGTAGAATGGTTCACCTACCATAAAGTTTCCCTTAAGTTCAAAAGAACATGTTATATGACTCCATCTCGATGATTGGCATAATTATTGAAGGATAATGAGTACTGAGGATTCATGAATGCATAAATTGGCTATAAGCTCAAAAGAAGAATATGCTATAGGGAAGATTCTCTTACCTAGATGTTGGTGCAATTATGATGAATTTATAGCCATAGAATTATTTACATTGTCGTAACCCAAAATACACAACATGAAAGATGGACTGCATAAAGCATAATGCTCCCTTTAAAAAGAAAAAAATTCTCCAGGGTTCCTACTCTAAATTCTTAATGGTAGGTTTGATCATTGTAGATTATCAAGATTGTTGCACTAGTGCTTGCTGCCCACTCAAGTCAAAGATGGGATAGCATTCAAATAGATAGTCAAAGCTCCTAATTTTGATGAAATTTCTCCAAGGCTCCATTTCTTGGTGATGTGCATAGTCAATGATTATATCTCAACTAAATGGATCCTTGTTGCTGTGTGCATATTTCTCATAAGAAAGTTAGCATCCCGTTCCAAATGTAATTATAGTGCCTTCTGTCCAAAGGCCTCCAAGATCAAATATGTATATTTAAGGCATGATTCAATTTGATGTCAAACCCACATGGATTAAAACCAGACCAAACTTGAAACCAAAATCAAACTGCCATTATGGCAAATCAAACCAAAATTAATTGGTTCAGCTTGGTTTCAATTTGCTGTCTTGGTTTAGCACATAAATCTTGGGTTTGAAGGTTTTTTAATGCTTAAGTTAGGGGCTGATTTGAGATTGATGAAGCATTAAAGCATCAACAAGGTTTCATTAAACTCAATCAAAGAATGATATGACTCCACTCAATAATTGTTGTTTTTGGTTATTTTTTTAGTTTAACATTGAGTAACCAACTTGCCAATTTTGTTTTATAATTCACCTTTTAAATTGTCTCTTTTCCTAAATCATAGAAATTAGTTAAAAAATAACAGAAAAGGGAAAAAAATAAAACAACTTAGAAAAACAAATAAAAAGGAATGTGAAGAATTTCTTCAAGATGGTCTTTGTGAGATAGATTCAGACTGAAGGTACAAAAAGAAATTCAAATTGCCCCGAAAATTTATTCATTAAAAGAACCTATATAAATGGCCCCAAATATGTTGTCATGACCTGGCCTGAGACTTGGAATTAAATAAGACGGGAACGGACAGTCAGACAGTAAAAATCAATTTTTTACTATTCTATTTCTATTAGTAACAGTTTAATTATTAAAAATTCATGAAATAGCCACTAAAAAATAATTAAATTAAGTAGAAATTTGTACCTTTTTGGATGCTGTTCTCGCCTTATATACAAATTTGATATTTTCTGCTCATCTTGCTCAAATGTTTAAAAATCTAAAATTAATAATATAACAACATAATTATTTATTTAAATATAACAAAACAAGAATCACATTTCTAAACTAAAATAATCTAAGGAAATAAATCAATAAGTTTGTTGTCCTTTCATATCTCTATAAAAAATTTTATAATATGCTAGTATTTCGTCTTTTCATAAGAAATTTTATAAACGTTAATGCATGTATCATTGATCTTTCTAAATGAAAATACTCAAGTGTTTTATATGTATTTACTTTGTCTTTATTCTAACTTTATTCTCTTTATATACACATTTATCTCTGTAAGGATCACTGTTAACAAAATTTAACACTCTTGGCCAATATTGTCCTGTCGGCTCCCGCGGCACATCTATTAGCGATATAAACATCTTAATTGTCTAGGGTGTAAATGCATTTACCTGCCTCCTGATTGGAATTATCTCGTTGATACATCCGTTAGTAATTCAAACCATCGCAATTGTTTGGAAAAGTAAGCTTTGGTGTACTCGCCCCTGACATTTACTATCTTGTTGGCACAGTGGTTAGTGAACTAACAATCACAATTATCTGGGGTGGTATAAAAATTTTATGCGAACGGGTACATTGATGTCTCCTGCCTGTACCATTAGGGGGAGAACTCTTCTGAACATGCACATACAAACATTCATATATAATTCATTTCATTCTTTATAACATATATTATTCTGAGATATCTTCATGCATCTACTAATATGCGTATCTACTTTGCTGTGCAACTATTCATCATGCATATTTCTCGTATTATGCATATCTTTTATGTCATGCATATCTTGCATATTATTTCTCTCATACATATCGTGCATCTATTGCATATTTTTCATGCTATCTATCTTGTCTAATAATATGAAGAATCTAACTAAACCAGAACATACATGAAATCAAACATATATCTTGAAATGAAAAAGATTGCTGAAATCTAGAAATGTAATTATTCGCATCGGTTGTTACACTAAATTATAAGTTTTTGTAATTAGCTGGTGTTGTTATAACTTTTATGTTAGAGTTTAATAACCTATATAACAAAATGTTAACTTTAAGATTCAAACAATTTTCATTAATCGAAATATTTTTCTTAACTTAGGATTAATTTACCTGAATTTTAAGAAGCCGTTCTACAAATAGCTTCCACATGCTTGTCTCGAACTTGCCGCATTGGATAAAAAAATTGAAAGCTTAAATAACTTGCTAATTTAGTATATCTTATCTCATAAGGTGATTTAACCTAATATATAATTTATTTGCCAAAACATACCTTAAATGGATTCTTGACAAACCCAACCCTCCTCCGAAGCTGCCAAAACGTATACCTTTTTCTTCCTATCTTCTCAATCTTCCCTTCCCTTTCGCTTATTTTCTGCTAAAAGCTTTACAGGAACTTGCAAGCCACTTACCACACTTCCGACACAAGTTTGGCGCCTCCGACGGCTACTGGAAATGAATAATGTATGAAAAACAAGACAATTCTCAAAATGAAAGCAAGTGGAAGTAAATGAAAGTATCAAATGGTGCAAAAATCAGTTTTGCACTTAAGAATTCCATCTTGCAACATGTATTCATTGCCTACGGGTCTCGGCGGGCCACTCACATGCTACTGCGGGTCGCGACTCTGCTTTGCCTGTGACTTCTGCTACAGGAGCCAAGCTGAAGCCGTTCTGCCTAGCTCGTCTGAAGTAGGGAGGGGGAAAATTGGGAAATGGGAAAGAGGCACGACACTCTACGGCTCATTTGTAATCATTGAGTCGCTACCCTTTTGCTATGGTGAAGGATCATGGAATCCCTCACTATCGAGCTGCTGGCGAGAAGAGGAAAATCAAGAGAGGGGAAGGAAACTAAGGCCTTTGGATGGAGAATCTCACCACATTTGACGCTTATATCACATGTTAAGTTGGTTGGGCATAATAATACGAGATTAGAGAGGGTTAATTAAGCTTTAATTAATTTAATTAAACTTATAATTTCTGATTTTTGTTCCTTTCAATCCATTCATAATTTATATATAGTATTTTATATCAAATTGATCAATTTAACGGGTAGAGTTTTATAAAATTACTTCGGTTGAAATCCGAGTGTGAAATTTGAGGTACATTTTAAGTTGCCAAAATTTTTATCAAAATTTTCAAAACTAGTTCTTACATGAGTAACCATAGAATATTTTTTAAGGGTCAAACTCAACTCCCAAAGGAATGAGTTCTTTTGTTTAATTACATCTTGGGGGATATATATAAAACTCTCGATCAAAGAAGTTTTGCTTATATTCTAATATCTAATAACAGAGAGTATCAAGAAATGAAGGCTGACACTTCAATAGAAATGAAGTCTGACACTTCAATAGAGGAATCTCAGTGCTTCAAAACCAAACTAGGCCACAAGACAGATGGCGGATCATTTATCCTAGTATGCAGCTACGTTTCAACAAGCAAATTTTTATATATGTGGCTATTGCTCTATATTGATTTGTGTCCAACCACATGTTTACTGATTGATTTTTTTTGTGTATTTATCCGGTTTGAATTTTATGCATTATTTTATATTATTATATGGAGTCTTATCTACTATGGGTAAGCCATAATAAATATCATAAAAATATTATTCGCTTGCATGCGCTAGCAATGAATTTCTCCCATGACACGATTCATTTCACCTTTGCATGTCTTATATAACTGTTTACTAACTCTATTTAATAGGTAATAGAGTTTATAATTTTGTATCTTATATGTACTTTCTAAGTTTAGGTGATTTGAGTCTCTATTGGAAATAAAATACATCCATAAGTTTCTTGGAATTTGAACATCGTCTCCATACTTGGACGGGGACCACGAGTAATTTACTCATGCCTTATAGCTTTATTTTAAAAAGATCTTTTATTATATAGACCTAAGATTGGGTTGTATATGTGTAGTCCAATCACCTTGCTGCTCTTTTAGGATATTTTGCCCACCAGCTGCAATCCTTTTTTTTAAATTTTGTTGCACTTTACTTTTGTTGCACATATATGCTGATTTTTGTGCTTTCTTTTAAATTGCTTGTTTGGGCTCTCATATGCTCGAGTAGACTCATAAGATAAAATTTTATTTACTTGAAAGATTTAATCTTAAAATTTATAAGATAAAATGCCATGATTTTCGTAATCAAAATTTAATCATTTTTGCATGGCCCATAATCGAATTTTAAATGACTTATATTGCATAGTGATAACCCAAGTGATGATATGACTTCCACACTGAGGATAAATGTTTTATTTACCATACCGTGTTCCAAAGAAGTATACTTCTCCTATCTCATTGACCACTTGATTTATACGGACTCAGGTGCATTGTTTAGAGCGTTTAGGATGTTTAGGGGCAATACTCACATAGATTAGATTGTAAGTAGTTGTAGAATAATTTTGACTATTATAGCCAAATTTTTTCGTTTCCCATCTTTTCGTATATATGTTGTCAATATTTAATATGATAAGCCATATTCTTGTTTTTTTTACTCGGATAGAGTCATAGAATTCTAGGATGTCTTTATTTTTTTGACTTTGTGTTTATAGAGTTTCCTTGGATGATATAATTTATGGATTAATGATAATTTTTTTTATTGTGTTGAGTTGACTACTTTCATAATTAAATCAACTTAAAGATCCAAATAGTTTGAGATGACACATCCATGAAATCTTGATAAGACTATAATTATCAATCTATAGGAATTCCTCACTTGATGTACCTGCTTTGGGCTTATTTGCATTCCCTTAACAAATCCGTTGATGGCATTCCACATGTCTTTGTTTGTTAATAGGCCGCTGCCCATTGGGATACAATGTTTCATCCTCTGCCTTGTGACCCGAGTTGGCTTTAAAGCTTAGGATTCCCTATAGAAGTAATGACTCTCATTTCTTGATACTCCATATTACCATATATCAAAATATAAGCAAGTCTTCTTTAATAAAGAGTTTTAATGTGTATCCCTCAAGATCTACCTCCTTTGGCCTCATTAGCAATGCTTTACTAAATCTGTTGCTGTCATTCTATACGTACCTGTTTTTTGATGAGCCGCCGCCTATTGGAATATAATTATTCATCCTCTTGTGACCTGATTTGACTTGTAAGCACTGGGATTCCTTATTAAAGTGACGACCCACATTTCTTGATACTCCATATTACCAGATTTCAAACTGCAAGCAATATTTTTTTAATCTAGAGTTTTATTGAATATCTTTGAAGATGTAATTAATGAAAGCACTACCTTCATTTGGAAGTTGCTCTTGATTCTAAAATAAATTTATAGAATTTTGGTTCTCCATTTATAAATGTGAGGGAATTTATACACGTCTTTTTCATAGATAAAATTTTGGGGTGATTTAATCTGATTTCGTTTTGGATCTTCACAGTCGGTCTATCTCACATAGATTATTCTATAGAAAATTTTCACCTTCCTTTTATTTGTTTGTCTAAATTATTTTATTTTCTTATTTCTTGTTTTTTCCCACTTATTTTGGTGATTTTGAAAAAAACAGGTTATTTGAAAAAACAAAATTAGACAAGCTGATGATTCCAAATTAAATAACAAAAAATAGTTGTTAGTTTATATATATAGATATATCAGCTAAATGAAAACAAACTCCCAATTTTGTTTATTTTGGTTCTATGAAAGTTGAAGCCAAAGCAAACCCAAATAAGTCAATGTCGACGGAATTTCAATTTTAAGACAAACCTACACCATCAATTTAGACTATTTTCCCTTATTTTTGGATTTGCCAAATTTTTTTTGCACGCCATTAATTGTTAATCCAAGCTTAAATTTCTTTAAAACTTCTTGCATGTCAAAATTCAAGTCAAACACAATATGTACAATAGGTAAATGGAAACTAACTCAACACAACATATGCACAAGTGTACATAAGTTTGTGCAATCGTGTTGATATCAATATAAAGCTAAATATGTGAGCAATGTAATAAGTTTGATGATATACTCAATCATGCTATTCATGAACATCCAAATATATGTTATACACTAGGCCACAAAAGATATAAGAGGTTGTTTAAGTATTTATATATAAGAGAAATGTAAACTATAAGAATAATAGTGTTGTATCCACCCAAACAAAATTATCACATAACCGTGTTAACAACAAAATCACAAAAGATACAAGTGATTGGAATGTTTCTACAAGTAAAAAGATAAGCAAGAGTATGCAATTTGATTTTTTTTAGCAATTTGAGTTTTTTTAGCAATTTGGTTTTACATTCATGCTTCAAGTACATCCCCCTTAGTAATCCACTATCCTTCCTTTTTTGCACATTGGTAGCGGAATCTTTGCTACTTCCCACTTTCCTTTGCATTGGTGATTAGAACCAATTTGTTTCTTTTCTTATGGGCTAGGATGACCCACTAACTCCTTGATTTTTGACAAAAGAACCACTCTACAACCTCCAGACTTTATGATAAGGTGCACAAGATGTACTGGATTACAATATTCATTCAATCTTATTACACGTTTGTTATAATACAAAGAAAGTAGCTGGATGATTGAGAGGCAAAAGTTGAATCACTAGGCTCAAAAGAAAGCCAGAGAACACGTAAAACTCTCTCACTTGGATAAAATTTCGAAGCATTTTTCTCTTTTATGAATAGCTATTTTGAAGCCAATAGCATGTGGGGCATGTATAGGGATGAAGTCCTAGTAAGCCATATGTGGAAAAGCTCCCTCCGTTCTTTGAGATTCCAAATTTCAATCAATCAGTCAGTTTGAAAACTAGCTGTTACATGCAAGTTTTCAGCACCATAGGGCCTCGTTAGAAATAGTGAAATGGTGTGTAAAAAACCTAGGAGTAATGCATATGAACCTTCATAGTATGTATTCTTATTAAGTGGCTGACGGTGTGCATGAGCATTAAAATTTGCACATTGATGCTAGGCATTATTTATGTTAATTTATATATAATATGGAGTTTAATTATTATAAAAAATACATTGAATAATTAATATTGAGTCTCTTTAAGTATAATTAATAGTTATTTAACTAATTATAACGTGTAAACTTGAATCCTAATACTCTCACATGCCTTAAAAAATTTTTCCCCACATGAGAGTTTTCTATGTCAATCATGAATCTCTTGTGCATAGAAACTTTTTAGGCTCATCAAGTATTATGTACTAAAAGTCTGTTAAAACACAGCTATTAAGGGAGTTATCACTCGTGAATCTTGCTCAGCTATGATAGAACATATTAAAGACCTAAAAGAGACAAACTATGCTAACCAATGGATTCTAGAAACATGAACTATTTACTATTTGTTGGGAAAAAATTACTTTTTTTTGTGCCAATTAATAACTAGTTCAATGAACATAGAATTAACGATAATGCAATTATGCCAAATAGAATACACAAAAAATATATTGATTGGATAAAATAATTGCCCATCAATTGAATAAGATAAAGAAACTTAATCTATTATTAGTAAGCTAAACATGTACAAAGGAAAACACTATTCCGTTAACCCAAGGACTCCCATTTCACCATATTGTAAATCTTGCTCAGTTATGATAGAAAACATTAAAGTCCTAAACGAGCCACAAACTATGTGAACGAATGGATTCTAGCCAAACCTTCAACTATTTACTATTTGTTGGGAAAAAAATACTTATTTATGCTAACTTTTAACAGTGCAATGAACATAGAAGTAATAATAAAGCAATTATGCCAAATAGAATACATAAAAAATATATGGATTAAATAAAATAATTGCCCATCAATTGAATAAGAGAAAGGAACTTACCAATTGTTTGTAAGCCAAATGTGTATAAGAGAAACTACACTATTCTCTTAACGCATGTACCCCCATCTCACCATAATGGAAGTCTCAAATCTCTTAGTTCAAATAATTACAAAGTTTTTCTAATATTCTTTAGCATTGAATTGCCTCGTGAATCTTCATTATTCTTTCATTAATTCTTAGTTTTTATATGAGATGTTAAAACTACTCTTTGCAAATCATTTGAACAACTTTTCTCTATGTTGTTTATGTAGAATTTTTTTTTTGGTAATTCTTAATTCTACTAATGTCCTCCCATTTTGTGGTTGCATTTTCTACTCTTCATCATGCATTGCCACAATTGCTCGAGTGTATTTTCAGCTAGCTAATCTTTAATAGATGCTGTCCCATCTATCCTAATAATATTATTTATTAATCCTTCATAAATTTGTTGTATGTCTATCTTAAGTATTATCCACCAATCTCAATTTAGCTATCTTTGACTTTTTTTTAGGGATAACTACATACAGACCATCTAAAACATTGATATTTAAAAATTAACCACCCAAGTGATTTTTTGAACTACCGAAACCATGTATTTATTCGTGTCACGATCAAACTATTGATAATTTGTTAAAAATGAAAAATATGGTTGGGGGTCTATCATGAATTTTGATACTTGAGTGAGAATTTGAAAAATGGTTGAAAGAGCAATACCAGATTTAGTAAGGGAAATAGTGGAAACACAGAAAAAAACTCTTATTAATATTAAAATAGGGTTACAACATGACTCAAGTAGAAAATAACAACACAAACACAAAACGACACTAACAACACTTTTAAATGTATTCCAATGGGTGGTGGAGATCAACGAGGTGGGTCGGGATGGCTAGCGGGGATGGTGACAGCTACAAACTGCTGGTGGAAGCTAGGGGATGGGGTGGAACTGAAGGTACAACTAGTGGGAAGGGTTGTGGTGGTCGACAATGATCACGTGGTGGTTTGGAGAAGCTTGAAGTGGTAGGTAGTTAAGGAGACTGAAAGAGATAGGTTGTGGAGGATAAAAGGGGAAGACACAATCACTATCGCGGAGGGGATACAGCCGGAGCACCATAGCCTTGTTAGATACAACCCACAAAGTGGAAAGAGATTTCACACATGAGATCTGAAACTACATACGTAGGGCAGCAATTTATAGGCTCCGACACAAGAGGAGGGCAGAAGAATCCAAAAAAATCTTCCCAAGTGCGGTAGCTTGCAAGCCTCTGCTTGGATCGCGACGGTTCGCGAGTTCGCTTTTCGATTATGCCCTCGCAGAAATTTTTCCTTTGTCGCGCGAGGCTTCACTTCTCTTATTTCGTTGTCACGATAACTCGCAATCCCGCGGGTTCGCGAGGCTTCTGCCCCACAAGATTGGCACACCCACATGGGGTGCTAGGGCAGCGCCCGTGTCAAAGAGGGTGGTTGATTTGTAAATATCAAGTTTCGGGTGGTCTGCATGTAATTCTCTCTTTTTCTTAATTGCTAAACACTTTAAACCATACAATGTAGTCGATCTAATTGAAGTTTATAAAATTTATCTTAAAATCTCCATAATTTTCTTTTTTAGCGTAATACTCCAAAGATACTCTCTATTTTAACTACTCATCCTTAACTCTAAAAATTATTTTCATATATACTCACATTGTTCTGCATTATACATCCATGAAACTTGAAATTATCACGCCTATATATCAATTTATTTTCATAAATATTGATTGATAATATTACTAAACATGCATTATCATATCCTTAATCTTTATTTTATTAACTTTGGGCTTCTGATTTTCTCAATATTTTATTCATTTTTTTGACTTTTTCTTTACTTCAGCACTTGCATCACTTATTTTAACTGTCATTTACTAAAAGAGATACACAAATGCATTTCACATTGAACCTCTCTTTATAACGAATATAAAAAATATGCACTCAATGCTGTTCTTAATGTAATACTATAATAAATGGAAACTCTTAGATCATTATTTTATTAATTTTAATATTAACATTGTTTCCATTATACATATCTTTAAAAAACTTCTTTTCTCTAATTCCAATCAAATCAACTCAAGTAATTACTCAATCATAAGCCTTCTTAAGATCAATGTAATTTATCTGAAGCTTATTTCTTTGTTCTCATTACATTCCATTACTTAACACAATAAACCAAGTTTTGAAAAAGCAAAATCGGGTATCTTGGTGATTTTCCTTAAGCTAATGGAAGTTAAAAGGCTTAAACCAAAAAAAGAGAAAAAAATCATAAAATTAAGATCAATTCATTTTTATGATTAAATCTCCACTTTAAGAATTGTTTATTGAATCAGAGTCGACTATATGCCAATGAGTCTAATTCCGTTGAAGTCCTAATTGGTTACCTTTTGTTGGCAGAAGTTTAAAACTATGCTAAACTTATTTGTTTTAAAGATAGAACATAACACTGCTTATCATTTTAAATTAAAATCTTTGTTTAGTGTAGCCATAAAAATTTATTATAGATGATGTGTGCTAGTCTCTCAATATTGTTCTCTACCTTGAGGAATTCAAAAAATAACAAAAAAAAATTTCTTAGACTTTTGATTGCTCTTCTTCTCACTCTCGGTTTTCGCTCGAACATGGATTCATGTGATACTCTTGATTGACATGATCCTCCTGTGGACTCTCTCTTTGAATCTTGGCTTGTACACAACTTTGTGGGATACAATTGATTGTCACAATTGTCGTCTTTTGGTTCTCCCTCTAATCTCACACTTGCACGAAAACTCCTTTTTCTTTGCCCAACATTGCAACCAAAATTATTAGCATGAGCAGCTAAAATGATATTTAGGCATATAAGATTTATACAATTTAATATATTATTATTAGACTATGATTATATAATAATTTTTCATATAAAATCTTTAAGGAGCCATCTCAAGTTCCTTAGATAAAAAAGGCATAAACATCATTGGCGGCAATGAGGTGCAAGCCCCGAGGCATTTTTCATGTGTCTCAGATTGAGGTGTGCCTTGAATGAATTTCTTGACCATGAAATAAACAATGTTCATGGTAGTTCGTTTTGAATGAAACAAAAAATGATTCTACAAAATAAATTGAATTTTTCCATGTTTATGTTTCAATAATTCTCTCTTATTGCTTCGCATATCTTGCACTTATACTTCCTCTATATTTATCACAAATTGAAAATCTTTTTTTCTGAATATTGTTTTCAAAATATTGCATCTCCAATTACTTAGCCTTCTTTTTGTGCTTAAAAACTATATTATAGATTTTTTACCAAGCCACAAAATATGCCCTTTAATTTTTTTATTCTTAGTAGTTTTCTCCTTGGCCCTTTACCTTTATGTATCTTCTATAAAGCTAATTTTATGATGCAGAATGTCTCATGGTCTTGGCTATTTTTTTGATTCAAATCTTGAATAATAAGTGTATGATCTAATTCGGGAGAGTCTTGAGACATTCATAAATTTACACTTAAAAATAATTTTTTAGTATTTCCTAGAGGCTTTTAGACGATTACATTGGGTCTAAAAAATACGTCATCTTCAAACTTTAAAATTTCTACAATTAAGTCCAATGAATACAAATAAGCAAATATTGAGGAAGAAAATGCAAAATTGTCCACTCAAAGCCTTTCAATGATGGGGGTGGCAAGTAAGGAGATGAAAGAGGGAATTAGAATAGTTGACCAATTCTTTTAAAAAGAATGATGGGGTGCCCACAAAAAAAATCTGGGAATAGAAGAGAATCATGATAAGCCTCCATAGTTCACTCGATAGAGATTCCCCACTGCCTCCTAACCACTTATATTATGAAGAGAATAATTCTAAAGAAAATAACCACTGTTTTTGCTTTTGCATTTAGGTTTGGTAAAGCAAGGGAAAACAACCGAGCTGTTATACTTGGTTTAAGTTTCATTCGTTGTTGTACTTAAGTTTTTTTAATTTTATTTTATTTTTCTTTTATTGAGCATCCAAATTTTTTTTGGCCAAGCGTATACTAATATTTTTTTGATCATATAAATCATTTTTTTTATCAAAATTTACCCAAAATAATTTTGTATTTGTGATCTTAGCCATTGAGAAGGCTAGACCCAAAGCTTATCATGGTTGCTTTTGGATCATGATAACATAAAAGCGAATAAATTCACATTCTACGGATTTTTAAATTTAAACAAAAATTCATGAATTTTAATTAAAATTAGAAAATACTTAAAAAATTGCCCCAGTGATTGGAACTCACCACATAATAAAAAAGGCTGAAAAAGCTGGATTGTACTAGATTTGAAAATAATGACTCACAACAAAAAAACCACTAATATTAGATAATTGAAATAGAGAGATGGAAAGAAGTGAAAAAATTAGAATTGATGCCTCATACCACTACTTAGATACGACTTTCCCTGAAAATTATCGATCAACACTTGCATTGCATAATAAGTTACATCCAACTAGTATAATAGGTTGAGAGTGGAACTATTGTTGGACAATTTTTTTAAACTGCCTCGATATTTTTATTTATAATTACAAAATAACCGCAGGTTGGTAGTCTTTCAAAATGTCAATTTCAGATCCACGTGCCATGATTTCAACTATTCTCATAATTGCTTTAGTTTCATAATCACTAACCAAAAAAGGATCACATATAAAAGAAAATGAGGATCTTCAGCAAGTCTAATTCAATTATCCTGAGCTTCAAGAATACTGTTCATCAAATTAATGTAGTAGGCACATTGACAAAGCATATAATTTCTAATGCAACTTTTTCCTTCCTTTTTTTATAGATTAGCTCCTTCCTTTTTTTAGAGATTAGCACACTCGGTGAGAAAATTAATGATTTTTAGCTAGCCTTTTTTTATGGGATATATGATTCTTTTCCCCTGCTTGTTTGGCTTTTTTTTTATTTTTTTTTATTTTTTTTATAATAATTAGAAGTCAGAGTTTACTACATTGTCCCTTATGCTAGGATATTTGATTTATATGATATTTAATCAAATTTGTAATCATCTTTCCATAGATTTACTGTCAAAATATGATATTTAATCAAATTTGTAATCATCTTTCCATAGATTCACTGTCAAAATGTGTTGGTGGTCACTATTATTTCTGCTTTACTTCTCCCATTTTTTCTCCTAACATCGTGTAACCTTCCCAATTCTTGTTCTTCTTATGTTCTTGCCATCCAGTTCTCCATTTAAATATATGTTGCTGGATTTTACATGTTTTTTTCTGTGCCATCGTAAATCCTTTTTTTAGTATATCACTAGTCGTATAAAAGCTGAATTCTTGACTGTTTTGAGGTTTCAATCGACATTTTATAGATTAAATCTTAATAATCTCTTGATTGTGGCAAATATAGGCCCAAAATGTCAAAATTTACCATTTTAGTTCCTTGCTTTATAAAATTGATCCAAAATTGTACCTCAGGTAGAAGTTGTGATAAAACATTGATTCCATTTTTGGTCCAATTATACAAAATTGATCCCATTTTAGTCCCGAGGGACCATTTTGAATCAATTTTGTGTGGTCAAGGGAATAATTGGAGAAATGTAATACTTTGAGACTAAATTGATCACATACAAATAGTTGGAGGGCTGGTGGTTGCTGCTACTTTTGCTCCTTTGGAAATGGATTTTTTTTTCCTAAAAGATAGTTTAATCATAGGATATATCCAGTTCTCTATTAAAATTTTCTTGAATTTTTTCACGGTCCTCTTATAGTTTGGTTTATAGTCCATTGATTATTTTCACGGTCCTCTTATAGTTGGAAATAAAAAATTGCTCAACATTTACTTGTAGCTTGCTATTCTTAGCTATGCTGCCAAGTGTTACAATTACTATTTAGCTATGCCACCAAGTGTGACGATCACTATTCTTAGCTATGCCGACCAGTGTGGCAATCCCTATTTAGCTTTATAACACTCTTGAAAGTGACAGAAAGATTTTTTGATTAATCTATTTATTATTTTTATTTTTTGTGTTTTTGCAAGCATCTTTACTTCTTATCTTTGAAATGTTAAGGAAATAGAGCTAGCATTTTTCGGGATTTTATATGATTCAGGGAGGTTAATTTTCTTGACATTCGAACCAAGAAATGAGGTATATATTGGAAAGTACATTGGAGCCTTAACTTCATAAAGCAGAAAGAGAAAATCTCTTACTGAAGTTAATGAGTTGTAAGATTTGAAGTTTTAGGATGGATATGGTAAATTATGCCTTGGAACTGTAGTCGTCCTTCATGATTTGTTTTGTGCGGTAAATTTGTGATATACGTGGTGCTGGAAGATTTATCATGTTATATATGCATATCCTATAGATTTTTTCAAAATATATATGTATTAGAAAAGCGGGTAAGGCCTATTTTTTTAGGGCGGATGCAAAATTTACATTAGAGGCGTACTATTGCTTCCCTTGAAGTGAATATTATTGTGACATTGGCCGTGAGACTCTTTTTGATTTGTTTCTGTAGTATAAAATCTAAAAGCAGAAAATTGTTTGCTAATTGTGAATGATATTAATAAAATTATTATTTTTTTGTTTATTATGATTGCATTAACAATATTTGCTTACATATAGTCTATGGTCTGGCTATTAGGAATACTAATGGTTGTGATAGTGATGAGCATTTTCTTTGATTTACATTGTTTGTATTGCTATTTGATCTTTTGGCAAACCAAATCCATTCACCTTTTATTTGATTGGTAGCTGAGCCAAAACTGGGTTTGGGGAATTTTTTCATTGTCTTGCAGCTTCTACCAGTTTGTGATAGCCTTAAACAAACGACCATCCGATTTTTCAATATATATGTATGTATGTACATACACACACAGAGATGGGGGAATTTATATGTATGTATGTATGTATTTATTTATTTATATGTATATATATATATGGGGGAATTTACATACACAGCACCCAACTCCTATGCATTTACGAATCTCACACCAAAACTTTCATTTTTACAAATCCAGCACCCAATTAACACTTTTTAACAATGTGGAGCAGTGAAATTCACATTTTTATGTATATGTAAGGTGTTGTATTTGTAAAAATCAAAGTTTTGGTGTGAGATACGTACAGGCATTAGAATTGGGTGATTTGCTAAACATCCTCTTATTAAGGGCTAATTATAAGTTTTCTTCTAGCGATTTGCTAAACACCCTTATATTAAGGGCCATGCCTTCCTCTTTCTTGCGCGCTCACATATATCAATTAAACCCAAAACCTCAAAGCCCTCGCTACGCAACTGATATATATATATATAAGTGATTTTAAAAATTTAACTTAGTTAATTGAACAAGATATTTATACACATCCTTTCATAATTTCTACTTTATAAAGCTAATCTGTTCTTGAGTTTTATAATATATAATTTCTCAAAGTTGATGACTTTGTTTAGTGTGCGTGCCATTGTTTTGATTTTGTAAAATAAAATTGTAATAATTTATAAGTGAAAAAAATAAAATCTAAAGAAAAAAGATTTCCTACCATGAAATATAGAAATCATGTAGCTTTTATTTTATCAAAATATGCTCATTAATTTATCCGTTGTGTAGGACACTTTAGCATATAATAACTTTTATCACTTTGCACTATTCAATTTACGGAGGATTTCTCTCAAATTTTGTGCGAATAATTTTATTGTGCAAATTATATGCTAGTTCTTTTTATCTTCAAAACGACTTCTAAGTTTTTAGAGTTTTTTTTTTTAATATTTGGAATGTAATAGTAATATTGCCAAAATAATTTTTATTATTACAATTTTTTTTTTAATAATTGCATGCTTCATTTTGTGATGTCTTTATATATTTTATATTAATAATTTATTAAGTATAATTTTTTTTTATCCATGACGTGTCATGTCCTTTTTGTAATTATGTCGTGTTGCCGTATTTGTGTTATGTCTAGTCCATGTCTTTGGGTTTCATAGTCTCCAACAACACGCCAAATGAAATTTAAGTTTGATTAGTTTCCAACAATTTAGTTAACAAAAAAAATTCTTTTTACCTTTTCTTATTTCAAGAAAAAAATTGATTCATCTCTGATAGACAAATGGATTCCTTTTATGATTAAGAGATAGTTTCATACTTAAAAGAATTCATATCCCATGTACTTGTGCCTTTTTTATTCAGCACAAGTATCGGCACACGACCTAGAAAGGCTGTAAACCAATGCTTCTTTTGTGGCCAGGCATGTGTCTTGTGTTTATAACTTAGTAATTTTTCGCAACATGCTATAAATTTTGTAAATTTATGCTCGTCATTGTTTTGGTTCCAAAGATTTTTTCATGCTTGTTCCATGAATTCTAAAAATCATTACAAATTTTTGTGACAATTTTGTAATGGCAAATTGCAAGCCATCAGTGTATTATTATTGCATCTAAAAATTGATCCAACAATGCAATTTTGCAGTACTTTATTTAATGGCCCATTTGTTTGCTTGTTGTAAGAAACATGTTTCAAGAATTAATGATTTTGTTTCAACCATTTTTTTGGTGAAAATGATTAATATTGTTTGAGTTTATGGAGTCTAAAGCATTTGCATATGCATATTTCTAATTACATCCAGCCAAATGATGGAGTCATTATTTTTTTTAAATGGGAATTTACATACATACCGAACAATTCTTATGTATTTACATATCTAACACCAAAAGTTTGATATTTACACTTATAACACTTTGATGTTGTAAACCTATGCATGAAAATGTGTATATCACTTTTAAAAAACAGTAATGATGATATTTTTTATTTCATGTTAAAGATTTGGGAAAATTATATACATAGCACCCAATTCTTATGGATTTACCTATCTCGCACCTAAACTTTAATTTTTACGCACATAGCACTTTACCTATGGACAAAAAGATGGATTTGATTATTAAAAGGTGATCATGAGTGCTAATTTTCATATGATGTTTGTAATTATGAAAGTTTAGATAGATAAATATGAAAGTTTTGGGTGCTATGTATGTAAAAGCCCCTAAAGATTTTAGTGTTATGCATTTAAATATGAATATTTGTGTCGGATATATAAAATCATAGTAATTATGTGGTATGTATTTAAATGCCCTTTTTTTGAAGTATACTTTCTATATACAATCAACCAAAATAAAGTCAAGTGTAGTTTTAATCTCTGTAGTGCCCAACATTAGAACAACCCATCTATTTACCTTTATCTGGATTGATCAAATTCGATTTTGGATTATGCTCGTATTTGACTTGAGGAAACGTTGATTGGCTTGCTGGATTTGTAATTTATACTAAACCAGACTTACTCACGAACTGTTGACTCCTGCCGATGATGCTGGCTTGTAGGAAACACAACAATGAAGGGGTATTTACATATTTACCACCCAATTCCTATATATTTACATATCTAACACCTAAACGTAACTTTTTTCATTTATACCACTCAAATATTCATGTTTTGGCATACATTCTTTAGGTGGAAAGTTTTTTTCCTTGATGAAAATGTACGCTTCTATAATTGGATATGAATTTGAGTTAATTATTTTATGTATTTATTTTTCTAAAGAGGTCTTTTATTTTGTCTACCACCAAAATTTATGATATTTATGAAACTTAAACCTAATTCCTATTATTTAAATACATGATGTCTAAATTTTTTAATCAGTTGAAGAGACCACATTTATAGGATATTTTTTTTTCTGATGTATAAGATAAAGATGGTTAAAGATCTGTTATTTTGGACGTATTTAGATGATTTTGAGTATTTATATAAAAGGAAATTTGCATACACACCACATTTTCCATGCACTATCATATCTAACACCTAAAGTTTGATATTTACATTTATAACATTTTGGTGTTCTAAACGTATGCAGGAGGTGTGTTTCACTTTTATGAAGTTAGAATGATATTTTTGACATGATGCTGAAAATTTGAGTACTATGCATGTAAATAGGAATTGTGTGATACGTATGTAAATGCCCCTTATATAAATAGCAGAAATTAGATGCTGGATATGTAAATATCATAGATTTTGGCTAACTTGGAAGGCTAAATACTTGTTTTTGATTAACTTGGCAACAATCTTTTCAGTATTCCCGGCCGCTATGAATCATTCTGGAAAGAGCTGGACGGCCTGAAGCACATCTTGAGGAACAGGCAGGATTTGAAGGTGGAGGATCTCGGCATTGCCGCTCTCTTTGGTCTCGAGTTATACGCTTGGTTCTGTGTGGGGGAGATTGCTGGAAGAGGCTTCACCTTCACAGGTTATTATGTCTGATGAAATTACTATTAAAATTTGAGATGTTGGTATTCAATTTTTATGCTTGGCTCACCACTGCTTAAGTTGATGCCAAGTTTCTGACTGAATTATGATGCAAAATTTTGTTTGGTATTAAAATTTTGTGAACTTGGGCAGATCAGCAAAACAAAGCATTGTTTCTAATAATTTATGCCCGGTTACACTTATATGTTTATGAATGTTTTCTATCATCTGTCACTTTAATTTTTATTGTCATTCTTCCAAACTATTGGGGTTTTTTTTTTTGGTATGGCTAACTTCAATTTAGCAGTTATTTATGGCTGAAAAATACTGATGAGTCTTATTGTGGTAGTACGGGAAAGAAAAAATACATAGAATTCTTGGTTGAGTGCAGATGGATATTATTATTATTTTTACTATTATTAATATTAATATTAATATTACTATTACTATTATTAGTATTATTCTATTAGTATTATTCTATTAGTATTATTATTACTACTAGTATTATTATTACTATTTTTATTATTATTACTATTATTATTATTACTACTAAACTACTACTACTATTATTAGTACTATTACTATTACTATTACTATTACTACAACTATTACTACTACTACTATTACTACTATTATTACTATTAATACTACTATTACTACGACGACTACTATTATTACTACTAATATTACTACTACTGTTATTATCACTATTATTATTACTACTATTTCTACTACTACTACTATTACTATTTACTATTATAATTTCTACATTAATAATAATAATAATAATAATAATAATAATAATAATAATAATAATATTATTATTATTATTATTATTGTTGTTGTTGTTGTTGTTGTTGTTACTGCAACATTTGACAATGGCAGTTGTTCCATTAAAAGAAAGGAAGATTGGGTGATTAGGATGTCAAAGATTTAATATTCAAAACAAAAGTTGTGGTTTGATTGTAGTCATTATTGGCGAGTAATTATTATATTTAAACTTTTTTTTATAGAAATCACCATTAAGCGAACTAGCCACCTCAAATGTGCCATGCATTTGTCACAGGCGTACGATGTCATATGCCCCCCATAGTGTCAATGTTAAGAGTGCAGGTGCAGAATGCCGAAGTTCCACACTCACATGATGCATGCAAATTGGTTGCATCGGTTACATGACACCTAGGAGAGATTTCACCTCGCCTGAGAGGCAACCCAGATGCTCATGCAGAAAGCTGACACAAGATGCACGAATGAGATTTAAGTTTGACTGCATAGAATATAGGACATCCCAAAGGGGGATTACACCTCCCCTGAGAGGTACTCAAACAGGCTAATGCAGGTGACAAGCATAAACCACGCATGATTTGCTCATGACAAATGACATACATAATTCGTTGTTTTTTTTTTGTTAGATGAAAGTAATTTAGTATAATATATATACAATTTTAATTTTTTAAAAATAAAAATTTTAATTTTAAAAAATGAGATTGAACAGATCTGATATATTCAGTGGTTTAAATAATTGAGTATAATGTTACAACTAATACTTCATATCGAACATGAGAGTATCACTCGATAATGGTCTCAATTATTCAAACTGAGAAATTCATGATATTTATTTGGTATGCAAAATTTTCAACAGATTCTCCTACATAATATGAAGATAAATAGGGTTTAGATTATTTGAGTTACTAATTCTCCTATAGGCACAAACTCTTATGGTTAATTTTTTCCAAAGCACCATAAATCACTTAAGAAAACTCTCGATTAAGATCAGAATTTCATCTTCAAGAATTCAAAGTTTAGTTTTCATGATTGTTCATAGGAAAATCAACTGGGAAAAGACTCAATGTGGAACAATTATTTCTAGAATCCAAATGTGCGAACATTAAGAAATTTCATAGATACTGAGAAGACCTCAGTGACTTCCCAAACTATCATATGATATGGTTTTATATTTTAGAAGCAATGTTATTTAATGTTTGTCTTGCAATTTTTTTTTAAAATCTAGGACTTACATTGCACGGAATATGATCAACGCAGATAGTCTAGGAAGATAGGAGGATTTACGTCGTACCGAACGAACTACTTCGAAATCCTAAAAAGAGTTGAGGTTTATATCACACGACTTACAATCATGTGAAAGCCTAAAAGATAGTGTGATGATTTACATCGTGTTAGAAGAACAACCTCATTGTCATAAGGGTTCATGTTGTTTAGGTCTATAGAAAGTTCACTTGAGAATCATCATTCACTTCATGTTTTGGTATTGATCATTGCCCGAGAGTTGACCACCGCTCGATCGCGTCGTGCCTCGTTCTTGTGAAATGAGAAGGGAAGAGAGAAACCATGTCTCGGGCAACCTATCCTAGGTTCTTTGCTTCATTTTTGTGATTTATTCAAATGAATTTTGTTACGAAGTTTTAAGAACTATTAAAAGTCTCGTCAAGCGAGTGTGTTAGCATAGGGTTTCAACCTAAACATATGTCCCGCGTCCTCTACCATAGGGTTTCATTTTCACATGTCAGAAATGTAAGAAATAAGAGAAGAATAGCATTGTGGCACATCTAAACAGGTTACACATAAACAAATATATTAAATGAGAAAGTAGCAGAATGTACGTGCTATCTCTGATGCCATTTAAAAAAAAATTGAACTTATGTTAAACGTGCAAACATATGGGAATTAAGCAAACATGGAATGTTTTGAAATTTGGATGCGACGTATACTAAAACATAAGCATGCGTGTTTATATGGAGTTAGGCGGTAGATATTTGTAAAATTTGAACTGTATATAAGTATGTCTGAGTTAGGGATGAGCTCATTTTCAGGCTTTCAACCATAATAACCCATTTTGAGAGGTTTCCATTAGCAACCAGAGCATCAATGTGCATAAACTAACCATGGATAGAAGATACCAGCGATACAATTAAGGGAGGGCAACTCTAACCTAATAATAAATGACTGACAAGTGGACATGTGAAAATGTAACACTCAAAATTACCAGTCATCATACATATAAATCAATTTAGATTTTTGGTTAGAGCCACAAACAACCTAAGTTGATGGCAAATAAGAAGTAAAAATTTAACACCAAAAAAAGGAATTTCCAATCAAACAACCCATAAGTCCTTCAAATTTTTTGGCTAAAGCCACCAACTACCCAAAAATGAAAGGGTAACTCTAAACCAACTATTGGTAAATAGTAATATCGATCTCAAACCTTCACAAAGTCATTAGGTTAAGAGGCATGACACTACTCTATTAACATGAGTACAGTAAAGATGCTTTACATCATCGCCCATATCCTTAACACTTATAACTTATAAACCAGCTCGATGATTCATATAAAGTCAAAGTAATTTGGATATTTTCACTCCTTATGATTTAATTAGCCTATAGGTGAAGACCTTGCTCATTTAGAATTCTATGGAGAAAGTTACTCAAATTTTTACCAAAAGTGGAGACCTCTTAGGGTATTTTTGTTGATCAACAATTAGCTTCAGTAAGTTAGCATTCATGATTCATATTCTTATCTTTAAATAGGCAGGAGTCAACTTTGGTTATTTTTGTAATTTGAAGATGTTTACATATAAACCTCTAAACTAGGTCGGAACTCAGAAAATTTTCCAGTGTTTTGTTGTTTATGTCTCACATAAGAACTTTCGATGGGTTGCCTATTCTAACTTGTTAATATTCAACTAAGATATTATATAGTTTTCTTATATAAATTTTATGTAGAACTCTCAATATAATTGGCTCAAACTTATATATAAAATGTTTATGCTATCTTGCTCAACTTTGGCTCAACAAAAAGTAAAGAAGGAATATAGCTCCTAGACAGTATAACCAATCATATGTATGAAAAATGAAAAATATTAATAAAGCTTAATAAATTAGTTAGAAGCAATAAGTCCTTTGGCAATGGCTCAAAGATAAAATTAAGAGACAGTAAAAAAGAAACAATTTTTTTAAGTGTTTATTTTGTACAAAAAATAAATAGTAACATATTAAGTATTTGATAACTCTTAGGGAAATAATATGATCTCCACTTGACACTTATTATCAATCAAGCTAAGATCATTTTATTATGGTTGTTATTTTTTCTCTTCGTGGATGATTAGTTTAGGAAAAATATGATTGTATTTCTTGCATAAAAAATTTATAGGTCTTCAAAATGTTTAGGAAGATTAATCTTTCATAAAAAAAGATAATAAACTCATGATCAAAGCTATAGAATTTTATCCAAGAAAAGAATTCAATTGAAATGAATTTCAAGAAAATTGTGAAGTTAGTGAAAAATATTTGAACTCATATATTTTCAAGTTCTCTCAATAATAAAGAGTTGCTGAAAGAAAGAATAGATTCATCTTTAATATGATGAGACACATAATTAAAAGAACGAGATCTTTGAAGGGAGTTTGAGTGAATGTTATTGCGTGTGCAATTTACTTTGTCAATATATCACCAATAAAAGTAATGGGAAAAGATCCCGCAAAAAACGAGTAAAAAAATACTATCATCTCTCATCTAGGTTTTTTTTTTTTTGAAAGTAGAGCTCATGTATATGTACCTTTAAAAAAGAAAAAGAAAGTTGGATGAAAAGAGCAAGATGTTCATTTCCATGAATTATGACATAACTCAGAAGGATACAATCTAACAATCAAAATATCAGAAAGACAACCATCAATTGTGATGTCGTTTTTGATAAAGAAGACGAGTGTGAATGAGGATCACATGATGAAGATTATAGTATTTACCCATAATTTCAAAAGGAAGTTGACAAAAGCAAAAGATGGATTAAGTAAAAGAGGAGTCTAGTATCCCATTAGAAACTCCAATGACAACGACTAAAAGAAGCTCATCTTCTTTAACTTCAAGTGGGAGATCATGTGATAAATCACCACACATTAAGAATTTACAAAAATTTACGGGAAAAGTAAAAATTGTGATAAAATTTTTTCATTTTCCCTCTTTATAGAATGCACACCTATGGACTCCCAAGAAGTTGTACAAAATGAGAAGTGATACAAAGCTATGGATAAAGAAATCAAGGTCATTGAGAAAAATAGCACATGTGAGCAAGCTTTATGTGTGATACGCTACTAACAAATTTTCATAATCTGGCATTAATCTCGGTGCAATCTTTTGAGCAATAAATATTCAAATTTTGATAAAAAATCATTGAGAGCTCCGATTTCAGCAATTGACCTGCACGAAGAGATGGACCTAATGATATATAAACTAAACCAATTTGAGTCAAATCAAGCTGAGATCAAGTCATTAAACCATTTTAAGAATATTTCCGAACGCATTTGGAAGGCCAACATAATGCCGACACTAGCAAGCCTAGACTCGGATCAAGCGTCTCGACAATACGAATCCAATGACCCCAAGATCACTCAATTACGACATCGTTAAGGCCATCAAATGCCCCTTAAATGTCGTCTGATCAAGGGAAGCCCTCTGGACTGTTCGATCAAAAAGGTTGCATTTATTGCACCAAAAATACTATAAATAGACCCCTGACCTTCACATGAGGGGGGGGCGAAGCATTGAGGAGAAGCTGCAGCCTAGCACCATCTCCGACCTCCGCCAACCGTCGTCGAGCACCGCTAACGTCAATCACCACAAACTAGACGTTGTCAATCAACACTGTAATCTGAAGAATATAATCACCTTTTTCCGTCTGTGGGACAAGTGATTTCTGTAATCATCAATCAATAGTGGATTTTTTGCAACTGGGTCAGGTCCCGTGGTTTTTCTCTTTACGGGTTTTCCACATAAAAACTTCCGGAGTCATCACTTTTTCTCTTTTACCTGTGTGTGTGCGCTGAATTTTCGTACAATGCTTAAGACGATAATTTGTTATTCTACCACCATGAATTTTCTAGAACGCATCAATGTGTATATAAGAAGAAAAATTCCAAAGAAGAAGTTAAGGATATAAGATAAGATTAAGAGCAAATGGCTACTGTCAAATGCTGCCAATTGATTTTGATAATATATTTACATTCGTTCCTTGATTAAAAAATATTTGACTACTAAATTCTCTTGCAACTCAAATAAATTAAAAAAACACATATCAAATGAAGATAAAATATACCTTTCTAAATGGAATACCAACACTACAAGAATTTGCATGATATCACCAGACATTTTCGTCGATAATGGGACAAAAATACGGTGCAAAGCCTTATTACCACCAGATCTACGTTGATTAAATGTTTGATATTAAAATGTGAGCTATAAAGAAAATTAGCATAAAAATTGACGTTTAAGTAAATTTTACATAAAAAATATAAGTAAATTTTAGAAAATCAATTTTTTTTTTACTTACATAGTCATGCTCAGATAGGTCAGAGACCCACTATTGCATCCTTGGGCTCTGATGCATTCCTACATGCAACTCCGCATAGTTGGCAGCCGACCAAGCTCATGATTTGTGAACATGAAAATATAGTAAATATTAGTTAATTGCATAAATGAATTGTTGAGTATTGAGTGAATCATACCAACTTCTTCCCGTGCTTTGTGTGCGCGACCAATCTTCCATGTGGAGTGTGGCGACTCTGCCTCCCTCTGTCCTCTAGTTCTGCTGGTTCATATCCCACTTCCTCTGATATTTGGGAGAGGCCCGTAAACTGGTGAACTCCAGCCATATCTCCTCCCCAATCTATGTAGCGAGCTCTCTTTTCCTATGGACTATTATGACTATATCACCCAGTCAAAAGTCTAGCACAATCCTCAAAATTATGCCGGATCTCCTGGTGATGCTCAATCAATCACTAGAAGGATCACTGTAAAATAAATATTACACAACATTTATTAGCATAACCAATAAACATAAAATGAAAATTCTAATTAAAATCAACTGATTTTCTTTAAACTACCTGAACCTCATGTCTTGAACAGCGATCAGTATCTCATTCCAAGAGAAATACACAACATTGTATCCACTTTTAATGATCTCAGTGATAGGCGTAACGAGCTACATGGATGGATATAACTACACACAGTCTTAATTAGGGCTGTAAACGAGCCGAGCTTGAGCGAGCTCAGGCTTGGCTCGTGTTCGGCTCGTTCGAAATTAGCTCGGCTCGAAATCGGCTCGTTTTCGAAATGGCTCGTGAAAGGTATGTTCGTGTTCGGCTCCAATTAAATATTCTTGTTCGTGTTCGGCTCGTGTTCGGCTCAAAATTGGCTCGTTAAAATTAATTGGAAAAATATACATCTAGCGCCGGATTCAAACCTGGATCAAATGAATGGTAACAAGAAGCATAACCACGCTACCACACAATCAATTATAATTTAAACTTAAATATAAATATATATAATATATTAATATATAAATAATATATGTAATAAAGTATTATATAAATAATTATATGATTATTTTTTTATTTCGAGCCAATTCGAGCTGAACACGAGCGAACAAACAGTTGTTCGTGTTCGACTCGTTAACATTTCAAGCTTAAAAATTCGTTCGTGTTCGGCTCGTTAGGCTTAACGAACGAGTCGAACACGAGCCTACTTAACGAGCGAACATGAAATGTTCGCGAACAACGAGCCAAATTGCCAGCCCTAGTCTTATAATTATAAGAAGTTTAATATTACTTAAATTTTTTTTCAAAGATTGGCCAAATTGTGGATAGACCGTGTGTTGAGCCCTTCTTATAGAGATGTGCCTCTTTACCTTGTCTTTTTCTTACACTAAATACACCCCACATTATTATTGACTTTTGCTTTATTGTGGCCATATATATATATATATATATATATATATATATATATATATATATATATATATATATATATATATATATATATATATATATATATTCTAATTTCAAGATGAAAATTAGAATCCTTTATAGAAAAAAAAACTTACCTTTATATATACTTGCAATCATTATTCTCTTAAAATTAAAAAAAATAAATCTCAATTACAAATTTAAATAATCAATACTGTTTAATTACTTTCGTAGTAGAATCTTGAATTCTGTTTATAAGGAGTTCAAATATTTTCTCGACTATTTTATAACGAGCAAAATCTTGATATTATCATTATTAATAATGAATTTATATACACAACACTCCAAAAAAAAATTGCTATTTAAAAAATAGAGCACCCAGGAGATATATTTGAACTACGGAACCGATATATTTACAATCCAAGATCAAACTATCGGGAATTTGATAAAAATGAAAAATATGGGTTGAAGTTATCATAAATTTTGATATCTGGCAGAGAAATTCATTCAGAAATAGTTGAAAGAAGACGTTAGATTTGTAAATAACAATGTTTTGGGTGTAGTATATGTAATTGTTCTCTTTAAAAATTGACAATAAATGTATCCCAACATAATTAATTTCTAAAAAGAATATAGGAAAATGTTGGATAACATTATTCCAAGTTTGTTCTCTAAGTTAAAATAGAATTAAACTTGAGGGATGATGTTATCTATACTATAAATAATAAGAAGGATTCAGATACTAAATTAAATAATGTTTCTAAGATATGGACCTTCCTAAATAGATTCACCATGAAGAATAATTAAAATAGCCTTTCTTGTCCACATATCCATTTTTCCATGTGGCATGTTATACTTATACATTATGTCTATTGTCAATCATGTTGACCAAAAACTAGCACTATATTCTTAGCCTCCAAATGTTATTGGCTGTATTGTTTGTCCATATGTTGATTATGAGTCATTTTGCTATATTCTTTGACATTCAAACATGCAATATGAAGCTAAAATTTTAAAATTTCCATGCATTATCTTAGATAAGTTAATTAGTATTTAAAGTTTTTTTTTTTAATAATTTAAATATAGATAGACTTGCTTTTTTAATGGGTGACGTGCTATCCACGTCAATAGACAGTTGTTAGTTAAATGGGTAACATTAACGGCATGGTGATCATCAATTGGTCTTGGATAAGAGTATAATCGAGTTGAGTCAGCAGAGTATATCATAATTGGGACTTGGTTTGGTATAATTATAAGTTATTCATGCTCGGCTTAAGCTTGTGTCAAGCTTTTATATATTGTTCAAGCTTGATTTGTTTAAAGTTTTCTATTTTTGAACATGATTTGTACTTATTTTATTTATGACAAGTCATCGAGTATTTACACGAGCTAAAAATTCAAATGATTATCTAGATATTCATACAAAATATTTCAATAAATACTTTATAATTTTGATCGCATTTGTTAATTTATTTATTATAAACTCTAAATCATACAGTATTTTAAATCTCATTTCACCTCCATTTTGCCATAAATCCCTCACTTAAGAGCTTTTTAGTTGAATGATATCTTTAGCATTTAGGCATGATTTAACCTAAATCCTACCTAACAACTAAAAATGACAAATTTAATACCTACGGGAACTTAATAATATTGAGTATCATATATGAGCTATCAACAAGCAGGTTCATATTCTAGTTACTTAAATATCATTTAAGTAATGTATTATAAATGATACGAGCTATCATCGAGCTTAATATCGAGTAGACAACAAATGAGTTTGTTCTTGAACTTAAATGAACAAGCTAGATTATGTTCTTGTTTAATTCATTTAGGTTTAGAGTTTTTAAAAATTATTTAAATTTGTTTATTTACTAACTTGACCGAACATGTTTGAGTCTTAAACAAGCCGAGTTCGAGTTCGTTATCGAGGACAAGTGCTCATTTACAGCCGTAGTCTTGGAGGAAAAAAAAAAGAATAAAAACAAGATGAAAGAATTAAAAAAAGAAAGAAAAAGAAAGAAAGAAAGAAAGTAATAAATCAACGATCTTATCATCAAAATGATGAGGATATTTGATCATATTGTATGAAGAATTAGACATCACACGCATATAGAATGGTGAATGAATTTATTTTCTTATGCATCATTTTATATAATATTGTGAGGGTGAGGCTTAGTCATTTTAAAGATATAGTTATGTGATTTCTTAGTTTTGTGGCAGCACAAACATCCATTTTATCTTCTTATAGGTGAAAAATGAGATGTGCATAGGTTACCTTCATTGAAGCAAGTCTTCCAAATCTTTTAATGGCCTTAAGCTAAACCAAAATTTTAACAATTTTTATGGGTTGCCTATTCTAATTTTCTCATATTCATTTAAGAAACTATATATATATATATATATATATATATATATATATATATATATATATATATATATATATATATATATATATATATATATAAAATTGGCTCAAACTTATATATAAAATGTATATGTTATCTTGCTCAACTTTAGCTCAAAGATGTGAAGAAGGAATATTAAGAAACAAAATTAATATTCTCATCATCTTGAAAAATAAAAAGTAACATTTTTTTTTCTAATGTTTATTTTGCAACAAAAATAAATAGTAACTTACTGAGTATTTGATAACTCTTAAAAAAAAATAATATGATAATTGCTTAAAAGGCGCTTCTTGAAGTATAATATTTGCAAGATAATTGCTCATATGCCAATGCCACGAAATAGAATATTCTCGCATAACACTGTAAGTGATATAAGTGTCTCAAAATTTATGACAAAGATACGTCTTGTCTGTGACATCTCTCTAATTTTGAAAGACTAGAGTTACTTTCAAAGGAGTTAGAGAGACAATTATCTTACACCAAATTCCATGATCAATTAGATAAAGGATGTATATACTTAGAAAGTATTTTATGAAAAGATATCTGAGTCAAGTTTAAGAGTTTGAAAGCCACTTATGCTCATTTACATGGACACTTATTGTCCAATCAAGCTAAGATCACTCTATAAGAGTAAGGAAAACTTGTCTGGACTTCTTTAAACCATGCAGTACAAAAATTTTCTCAAGAATTTGCTTTTCTTAGCATAAAATTTAAAATTTGGTTTGCATGAGCATGCTAAAAAAGAGTACAACTACACATGTCTCCTAGCAGTTGGCATAAAGATGATGACAACAATGATCTGCACCTTTTCTTAGAATATTTTTTTATTGTTTGCACCAAGGAGTATCAATAATGAATTTCAGTGGCAATGCATGACATTTTGTCACCGAAATTTTGTGAGGCTATCTAATGCAATGACTCACTTCCGAATGTGTGTGAAAAAAATTTGCTTTTATTAGCATAAGTTTTGAAATTTCGTGAGCATGCTCAATCAGACCACAACTATATATGTCTTCTATCAGTGAGGAAAAATATGATGACAAAGATGATATGTGCCTTTTTCTTACAATAATTTCTCATTATCTGTCTGAAGGGGGTATCAATACTGAAATTCAGCAGCTATGCATAATACACAAATCATTGAATTTTTCTGAGGCTATCTGATGCAATGTCACACTTCAGAGAGTGTGTGTGATTGAAAAATTTGTTTTTCTTAGCATAAGTTTTGAAATTCGGTTTGCATGACATGCTCAAATAGACCACAACTGCATATCTTTCCTAGCAGTGGGCGTAAATATGACGTCCAAGCTGATCTGTGTCTGTTCCTATAGTTGTTTCTCATTATATACGCCAATGGATATCAGTACTGAAATTCAGTAGCTATGCATAATACACCAATCATATAATTATTCTGATGCTATCTGATGCAATGCCTCACTTCAGAATGTGTGTCTTAGAAAAAAATTGCTTTTCTTAGCAGAAGTTTAGAAATTCGGTTTACGTGAGCATGCTCAAACAGAGCATAACTACAGTCTCCTAGCAATGGATATAACAATGATGACAAGCATGATATGTGTATTTTATTACAATATTTTCTCATTATATTCCCCAAGGGGTATCGATACTGAATTTCATTAGCTATGCATAATATTCTATCATAGAATTTTTTGAGACTATCTGATGCAATGCCTCACTTCAGAGAGAGTGTGTGTGAAATTTCGTTTGCATGGGCATGCTTATACAAACCACATCTACACATGTCTCATAGCAGAGAAAATATAAGCATGGAAAAAAAACCACAGCCAAATCTACCACAATAAACAAAAGATCCATCACCAGACAGAAGCACCAAACAAAAATTCCTTAGCCAAATCTATGTAGTGCAAATCTACGAGAAATGAAAATATGTCAAAGAGAATATAGAGAAAGGGGATATCGAAAGAAGATGGTGTCCGGACAGGTTAGGGCAGAGGAAGCAGGACCTCCGCAGGGGAGGAAAAGGGCTGAAAATGATCGCGGGGTCGAATCCAGGAGCAAGCACATAAAAGATATGAGAAGAAACGCGAGCAGCGGGTCGAACCCGCGGCCCGCATTTTTCTAAACAACAGCCGCATCGCAGGAGAACCTCTACCCCAAACGTGGCAAAATCCCAGATGGGGGCGACACAACAGTGAAAACTCCGCCCAAATGGCCCAGAACAACATTGACCTAGAATTATAAAGTAGATTTGTACTATAACTAAATTGAAGGGAGATACTAATAAAAAAATCATTAGAAAACTTTTGAACGTGAAAAATACATTATCACGAAGAAATATAAAAATAAACTTTCTTCAAATCAAAGATACAATTTTGGCCTCCAAATGTCATTGCTTGCCTATGAAATCTATTACTAATATGTTATTCCTTATGATCCGCACAACGAAAACTAAAAAAGAAGAAACTAATGTAAATAATAATTTTGCTAATTGCTTGACTTCCATACATCCAATTCAAACTCCATTTCTTCTATTATTTTTTGCTTCGATAAATGAGGCATATTCCTACTACATTGCCCACGCCGGATTGTTTGGCATTGCAGGCAACATGCAGCATCATCAGTAAGCAATTTAATTCGACGGTGCGAATCACATCATGTCATATATTCGACAGTGTGATGCGATTCACGTCATTCGGATTTAATATGTTCAACTCTTAGCTGTGTTAGCTAAGGGCCAAGCAGGTAGCAAAGAATAAAATGAATCAACTCTCGACGAGAGTGCTTTTTAGGTCCGGAGTCCAATGGAGGGGCACCACATGGCTAGTGGGCCCGCTACCATATACTGGCATTGGTCAGTGTTAACGGTGGCGGGGATCACTTGCCACGTGGTGTCCGCCACTGGACTCCGGATGCATCTGGACTCCGCACCTAAAATTTTACCCTACTGAAGAATGGGAGATGAGTAGAAATGCTTAGGGGAAATTTTGCATTTTAATTTTTTATTCTAATTTTATATTTTTATTTATTTTTGGGAGAAGGTGAGATTAAAGAGCAATAAGTTCATCGTAATCCAAGATTTAAAGCAGGAGACTATACTTTCAACCATTATGTCGCGAATAAATGTGCTAATTTTATTTTATTTATATTTTTATTTTAGAAAATATATATTTGATATGTTATAATATGTTTAATTATCAAGAAAAAAATTAATTTTTTTTTAATTTTTTTAAACATTTTAAAAAATAAATTACTTTATTTTTGAAAAAAAAATTAAAAAAATATAAAAGAATTTTCTCCAAGGGCATTTGGATCCTGCAGTATTTAATTTAAAGCGCTTGATCTGCGAGCCAGCTACAGCTGCAGTAATTCGAATGGGACAAAACTAATTTGAAAGGATCAAAAGTCTTCTAATTCTTTTGAAGAGGCTATGGGAGTCCAAAAGTATTGACGTTGACGAGGGGCATTTGGCAATGAAACAAAAAATAATAATATTTAATGGTCAAAATCAAATCATTTGATCATTAATACGTGCCGATAGAGTAATACTTTAGCGTTTTTTGGTATTGGACGAAGATCAAAATATATACACATTTGAGCGAAAAGTATCACGGGGCCTGACTCAGTTGAAATATCCATAATTTTGAGTACATAGTTCAACTCTTCTCATGAATTAGAGAAGATAATGTTAAATGTTATGTACAATGATAGTTCATCAATAATAGCTGCGATGGGCCTCAAAGGTCGTAGTTTATTGCTATGAATGTTGTGTCTAACCCATCACAAATGTTGTAGATGGTGGTTGTAGCGCCGGATTGTCATAGAGGCCGTAGATGAAAGTTGAAGTTGTTGGCTAGGTAGGCTGTTGATGGTTGCTTCAGAAACATTGTTTTTCATAATGGGAGTTGTAGGAGTTTTGAGCCACATAAGTTGTAGAAGCATGCTTCAGGAGTGTTGATTGGCCACATAAGTCATAATAAGGAGCTGTAAGAGAAGTGAGCCACGTAGGCCATTGTTGGTCATATATGTTATAATGGTGAGCTACGAAAACGTCCATAGGCCACAGAGGCCGACATTGGGAGTTGCAATGATGTATGTAGGCCATAAATGGAAAACTTGGGAACCGCAAAAGCTATGATAAAGTGAGTAGGCCATAATGGTCGAAGTCAGGAGCTACAAGTATGTCCGTAGGCCGTAGAGAACAGAAGTTAGAGTCGTACCAGTAGTGATAAAATTCTTAGGTCGTAGAGGCTAGAGTTAAGAGCCACATAAGTTTTAAGACATGTAGACCGTAGTTGGTTACATAAGTCACTGTGGTGAGCTACAATAACATATGTAGGCCACATATGTTGAAGCTAGGAGCTACATGATTTGTGGACCATGTAGGTCATAGTTGGTCAAATATGTCGTAGTGGTGAGATGTGAGGATAGAACTTCAGGAGTCCGAAGAAATTTATTGAACTATAGTACAATATTTGTAAGTACTTATTGCAAGGTGTGTTATTACATTGTCTTTGGAGTGCACGTTTAACAGTCTTGAGGATGTGTTGTTATACCATATGTAGAGCGAGTTGTTACAATGTATTTGGTGTTCGTTGTTACATCGTCTTCAGCGTGTGTCATTACACTCTTTAAAGTGTGCCATTGCACCATTTTTGGGATGCTTCATTGCACTATATGTTGGGCACACCATTACACTGTATTCGTGGTGCGTTGTTGCACCGTCAATGGAGTGAATCTTGAGCTTTCCCTCAGAGTGCATCATTGCACCAAAACATACGTCAGAATTTCACAGTGTACGCTATGATTCTACAAGAGGCTCCTTTACAACGAACGTGAGGTGGTGAACAGTGGTCCAAGATGGCCAGTTAGAGATGTTCGATTGTGGTTGGTGGATGAAAAAGCATGAGACGCTCGCTATACCTTCAATGTAGAACATTGGACTTCAAGTCCTCCTCATCTAGCTTCTCTTTCGCGGCATGACCTAGTCCTCCATCCTTTTCATGACCAAGGTAGGGCTCTATTTATGAAATTTAGGAAAGGCCTCCCAATAAATAAGGAAAGATGTTGGACCACTCCATTAGATGAGTTAGAGAGATCCTCTTGATTGAAGAACAATCCTTAGACATTTGAGGGTCTTAACAGTTTTGAAATTTAGTGATCTTGGGCTCGTTGGGTTTGTTCATCAAGACAATCAATCTGACTATAAGCTTGTCAAATTTGGAATTTGTTTGACCTTCCAATTGGGCACCATAAGCTTCCAAAAATAGTTTAATGACTCCATCTTGGTTTGATTGGACTTTGATTTGGTTAATGTTGGTGTCATTAAATTCATCTCGTTGAGCCGATCTGTCTGAATATACTTCGTTGGAATTGGAGTTCTTGATGGTTATTAATGTGAGTTTGAACACTTCTTATTGAAAAAAAAAATTCTTGAGATTTGTGTTACACTTCGAGATTTGTGACAAATGATGAATATTTATTGATGGCATATAAATCATAATGCATGAAGGATAACTTTTAGAGAATATAAAATGGTCTATGAATTTATTTTCTTTTGCACACACACACAAACACACACACACTACAAGATTTAAGTGAATTAACATCGGGCAATATCGATACTAATAGTGGGATATTGTGTCATTAAAGTTGATTTGCATTGCAAATGAGTTCCATGCTCGACAATGCAATTAGCATCAAACATGTTTGACGCATGCGGTTTGTGTTGACCTTAGTATTCGTTACTGCTAATGTTAACAAGTTTCGTTGCGGTCCACTCTGACACAACATTTAACATTGGAATGTGTGTTGATGTTGGGCGTTATTTGCATTGAATTAATTTGTCAGATATGTTATGTAGCTTCAAAATTGATCGAACAATAATGAATAAAATTTTGTTTATTGGCATCATAATTTTTTACACAAATTAGATGCAAACCTACAACAATTTTTAAAAACTATATAAAAGAACAACCTTAACAACCTACACACAATGAGAATATATCACAAGCAAGTACCATCATAACTCAGCATCTATATCATTAGCAAGTGCCAACAATAAGACAAGCTTTCTATTGATATATATTCATTGTGATACTAATAATCCGAATAGTCAATGCGAATAATCTATATCAATAACAAGTGCAAATTTTTATTTGTCTAGAAGATATTGAAGTAGCTTCATCATCAACAAGATCCATCTTTATTTGGTTATAAGTAGAATAAATAACATTTGGGTTTGCAATAAAAAAAATCTCATTATTGGACATTAGAATAAAAATTGTGCTCATGGTCCAACTCTAAAATAAACAAATTTGACACACATAAGCCAATACATGTCTAGAATATTAGGGTATTTAAAGTGTAGTTCAATTATGAGATTATAATTCAAAACTTTCCATATGACAACCTTAACTACTTGTAATTGCTATACCTCCCTCATATAGTTGTATATAGTAAGGTTCTCATGGGTGCTTGGTGCTACCATATTATCTCATTTCCTTTATTTTTCTCTCTTTTAAAGCAAAGCAAAAAAATAATTAATAGTAAAGAAGGAAATTTTGAAGAGATAGTAAAATTTACTCAAACAACGAAACTAGCAACTTAGAAAGAAAATACAACCAACAAAAATTAATTTTATGTTTTGAAATATCCTTTTCTTCTTATGGTGTATGTTGATAACCAATCAAGATATGGATAAAAATTGAAACCACAATGCTTCTTAGTTTAGATGTACTACGTGGTGTATGATTTTATTCTAGTCTTTGGACTAGATTTTGCTTGTAGGTCCCCAAAGGAGTGAAGAATTATAGGCTAACAAATTGGTAAATTTCTAGAAATGGAGAACTTATGTTCTTGAATATTAGACGAATCTGAATCATTAGAATAGCCCACATCAAGGAAACCTATGCTTAAAAGGCCTAAAAAAGCATGTTAACATAGTTGTCCTTTTTTGCAACTTTGTTCTCACAAAGTTTTATGCAATATCAGAGATTTAATTTGATGACACAGAAAATACAACTTGCTCCAAATGCTATTAAAAGTTATTAAATAATATTACCAATTTTTTTATTATTATCCCTGGTTATGCTATTTGTGATGCTAAGAATTGTATTTTTAGTACTCTTTATAATAAATTTGACAACTTATGTCAAATTTAATTGGTAATATTAACTTTAAAAATAGTAATTATGTCGGTTACTTTGAAAATAATTTAATTCAATGTATATATAAGTTTGGTTTTGAAAAAAATCATTTTTTTAATTTTGAAAGATGTGACCAAATAGATCTCATTTGTTTAATAGTTTAGATAGTTGATTGCATTACCACAAGTAGTACTCGACCCCATGAGATGGACATTTCACTTATTAGAAGACTCAACCATTTAAGCTAAGTAGTTTATGAAATTTGTTTTTGTCTGAATTTTGTGTGACTGATAAGTTTCTCTACTCAATGTTGAAGATTAGGTAGGGTTTATATTACTTGGGTTCCTAATTCCCCATAATGGCAATCCCTAATAGTTAATTACATCTTAAATGACTTAAGTCACTTAAGAAAACTATCGATAATAATTAAAGGTTTCATCTTCAAGAATTCAAATTTGAGTTTTCAAAGTTGTTGATAAGAAAAATCAAGTGGGAATAAATCTGTTGACCTCTTGGATGAGGTATAGTTTCTTCCTTAGAAGCCTAGGATCTAGCCATAAGACTTTCTTGTTGACTATCCTACAGGAGTAGTGAGGAACATCGCACCCCCCCACTTGTAGAAATTCTAAACCATTTATTTGCTCTCTCTGGAGTTACACATGTATGGTTTTAACCTCTAGCACTTAGGAGGTTGAAACCAACATGAGAAAGCTCAAAGAGAGTCCTCGTAGAATTATCAGGTCTTAGGGTAACCTCGGGTGGCTCGGTCTTGGTCTCACACACATTTGAATTGACCATAATTCCCCACATATCAAGAAACCACAAATCACTTGCACCTGGCCTATCTTCTTGCTCCTTTTGGAAACTCATTTGTGGGGTCCCAAACCCTTAACTTTTGGCTAGGATGAATAGGACCAACATGTGGATGATCCAAAATGAGCTCTCCCATGACTATTATGACTTTATAGAAGCTTTTTGGTGGCTTGCGTATTCACCTCATCCCGTCAACTCCAATTTCACCCAAAACACCCAACTTTGGCAATCGACCCCAAATTTCCCTAGAATTAACAAAATGCCCATGAAACCTTAAAACTTCCAAAATTGCTGAAATTCTTGAAATTCTACCAAAAATCATGTCAAATCATTTCAAATCGTTCAAATTGCCCAAACCTACCCCATAATCTCCAAAATTACCAAAACACCCATAAGTCACCAAAAATTACCAAAATAACAACACAAAAAATGTTTAAATAATTGGAAAAATCCCCAATTTCACTCTAAAATTCACCAAGACTAATCCTAGTAATCCAATTTCCCTAAATTTTCCAAAATTAATCACAAATTCACCAAAATTGGCCAAAATTTCCAAATTACCCCCAAATTTCTAAAGCTCACAAATTACCCCAAATTTCTTCCAAATTCATTTCAAATTCATCCAATTTCAAATACAAACTAAAAATCATCATGATCAAGCCCAATTACATCCAATTGCAAACCCAAATTCAAGCCCAAGTCAACTTCCCCAAAATGAACCCAACTCCAAATTCCACCAAATTAGATCACATGATCAACACAATTTCATAAAATCCATATCCTAAAATCCTCATGACATATTCCTAGGCTAATTTGAACCCTCAATTGGTCTAGATCTAAGCCCAATTCAATCCCAAACCCAAATCCAAGCCTAAACCACATTTTGAGCCTAAATTCAAAATCTAATCCAACTCCATTGGATTAATTAAAAGCTTAATCATACACCCATCCTTAAACCCTTGAGATACTAATCACATCACTTAGTTAACCCTCTTTTGAGCCATGGAACAATGGTCACTCAATTTAAGTAAGGTTTCCCTCACAAATTGGTTAGCTCTGTAACCCATGCAAATAGCCTTCCCAAGCCCCAACCTAATCACCATTAAGCCTCCTTGACCCCCCTGAGGCAGCTAGCCACCTTCCCTTGGCATGTTCGGCTACCCTAGTGACCAGAAAACCTAAAACTGAGAATCCCCCACCATGGCTCAAAAAATATTCACCCATCTAATGTGGCAATCCCCAATTGGTCACTTGCGTTGACATGCCCTCCACCTAAGCTAAATGACACCAGCCAATGGCAGCTCAGGGCCTGCCCCTTGGCCTGGGTTATAAAGGGCCACCCCCCATGGCCAAAATGGAAGAGATGCATGAACTAAGGGGAAAGTCTGCCAAATTGTTCCCATAACTCCCTGCATCAATTCTAAGTGCAATCCAACCATTTTCCTGTTCTCATTTCCACCCTAGAGCTCAAATCCTCAAATTAACCCTTCCATAAGATTCACAGCACCTCAAAACTACTTTCCCATTCAAAAGCCCCCCATCTTCTGAGCCCTCCACCATAGCTCAAGACCAAGCCCGAGCCACCCCTTGATCGAAATCATACCTAGGCCCAACCTCAGCTCAAATCAACACTTGGGGGACATTCGTGGACTCAAGGTGAAGCTCAGGGGAAAACCTAATTGAGGAATCATCTCTTGGGCAAAGTTATAACCCGAAATCCCTAAATTTTGCTTCGGTTTGGACCTTTGTGAAGAGAATTTGTATTTTATACTTATTTAACGTTATAGATGTGTTCGTCTCACTTAGCTGGAGGTATAGGAACAAACCAAACTTAATTTAGTTTAGTATCGAGCGAGATCTTAGGGTTATAGGTTGGACAGTTCTCGGGTTAGGGGGCTTTTGGGACAATAAAAGGATACAGTCCATTTCCGTGTGTATCGAACGGACAGACCAAATCGCTTCGGACGGGAGTGTGGAACGGGAACCGTGGACCGAGTCAACAACTTGCATGGAAAGAGCAGTGAATATGAGTGCGTTGCGTGTTAGTTCGGAGACGCCGAGGAAGACGTGGATAAGTAGAAAACTTTGGTATTTTGTAATTAAATAATTAGAGAAACCTTAAAAATTCATATCTTAGTGAAGAAAAATCATAAATAATAAAAAAATGTCTCTGTACTTAGTGAAGAGAGGAGAATTTATTGGACTACAAATCAAAAAATTTATTAAGTGTTTTATTTTAAATAAATTAAATACTCTAGTAGGTAATTAAATCATAACTATTTAATTATTTACTTAAATTAAGTGAAATTTTGAGGGTCTGTTCTTGTTGAGCTTAGGAGTCTTCTCTAATTTTTTCAGGGTCTGAGGGCACTTATATGATCAAAAGCCCTAATTTTTGAAATATTTGGTATTATTTTAATTTAAAAAGTTATAAAAAATAAAATAAAGGCCAAAAAAAATATGAAATCATGTTTGGTAGGTCTAATGTGGTTAGAAGACTCTAGTAAAAATAAAAATCAACTTATAAAAAGATAAAAATATATTTTCTATTTTAAAATTAATAAAAATTAATAAAAATTGGAAAAATATATAAAAAAAAATCACTGAAATAGGCTAAGATGATGATAATCATCTTAGGAGGTTCTGTAAAAATTTAAAAGCCATATAAATTATTTTTAATATAAAAATATATTTTCTAAGTAAATAACAATTTTGCTTTAGAATAATTATATAAATTAAAATTAAAATAAAAAAAATACAAAAAATTATTTGAAGTGTTCCTTGAGACCAGGGGAACCTAATAAAAATAAAGTTAAGGTTAAAAATATAAACTTTATTTTTAAGCAATTTTATAATTTTAAAATAATTATAAATATCAAAAATTACCAAAAATATGAATATACTCCAAATTAGCCTAAATATCATCTTAATCATAGAGAATAACTTAAAAATGAGTATGAAAATTTTTAAAGGTATGAAAATGTATTCTAAGTATTTAAATGAATTTTTCTTAATTTGTGAGTAAAATAATTATATAAAATAGTGTTAAATCACAAAAAATGAAAAATAAATTTCATTGACTTCTTTGAGGTTAGAGAGACTTATGAAAATAATTAAAATATATTTTCAAAATAAAAAATTTTTTTTTTTTTCTATTTACTCATTAAAAACAATTAAAAATTAAAAAAATTTAAAATATAATTAAAGAATTCAAAAAAATTATTGCTAGTGATCCTTTAACCTTGGTGAATCTCCAATAATATTTGTAAGGATGGAAAGTTTATTTTAGTTAGTTAAGTTAATTATCATTGAAAATTCCTATTTTTGAACTAAAATAATTAACAAAGATTTAATAAAAATTAGAAAAATGTAAACTCTCTTCTAATGTTTCAATTAACCCATGAGTAGGATAACAATAAAATTTCAAAGTCATTTGAGTTAAATTTATAGAATTATGAAGTGGAAGGCCCTAAGGGCAAAATGCTTATTTTGGAATTTTGAGCCCTAATTAAGATTTAGGTTAAAACCAAAGAGTAAATGGGTAATTTTGATCAGGATTAACTCTCTTAGATGATTGAAACACAAAGGGTTAAATGGTAGAAACCAACTCACATCATCTTCTATAAGAAGGGTAAAAAGTGTAATTTCCTAAATTTTTATGGTTTAGAAGTAAGTTGGGAGATCCTAATGTGAGGGGGTTGAGTTAGAAAATAATAACCTACTAATCAGAAACCCCAAATCAATGGTTGATTGAGAATAAAATTTTTTAATCAAAATTAAACTTCTTTCATTTAATGATTTTAAAAAATTACAAATCTACCCATAAAGGTTTAAGAGCTTAGTAGTGAATTAGGTTTGATGCAAAGTCATTTAAAAATATTTGGAAAAGAGTTAAGATTTGTTATAAACATATTTAAAGTGCCACAAGCTCAACTTCAATTGAGAACAATAGTGATTTCCCTAATAACCAGATTTGCTCTGAGGGCGTCCACCCACATAATTCTTAAATAAAACTTCATAAGCATGACTAGTTGCCCTTCTCATTGGATAATTAAAATGTAACGTCCACTAAGCATAAGTTAATACAGCTCCACTAAATCTTAATTTAACTGTCGGCTAATTTTTCCTTATTTATTTTGAAAATAAAATTTTAAAGTTTAAATTTAATGTAATATGTAAAGTATTTTATTTTGATTTTGAAAATGGTGATATATTATTTTATTTTTGAAAATAACGAGACCAGATAGATCTCATATCAGATAGTTTAAATAGTTGAGCACGATACCACAAGTGACACATCATCCCAAAAGATGAGCGTACCATTTGTTAGTAAGCTTAACTATCTAGACTTAAAAGTTTATGATTCTATTTTGGTCTGCGAATTTTTTATAGCCGACAAATTCCCCTGTCTAATGCACAGATTAGGCAGGGTTTAGATTAATCTGGGTTCCTAATTCCCTATAGAGGCAAGCCCCTATAGTTAATTACATCTTAGGCAACCCAAGTCACCTAAGAAGACTCTCGATAAGGATCATGGGCTTCGTCTTCAATAATTTCAACGTTTAGGTTTCCAAGATTGCTTGTAGGAGAATCAAAGGGAATGGTTCAATGTGGAACAGTTATTTTCGCAGTCCAAAGGTATGAAAAGTAGGAGATGTCGAAGATACTGAAGGAGCTTCAGTGACATCTCAAACTAACCTATGATTGGGCTTTATGTCTTTGAAAGTGAAGTTATGTTTATATTTCGATCTTGCAAATTATTTAGATGTTTGGGATTTATATCTACATGTCATGTGTAAATGACCCAAAAATATGAGAGGATTTATGTCGTGCCAAACGACAACCTCGGAATCCTAAACAGTTTAGGACTTATATCGTACAACATGCAATCGTACTAAGTCCTAAAGGATAGTGTGAGGGTTTATGTCATATTAAATGACAACCTCAACGCCCTATAGATGTTATTTAAATCTACGAAAGTCCGATCGAAGATCCTTCATTCGTCCTCTGTCGTCTCGTCTCGAGAAAGAATAGAGATAGGAGAGAAAGGAGAAAACCATGCCTCGAACGGCCTATCCTAAGGGCATATACAAGAGAAGAACATGTGTAATGAAAAAGAAAACAAACATGCCCCAAAGGGCCTATCCTACAAGGCAAGTACGAGTATGCAAGAGAAGCAATAATCAAAATAAACTAACCATGCCCTAGATGGCCTATCCTAGGGGCAAGCATAAAAGAAAAAGTATAAATGCAGGTAAATGTATATACAAAAAGTAAAAGAATGCATGTAATAAAGAAAGTAAATGAACTGTACAATAAATAAATGTGTACCTGGCCAACTCCGTCGATGCCTCAGAAGCAAGCTACAAACAACTATATAATCAAGTTTAGCCATAAACATATAAAATGTCAAAGTGGGGGAATAAGAATTCTATTTGAGGATAGGCTCAGTCTATAGACTTCCTTTTTCTATCTCGATCCCACAGGCAATCCGAAGTACTGAAGTCTGTATCAATCTCAAATCAAGTCACCGGCAAATCACCCTAGAGTAGGCAATCCTAATCCCTACCACTTAATTAGTGAGTGAACCAGTTTGTAGTATCTGAATTCTTTGAGAGTGAAGTATCTGTTATTGTAGTATCTGAACTCTTTATCAGTGTGATATCTGGTACGTTGTAGTATTTGTTCTATGATGTGTAATGTATGTTAACTGGTGCATGGTGTGTAGTGTGTATTGGGTAGTGTGTAGTAGGGTAATGTGTAGTGTATGTAATTTGATAAGTGGTATGTGTGTGTGTGTGTGATATTTAATATGTGATGTGTATGTGTAATTTTTAATATATGGTGTTTGTGTGTGATGTTTAATATATAGGGTGTGTATGTGTGATGATTAATATATATAGTGTTCATGTGATGTTTAATGTGTAGGGTGTGTATAATAAGTTTAATAATTATATGTATCGTGTTTGATGCGATGTATTTGATATGTTGTATTTGATTTGATGTACTAGATGCATTGTGTATGATGTGCTATGTGTGTGATGTGATATTTAATGTGTTGTACTAGGTGTGTGACGTGTGTATAAGGTGACATATGTTGACGTAGTATCTGTTGTCATGCAGGTGCAATGTTGTATCTGTTGTGCAAGCGAGGTGTTTATTGTTGTGCAAATGCAGTGTACTATCTTGTTATTGGAGTATCTGTTATTGTATCAGTGTAATATCTGACGTCGTAGTATCTGTTATCGGTTCACCGATTTCTTCAAGGTAGGGATTAGAACCACCTAACTTAAGGTGAAATGGGCATCTAATATTGAGTATTGATTTTTTTTTTTGTCTCGGCTATAAAAGCACGATTATTCGAGTGTACATCATTGCCTGTACCCCGCATGTTCGACTTATGCCCTCACTTTGATATTTCATATGCATCTTTAGGTATTTAAATATATCCAACTACGATGTAAAAATAATGTTCCAGTGATTTCATGGCACCCATCATCATCAAAGTTTCGAGCTTATGAAAATGTTAAATGGAATAAGCATTCACATCCATGTATATATACAAGATAATCCTTATGTATTTACATAACCAGCACCGAAACTTTAACACTTATATACAAGGCATTTTCAAATTATCTTACCATGTTAAAATATCTCCGTTGCTGTGTTTTCAAAAGTAACACCTTCTTAATATAAAAAAAACGTAAATATTAAATTTTGGGTGTTAGTTATGTAATATCCTAAAAAAAAACATGCATAATATTTATATATATAAATGTTCTTAGCTTAGAATAATCAGAATAATAGTAAAAAAATTTCGATTTCAAAATGAGGTATGCACAACATATAAAATTCTCGATATACATCCATATATTAGTCTTTCTTTATTTCAGCATCCAATTCGACAAATATCCAGCCATTACTTTCAAAAAAATAACTTGCTGCAATTCCCAAAAGGATTCAAAACAATGATGCCGTCCAAAAAATAACATTATAAAAGAGAGAATAGATTGCTATAAATTTTCTTTTAAATCTGAAACTTGAAGCAAGGACAAACTAGTCATAGCTTTGAAATTGAAATTGTATGAATGAAGAAAACATGCTACAACCTTCTTTAGATAACTATAACCCTTTCCAAATTCAGCATATAAAGCAAAAAAAAAAAAAAAACAAAGCTGCTACAATCTGCACCACCCGAGGAATCAGGAGATTTTACATATATATATTATTCAGTTCTTGTGCAATCAAATCCATTTGTTAAGAATCAAATTATAGAACTTATTCAGAATTATGCATATCACTTAAAAAGATAAGTTAAAAGACTTGAATCTTATATTGAATCCATGTCATTAAAATCTGGAGGTGTTTATATACATACCATCCGATTCCTGTACATATATTTTTATAAACAACTCAATAATTTTCATATGATTGGAAGATTTGAATAGTATGAATGTGAATCTCACGGCATAAATGTTCATACAAGGGAACCAGATAATGTGAATAGAAAGGACATGAAGTTTTCCCATCATTCCTTACACTACAAATGTAATGTTTGATAACACAAAACCACGGGAAATAAGTATAAAACCCATATAATTATATAAGAATTGTGTGGTAGATATGTAAACCTTCTGGGATAAGCAGAAGGAATAAAGCAAAAAAAAAATGAAAACAAAGTCTCCATAATTTGCATAACTGTACAGCACCTCCAACTATGTCAGTGTAAAGGAAGTAATGAAATTCAATCATGCATGGTGTCCATACATATATATAATTTGAAAGGGCAATAATAATATAATTCATCGACACCTCAATTGCCGCTATATCAAGAGAAACCTTCACATGTCATTTTTGCCTAAACCACAAGCCAGCTGATAACTTAGACATCTAAACAAAGATATGAATTTTGAAGTGTTGTATGTGGATGTATATAGTAGGTAGAGAAACAAGTCTCCATAAACTATGTATGAAGCATGGAGCATAAATTCCTAAAAAGTAACAATTGAATATACCTATTTATAATTTATTATAATTTAAACGTCACAGGAAGAGTAAGTAATCAGAAAAAGAAAACAATCCCATATGTCCTAAACATGATATCCATATGTCCTAAACATGATATCCATATGTTCAACAATATTCGGCATAATACTAAGGCACGGAAGAATAGATTTAGGGATTAATGCCATTTAAACACAAATAAGTATTTATTAGACATAATTATAGTATAAGTGAATGAGATATGTGCTATTCAATTGTTTTATATTTATATATTCAACAACGAAATTTTATTCCAACCTTTATTTCATCAAATCTTTTGTAGCATAGCCAAAAGTCATTTTATGATTCACAGTGAAAAGAAAAATGCAGCATCTCCATGTAAAACCACAAATCGGCTAACATTCCTGGCTATGGAAGCAATTCCTGAAGAACTTCAACAGCCCCAATACTTTCAGTAACAGGGCTCATTTAGTTTACCAATAATTTGCACATTCAGACCAAACTACACGATTAGCCTCCCATGATTGGTCCAATCATTTTGATCAAATGAATCCTCAATGGATGCAATAGAATATTCGTATAAATATATCCAATGAAGCCTAACACACTTATTTAAACTGCCTGAAGGAATATCACTTCATGAACATCCATATCATTTAACCAAAGCAAATTTCCTGTAAGTTTAATCACAACAATAATCTAATTACACTGATTATTCGGAGGGACAATGCGTATATATTCCCCATTTCAAACCACAAATTAATTTAGAAACTATAAGCAAATTAGATTACGGCCGCAGCAAACCTCTTAATTGAACATTATTTCCCTTATAACAAGAATTCGAATAACTAAAGTTTAAGTGGGCAAAACCAATATAACTTCATCACTATAATCTCCAAATATATATATAAGGTTCTCTAGATACTTAAGAATCGAAAGAAATATTGACATACCCCGCATTTCAAACCACAAATTAGTTTGAAATCAGAAGCTAGTCGAAGAGTTGCTGCAATGAACTTTTAAATCTCTAGCTTCTCTCTTAATTCCAGGACTTCGTATAATTAGATTTCAAAGAATAATAACAGTGCAGATGCGTAAATAGGACATCATAATATCAGAAAAAAAAAAAACAAAAGATCCATGACTATCCTCTTGCAATCGAAAAAAGAAGGGAGATCCATATGGTTAAGTTAATAGAGAAGATGAGACCAACCATCTCTGAATCCTTGCAAGTTATCATTCCATTTTCATTCACTAAGAATATAAGAAAATATCACGAAGACAACTGCAAGTTTTATCAACTTATGATTGAGGATTGTTATCACTTGTTATAAGGCACACGAGAATATCTTGTTAAATGATTGAAGAAAGAAGTAGAAAACGAAGCAGAAGAAGAAATATGACTTACTTGAAAAGGAAAGAAAGACTTAAAAAGAAAATTCCAAGATCAGCGAAACAGGATTTCCTCAAGTTGCACACGAGAAAAAAAATCATCCTGCAATTCTTCTCATCGGGGCTATTTATAGCCGAAGAAGGGGAACGACTTACCGGCGGTGAGGAACAAGGCGGTCAGGGGAACCCCACAGCAAGCAAGAAAACAATCAAAAATAACACGAAGGAAGGTCACCCGACTTGCAAGAGCAGGGGAATTTGTTACAAGAACCTGACCGGCGGTTATCACCGGCAAGAATGTCGGTTGTGGTCGGATAAGGGAGAGGCGACCGGGAAACCGGCTGGAAACTTCTCGAATCCGGCCGGCATCGAAGAAGGAGACAGCGAGGACCGGTTAGGGCACGGGGAAAGGGATCGAAGGTGCGTGCGATAAGAGACGGTGAACAGTGCTCGTTCGGTCGATTAGGTAAATATAAACGTTAATATATTTTAATAAAACATTTATTATTATTATTATTACTATCACAAAAAAAATTTAACATTACTATTTCATTTAAATTCGTCGAATTTACACGCAAATCGAGCCGATTCAAAACCCTATCAAAATATATGTCCTTCCCGGCTAAAATCGACGTTCCGGACGCAATGGCGCAGTCCGTTTCGTCATCCGGGGCCGTTCGGACAAGTTCGCCGACGGTCGCATCAATTTAAATTAAATTTGCGTCACGTCGCAAAAATGAATTTATTTTGACCCGACCGTAGCCACTTATCGAGCAAATTAATGGCCGGTCTTCGCCTAAGCGAGAACCATAGTCAAACATATTGCTCGTGGCAGAAAGTCAAACGTCGCACACAGTGGGGTCCACCTGTGGCTTTCAAATCCTTATAGGAACTCGACAAGAGTTTCAATACGTCGGCTTTTAATCGACTCAATTAAGTGTCGAGGATTTAGAGCCGTCCATATGAAACTTCGAGGAGCGAGGAAATGGCTCGAATTTCTAAACATAGTGGGTCCCAATCTAGTCCTCTAAGATAGTCCAAAATAGGAAGATCCTAAGGCTAGATTCTAGGCTAGAAGGAGAAAAGAATGACCTCAAAAATGAGGTCAACATTAACCAGGGATGATTAATTTCACAACATAATACTTCCAAATGAACTCAAAATGATTCAGAAGATTTTGAAAGTTGTTTAGAGCGATGCCCCAAACACTTTTGTGATCTTTTGGGCATTTTGAAGGACGTGGACCTATTATGTTTTGCTGAAGAAAATCATGTTTAAAACCTTTAGGGACCCACCAAGATATGCTCCGAGACCCGTTAATTCACCAATTCCAATAAAATGCTCTGAAATACTTATCCTACATGAGTGACCCAATGCTTAAGGATTTGAGTCTTGGATAATGTATTTATATCCTTGTGAGCAAATGTGAATAATTGTTATTAACACATATTGATCATCAGACTTGTGTAAGTTTAATGTCTAGGTGGCGAGGGTGATGACAATAATGCTTATGTGTGCTAAACGAGGGATACGAAGTGGGATTTGGAATAATAGCTTCCACCTCAATGATCATACAAGAAAAAACATAGGACCGAAGATACTATTCACCAGCTTTTGGTAGGAGTTAAACCTGACGCTCTTAGATTGCTGGTAGTTCTAGTCCGATTAGAGTAACTAGCCTGTGGACTATACTAATTTACAAAATACTTATAATATAAAATAACAAAAATCCTTTTTGAAACATAATTACCATTGCTTGCTAAAATGATTCCTACATGCATGGAGAAATTAAAAGAAATTTAACAAAAAAACTTATAAAAGGTATCGACTAATCTCTTGGATCGAGATTAGGGATTCCCCTCCCTAGACTGTTAGGATGGTGGCTTTTATTAGAGGTTGGAATTATAAAACACACAGTCCAACTTTGAGCCCTCACTTTTACCAAGTTCTTACACCTAGTCCTGGTCATTCATATGTGACTATGGGATTTGCTTTACTTGCTTATACTTTCGTACGACCTGTTCGTGACTTCTTTATACAGGATTTTCTTGCTTTTCTTGCTCTCTCTTTCCCGAAATTTACTTAAAGTTCCTGCAAATATAATATGTTTTATGAAACTAACCATGCATCGGTAGTAGTGGCTCAGGTACGTATTTATAGTATATTACTACTTTTCTCTATTGTCTCTTTACTTTAACATGAATACTTTATTTACAAAACAAAAAAAAGTAACCAAAATAAACTATAAAAAATATTAATACACTTTGAAACCTCTTGAACGCATCAATCCACTCCTTTTGGATTTACGAGGATTTCTCATATGAGGTGACCTATGATTGCTAACGAGGATTCTCCGGTTTAAATGAGCCTAACAACTTGTTTGGACTAAGTAAACTCAAAAGAAAATAGTGATGCCGGAATGATGGAACCATAGGTTCTTAACCGATATCGCTTAACTTAAATTAAAATTCCCCTAAATCACTTGAAGAATAACAACAACAACAATAAATAAAACCAATACATAACACATAAGCTGTAAAACCATAAAATGTTAAACTTGAAACCGTCGCAACAAGGAGCTCGGAACAAACTCCGTGGGCAGCACGACGAGGACATATAGAAGAACATCTTTAAGGGAGTAAACGGGATCTTCGTCAGCAAACCTCTTTTTAGCTTAAACAACAAACCTTAGGATTTCAAGGTAGCTTGTCTAGCACGACATAAATCCTTAATTTATTTTTAGACTTTTACACAACCATTTTGTGCAACATAATTCATAATTTTTTAATCTATGAGATTTTCATTCGGTACGACGTAGATCCTCTTATTTTTCTAGGAAATTTGCATGATCAGTATCATGCAAATGTAAGTCCTAAATAATAAAATTAGTAGGATGAACATCAAATAATATCATTCAAAATTGAAGCCAAACAATATGATAGATTGGGAAGTCACCAAGGTTCTCCTCAGGATCCGTGACATCCCCTACCTTTCTTTCTTTGGATTCCGAAAATAACATTTCTCATTTGACTCTTTCCCACTTGACTTTTCTATGTCCAATTTTGAAAATCCTGAATGTTGAATTCTTGAAGACAAATAACTTTGATCATCATCCGGAGTTTTCTTAAGTGAATTCCGTTTTTTAGGATGTAATTAACTAATGAGGCTTGCCCTTATAGAGAACTTGGAACCCAAGTAAAATAAACCTTGTCTAATCTTCAATATTAGTTAAGAGGACTTGTCGGTCAACATACGAAAGGTTAACAGACCAAAACTGTTGTCATAAATCCTTTAGTTTATTTAATTTAGCCTAGCTAGCAGTAGTGTGTCTATTCCTTGGGATAGGTGCTTGGCTTGTGGTGTTGTGCTTGTTTATTTAAACTATTAAATGAATAAGATCCTCTCGTTCTCATTTTTTTAAAAATTAAAACACTATTTTCAAAATAAAATATTACATGTGTATTAAATTAATTATATTTATATTTTTTTAAAAGCAACCGACAAACTTCCATTTGACGACCGACTGGACCTAGTGGGAACAATCATTTTAGGAGTCAAATGAGTGAAAATTAGGGGATGTCGTAGATCTTGAGGCGAACCCCAATGAGTTCTCAATCTATCATACTGTTTAGATCTTGAGAGTGATGTTATTTTGTGTTTACTCCTGACAATTATTTAAAATTTAGGTCTTATAGTTGTACAATATCTAACCGTGCATATGGTCTAGGAAGATAGGAGGATTTACGTTGTGCTAAATGACAATCTCGGAAGCCTAAAAGAGTTAGTACATATATCGCACAACACAATTGTATAAAAGCTTAAATATAGTGTGAGGATTTAAACTGTATTAGATGAACTTTTTCAGAAGTTCCATTGTCATTTAATGTTAAAGAAAGTTTTGCTGAAGAAAATCCGCTCCATTTTTGAGTCTTGATCTTCCGTTGAAGCTATCCTCCATCCGATTGCATCCTCGTTCTGCTTGCTCTGAACTCCTCGTGGTGATGGTTGGGTTTAGGTTTGTATGTGAGCATGTAATTGTTATTGGGTCTCAAGTCTGTCGTTGGGTTCCTCTTAAATATATGGCCTACTATTCTCTACCATAGGGGTCTTTCCGAACGTAATTAATTAAACTTAAATGAAACTCGCTGTAAAGCAAGGTAAAAAAAAGTGCAGGATAGAAGAGTAATAGTGCATACCTGCTGCTTCCAATGCTACTGCAAAAAGGGTTAGTACCATAAATATAACATAATAACGTGTAAGAAATTAAACGAGTCATGAAAGGATATGAACATGCTTATATATAATAATGTTAGCTGTCATGTGTATGAAAGATCAGAGCTGGTTATAAGGCTTCAAGTTAGAGGTAGGCTCAGACCCATAATTGTCGAGGGAGATTAGTTGGCAAGCATAAGCATTTTGTGTATTTTGTCCCACCCAACCTCAGGTAGAAGCTACCAACAAAATAATTGAAGGTGGGCAACTCCTAGGCTCAAAGTAATTTACAAGTGGACTTGCAATAGATAACATCCAAAATAATTAATTTTGTCAGGCATGTAAAGTTAAATTATTACTTTAGCAATAAAAAATAGTAGTATCATATATATATATATATATATATATATATATATATATATATATATATATATATATATATATATATATATATATATAGTGTGTGTGTGTGTGTGTGTTTTGCATCTCAGGTAGTCCACACGAGTAAACCACTATGGTCAGGCTAGAGCTGTCGGCAACCTAAGAAAGCAAGGGAAACTTCTCACCAAGTGTTGGTGAATAGTAACATCGGTCTCGCACCCTCCCGAAGGTCCTCATGTCAGGAGATACTATAATATGTGTGTGTGTGTGTGTATTGCATCTGAGGTAGTTCATGAGTAAACCACTATGGTCAGGCTAGAGCTGCCGACAACCTAAGAAAGCAAGAGAAACTTATCACCAAGTGTTGGTGAATAGTAACATCGGTCTCACAGCCTCTCGAAGGTCCTCGTGTAATGAGATACTATTATATTATCCCACTTTTAGTATCAGAAGTGTTTCACATCATTGTCTTTAACACCAAACCGTTTAACTTATAACCCCGCTTGATGTACATATTCCACCAAATTTTGATAATCCCAGTTGCTCGCAAGGGTCTGAATACCACATCCAAAACTCATACCCTTGAGCATTGGGTTTTACTATATTTTATGGTGTAAAAGGAATTTCACATTAATACTTAACGGGGCCCGAATCATATCTTGGTGGTTCCATATGTTTTAAGAATGATTTTCCTCAAAAAAATTATAACAAACTCTAATGTCCTCTAAAATATCCAAAATCTTGCAAAGGTGTTCAGGGAGTTTCTCCGAACTTTAAAATCTCCTGAACCATTTCAAGTTCATTTAGCCTTCTTAAGTTGTTGAGTTAATCAACCTACACTCGGAGTTTCATATGTATTAACTGTGCTCATTATGGTCTTGATGTCTTAATTAGCATTGAGTGGGGACATTGGTTAATTGTAGTAAAGGTCATATGAGCTAAACCCTAAGTATGCAATCACAATGCGTTAGGAAATTTACACTCCCGCCCTTCTATCAGGAGTGAGCTTGTGATGTCTTAAAATGCTCATTGTCACTTATATTTTTCCCTTGTTTACTCCCTAAATGATAATACATTAAGCCTAATTCACCATTAAGCTCTTAAAGGCTTAGGGGTAAACTTGTAATTTAACAAAAAAATATTTCATAAAATGTATCCTACTCCAAATTTGTCTTATTAGTCAACCCTTTCCACCAGATCCTCTTTAAATGCTTGGTCTTCTCCTTTCGAAAATTCACAACCCTGCAACAGTTCCCTCCGCCAAATGGCTTTCTTCGCTTTCCACTTACTCTTCCTTCTCCTCACACCCTTCCTCGCCCTCTCCTTCGAGTTCGAGGAAGCCACCATCCTCGACATCCAGTCCGCCTTCAACGACGGCAATCTCACCTCCCTACAGCTCGTCCAACACTACTTAGATCAAATCAACGTCTTTAACCCGCATTTACGTGCCGTCTTAGAAGTTAACCCGGATGCTCTCTCCGACGCAACTCGTGCCGACGAGCAACGCAAAAACGCCAACTTTCTCAGCCCTCTTCACGGCATCCCCGTCCTCCTAAAAGACAACATTGCCGCTCGGGACCGCCTCAACACCACCGCCTGCTCCTTCGCTCTCCTCGGTTCCATCGTTCCCCGCGACGCTGGTGTCGTCGACCGCCTTCGCCGCGCCGGCGCCATCATCCTCGGCAAAACTAGTATGAGCGAGTGGGCTAATTCTCGGTCATTGAAATGCCCAGACGGGTGGTGCGCACGAAGTGGACAAGCGCGGAATCCATATGCAGACACCGAAGGTCCGTGCGGCTCGAGCAGCGGGTCAGCGATCGCCGTAGCGGCGAATTTGGCGACTGTTTCTCTTGGTACTGAGACTATTGGGTCGATCTTGTGCCCGGCGGCGAAAAACTCGGTTGTGGGGATTAAGCCAAGCGTTGGGCTTACGAGTAGGGCGGGGGTGGTGCCAATTACGCCGTTAATGGACACGGTTGGGCCGATGGGGAGAACGGTGGCGGATGCGGTGATGTTGTTGGATGCCATTGTGGGGTTTGATCCGCTGGACGCTGCGGCGACTTCAGCGGCGGCGAGGTTCATACCAAGTGGTGGATTCCGAAGATTCTTGAACTTGGATGGGTTGAAGGGAAAGAGAGTGGGGATTTTAGCCACCTTCTTTAATTTCTCTGAAGAGTCCGTCGAATCTTCTGTCTTTGCTGCGCATTTTGAAGCCATGAGGTTAGTTAATTATCGAAACAACTTAATTTTTCTTGCTTTCAGTTGTGGTACTTAATTAACATGAAGAGCTAATTAAAAAAAAATGTTGTCAGATTGCATGGCTTACATAAATAAATATTGCAGGCAAAAAGGAGCAACAATAGTAGAGAATCTTATACTGCCAAATGTGGAAGTCATGGTGAAGGAGTTAGAAGAAGGACAGGCGACGCAGCTCTTGACATCCTTCAAGGTCTCGCTTAATGCTTATCTCGCAAATCTCGTATACTCCCCTGTCAGATCACTTCGAGATATTATTGACTTCAACAACAACCACACAATTGAGGTGATACACATTAACAACTTAAATATTCCTTATCATAATTAACATCATAAAATGCATCGAATTGGGGTTTAAATGAGCCATGTTTGAGCTAGTTTGGGCTCGGCTCGTGTTCGACCCCTTACTGCTGTTGTTGTTTCTTATTCATTAGTGAGCTGAACACGAGCCATACCCAAATAAAAACCTATTTTGATATCTCTTTGTCACTTCGATCTAAGGGTGAGGACAAGATTTAAAATTTTATATATTAAAATATTCATTTAAAAAGAATTTAATATCTTTTATTTTTTTAATTAATACTTTTGTTTGAGTATAAATCTTTGCAGGTTGAAGTCAATTAAATTACTTACAAATAATACTCATCAATTAGATGAAAGATATATATGTGTGTGTGTATAATTTAATTATCTTGAGCCAAAATAAGTTGGATATGGACGAACAAATCTTGACTCATATTTTGTTGGTTATATATCGAGCGTAAAAAAATATATATATATATATTTTGTTCATGTTCAGCTCTTTTGCTTAGCAAACAAATTGAAAATACGCTACTTAACAAGTCAAGTACAAGCTGTTTGTGAATAATGAACTTTGTTGAGAGCCCTACATGTCTAATATGTATGTAAATTTTCCTTTAATGTATTTTATAACAGGAAAGGATGGAAGAGTTTGGCCAAGAAATCTTCTTGGCGGCTGAACAAACAGATGGGGTTAGAGAACAAGTTCAGACAGCAGGGAAAAATATTGACCAACTCTCCAAAAATGGACTTGAGAGGCTGATGGAGGAGAATAGATTGGATGCTATAGTTTTCCCCGACGCTTTGGCATCAAATTTTGTGGCCATCGGTGGATTTCCGGCTATAAGCGTGCCGGCGGGCTACAGCAGCTCCGGTGTTCCTTTCGGCATTTGCTTCAGCGGATTGAAAGGTTCGGATCAAAAGTTGATAGAGATTGCTTACGCTTTTGAACAGGCTACGAAAGTCCGAAAGCCACCAATTTTAACAAAATGATGCACATCAGATCATCTTCGAGGCGAGACAAACCTAAAATAATAATAATAAAAAGAAAATAATGTTCTTATCGTCAATTAGGATTTAGGGTTTAGAGTGATGTGACTAGATCATCACCATTGTGTGGATATGCATGACATAATGTAAATGTAGACTAGTAACTTGAGTTTAAGGTTCTGTTTGGGTAGCTTACGAACTTCTCGAACTTTTTACAGTAATACTGCTACTCAGTGAAATTGCCATGGGAAGCTGATTGTCTGTTTGTTGCAGCTATCTGAAAACAGCTGTAATGCAACATTTTATGAAAAAAATGACAATTTTGCCCCGTTCAATAAAACTATTGAAAACATAGTATAAATTAATTTTGTTAATAAACAAATTATTTTGATAAATTTACATTAATTAATAATTAAACAGTAATTACTTATATCTTTATCAAATAATTAAAAACATAAAAATATATTTATAAATAAATAAATTAATTATTAAATAATAATATATAAATCGATCTAATTATAATTAATTTTAAATATATGAATTAATCATTATTTATTAATAAATTATATTAACAAATTAAAATCGCAATCCCTCTCCTCCATCTCGATTTTGCTAAGAACCATGGCCTTCGTGAACGAAACCCTCGCGGTACACTGGGATTAGATCAAGCTGGGAAGGCAGCGATGAATATCTCTCGGTTTCACCCAAAATCACGGCCTTCGTCAATGGGCTTCAAGCGACGGTGGAAGGAGCAGCAGGCGACGGTGGAAGAAAGACCAGCAGGTGACTCGTCTTTGGCTTCCCGAGAGGATTGGGAGCAAGGGATGGGCGGGGAAGCGAAACGAGACTCTAGGGCAGCCTTCGGCTTCACTAGGCGCTAGGGCAGTGGCGGCGTCGCGATATGCGGGGCAGGCAGAAGTGGAAAAATAAAATCGTTAACGTGGGCCGCAGGGTCAATCCCGCGGCCTGTTTTTCGCCAAATTTGCATCCTGCTGCGAGCGAGATGCCGAAACAAACAAAAAAAATTCGAGGGATTTCGCGGGATGCCGCTGGAAAACTATCGGACCACACTCCCAAACGGACCCTAAGACTTCTAGAAATAAAATTTCAGTAATAAATTTTAAGCATACATTGCTATGAATGATATAAAGAGAAATCATGCATATAATTTGATGGAAATGATTAATAAATTCATAAATTGTGAAGATTGGGCAACGAATAGGCAGATAACATTTGACTGTCATTAATAAATATTGCCGGCGCCTACAGGTCTTTGTCATTGCGTCATTGGTTGATTTATATGTCATCAATATAGATAAATTTCTTTGTAATATGCCTGAAGGAATAAGGAATAGGAGAGTACATAAATACAAATCTATTTATAAGAATTAATTAAAGAAAAGTTTATATAGTACACAGCAAACACCAAATATATAAAAAGAAGAGAAACAAACAGAGATATTTGCACCAAATTTCAAGTACTTTGGACTCTTGGTTAGAAATATGGTCCATGTAGGGGTGTTGTAAACGAATCGAAAACGAATCGAAAACGAACGAACAGAGCTAGTGTTCGTGTTCGAAATGTTCGAACATACCACTGTTCGTGTTTGGTTCGTTTAATAAACTGAATGAAAAAAATTTGTTCGTGTTCGTCTTGTTTGCTTATCGAATGAATCGAACACGAACTTCCTCGCGAACCGAACATGAACTGTTCGTGAACAACGAGCTTTTTTGACAGCCCTAACTTTGATAGCATACTTCATCAAAATGAAGCAAATTAATCAGGTATTCCGTACATATCGGATAATCTATACTTTCTCAAAATGAAGCAAACCGAATAAGACGTTTAGAGTTTTGTTTAGGGTTTTATTTTAATATGTAGTATAATATATTAATTATAATATTATAATATTTATATCAATATAATTAATAATATAATATTATTATTGTTATTAATAATTTATCATATATTATAATTTATAGATGTTTAATTAATTATTTAAAATATGATAAATTTTTATAATATATAATTACTTTTAAAATATCTTAAATTTTTTATATATAATTATTTTAAATTATTTTATATTTCGAACAATAACGAACCAAACACGAACGAACACACCACTGTTCGTGTTTGGTTTGTTTAACAAACCGAACGAAAAAAAATTATTCTTGTTCGTCTCGTTTGCTTATCGAACGAATCGAACACGAACTTCTTGGCGAACCAAACACGAACTGTTCGCGAACAACGCGCTGTTCGCGAACAACGAGCTTATTCGACAGCCCTAGTCCCATGGTTAGAAATTAGCATTCATGGTTTAATTTAATTTGGGATCAAGATTTGCGATGCGTTTAATCACACGATTAATTATATCATTTTCTGTGTATAAATAACACTCAATCAAATATATTATATGTGCTCTCCTTAAAAAATTATCATTGGAGAAGAAATAAAGGGTTGAAAATGATAAACATGAACAGGATCAGGTGATTTGATTATCTCAAACTAAAATATTATGCAAATGTTAAAAGTACCTTATTCCATGACTTTCAGGGTGTTCAATAAGTACCCATTGATTGTTCCGTTTTAGAAAGTCCAAACAAACTAGGGTGAATTCATGCTAGGGACAGCCTTCATTCACTGTAGGAAAAGGTGCTATAAGTGACGATCTTATCAATAACTTAGTGTGCGTCGAAAATATTAATTTAATTTTCACAGGCATGTCAACGAATACTGAACCTTTAACTTTTTCGACGGTATTATTACTCTTTAATCCGTCGACCTTTTTTTTTTTTTTAATTCTGACGGTTTATTTAGACGTACCGAGGTTGTTGACCATCAGTTGCTTTCTAAACTAATACCGACGCTTATCTACCGTAATTACACCAGCGGAATTAATCAATTATACTGCCAAAATTCCCATTCATCCTATCTCTTGCGACGCTCTTTCCTCTCTCCCATTTTCCCGTAAATCCCTCAACCCTCCGGCAATGCTCTTCCTCCTCTCACAACGACGGTCCACCTCTCACCATGAAGCTTTTCCCCTCCCATCGACGCTCCTCCTCTCCCAACTCACGACTCGCGATTTCGACTCCAGCCACCTGAGCTAGGGGATCACAACTTACATAGATCATTGAAACCCTCCTCCATCCGATCCGTCCTTACATAAACTATTGATTAAAGTAAACTCTAAACTCTATTGTTCGCTCCATTTTTCCTCTTCGCTCGTTCCTTCACCTCTACTTAAACCGCCATAATTTTTGTCTACATTCACCATTCGAGTTATCTCGGAAGAGAACTACGAGATCGCAACTTATATATACTACCATCTTTCTTATCCTTCTGGTCCACTTCTACCTGAAACCAAAGATAGAGGTAGAAAATTTATGCAGGGAAGATTTTAGGAAATTTATGTGGTGTTGCATGCATTTGGTTGGAAGAGAACTCATGTGAACAATTCTTCATTCAATTAATAGCATGGAAAAGGGACTCTGGAGCTCTTCCTCTGTGATTTTTAAATTAATCTTTTGATTTAACTTTGATGCGCCTTAAGTATACTCTAAATGGTTTGATGGATTAACATATTAAGTATAGTTTGATCTAATAAACCCATTCAACCAATATTAACTCATTTGAGTCTTACCTTGGTTTATTTAACCAATTAATTTTAAAATGACTCGGTTGATCTTCCGTTGTCCCAATGCATCTTCTTTTGCTCCAAGCCAAGCCACAACAATGCAAAGCTTTCCTAAATAAACTTCATACTAGCTAGCATTAAGTAGAAATAGATTAGGGCTCCTTAAAACTTTGATTACAAGGGTCCTGATCACTTATTCCATCTTGATTGATTGTCATGATTTTATACCCATAGCAATGGAGCATTTAGAGGACTAAACCCCCTTGACCCAAGTTTAAACCATTTTGACCAATGTGGTATCCTAACGTGTTTTTAAGTGGATGAACTCCCAATTTTATTCATTTTAGACCTTTATTACACTCCATGCTCTTTGGATGGACTCTTTGTACTCATCCTTCCAGATTTTGTACTCTATTGACTCCACCATTAACAAAAATGGACCCCTTTATCCCCTTATAGCCTAAATGATCGTAACTCTAACCTCCAATCCACTTGAGAGGATTTTTTTTAATTGAAAGAGACATAGTCTCCTTACGCGTTTCATCGAAAAAAAGAATTACAACACCGGGAAAAAGGTCCTATCTAGCACACCCGAACAACGCACGCAAAAAAGAGCGAATCTAAGGACCTCTTTCCAGAAAAAACAGAAAAAACAACTCACGCACCACGACACAATGACAGACACAACAAAAACTAAATATCCCAACAAGCAACATGAAATAAATGGACCGGAATAAAAGAAGAAACCCAAGCAGTACGAAAATAAAGTCTCATCTTAGCAATCCAATGAGCAACTTGATTACCTTCACGTCGAGTGTGACTCCACTTGACCACCAAATTCTTAGATAAATCCAAGATTCTCTTCATCTGAAGATTTACACTCCAGTGATATCGTTTCTGCAATAAACAATACCTCAAAAAAAAAATAAAAGAATCAGTTTTCAAAATAATGAATTTCCAACCTTTTCGAACAGCCAGTTGCAAACCAAAAACCAAAGCATCCGCTTCAGCCACAAGGGGCGAGATAGGAACAGAAGGAGAAGCAAACCAGTACAGAATGGATCCCGCAAAATCACGGCAAACACCCCCAACACTAGCAAACCCGCTATCCCAACAACCATCAACATTAATTTTGATAAAAGGAGCAGGAGGTTTAATCCAACGAATAGTCTCAGAAACATTCCCATTACTAGTATTAGGGAAACCCAAGTTATGGAGTAACTTGTACAGCTTCCTGTTAAGCTTCTCCTTAGAGGTTAAAAAAACCAAACATTTGAAAAGATATCCAAAGATTAATTTAACAGTAGAAACAACATTAGGTCTTTTACCATAGAACCGAACATCATTTCTAGCAACCCAAATGAACCAAATAATGATAGCAGGAATGGAATTAACAATATATGTCCAAACTTCTTCCAATTGTTAAACAGATCCATAATAGTAGCATGCCAAAAAGAATCAGTAGAAATCTTAAGAATGCTACAGCAATGAAGCCAAACCTCGCGAACAAAAGAACAGTGCAGAAAAATATGATTAATGGACTCACAATCATGCATACAAAGAGAACAACAAGAAGGGAGATGTAAGCCCTTAAGTTTAAGAATGTCATCAACAGGAAGCACATTATGCAAAACACGCCACGTAAAGAAAGAAATAGAGCGCTTAAGCCATTTGTTCCACAACCATTTAAGATCAAGACCAGTTATATAAACAAAAGTATCAGCAAATATTTTAGCATCAGAAATACCTTGTTTACCTTTGAGAGTCACTCTATCTTCTCTGTTGATATTAAAGGGAATGCTAGAGATAAAACTAGCCACATTACAAGGAACATACCACAAAAGTCAGAATCCAATTATTATGGACCCAAAAATCATTCACCTTCAGATTAACATGCTCCGGGCCTCCAAAACTATTAGCTAAAGCACCACTTCCCATCCAAGCATCGTACCAAAAGGATATATTACCTTTGCCCAGATCCCAAGTTAACAAAAGCTCAGTATTATGAGAAACAACCAAAATATCTTTCCAAATAAAAGAATCAGTAGCCTTGGGCGAAATAGTAAGGGGATGATCATTAGCACAATACTTAGAATGCATAAAGGAGGCCCAGAGAGAATCATTCTTACGGAAACGGTACCAAAGTTTCATGAAATTAATAGTAATAGAGTCAGTTAAGCTTCTAAAGCCTAAACCCCCAGACTCAGGTGGCTTACAAAGCTTAGCCCAACTCTTCCAATGAATTTTCGAACCATAAGAACCTTCCCAAAGGAATTTATTAAAAAGAGACTCAATCTTCTTAATAATAAACCCAGGCATTTTCATAAACTGAAGAGAATAAAGAGGCAGGGAAGTAAGAATAGATTTAAGAATAGTAATCCTGCCCCCAAACGAGAGAAAACGATTCTCCCACGACAAAATTCTATTCTTAATCTTATCATACAACCCAAGAAAATCCTTACCATGAGATCTACCTTTGTACAAGGTAAAACCTAAATAATTTAAAGGAAGCATGCCACGGCTACAGCCAGTAAAATCTGCAATCCAATGCCTTTTTAAAACAGGAATCTTCTTAGCACAATAAAAAAACATTTAGATTTATTAAAAGTTAAGCGAGAAACACTTTGAAAATGCAACAACGTCTCCCAAACCTTTCTAATAGAAGGCTTATTAGCATTAGTAAAGATAATCAAGTCATCAGCAAAACAAAGATGACTAATAGATAAATTCCCCTTATGAAAATAATTTAAAGAGGGGTTAGTCATATATAATTTATTCAAGCATCTGGAAAAGTAGTCTAAAGCAATAATAAAAAGATAAGGAGATAAATGATCTCCTTGCTCAAGACCCCTAAAAGATTGAAAGAAACCATGCTTCTTACCATTAATAATAACAGAGTAGAAATTACCACTTATGATACGATAAATGATTTGACAAAAACTAGAGTTGAAACCCATAGCCTTCAAAATATCCATAAAAAACTCCCATTGGATATGATCAAAAGCCTTCTGAATATCTAATTTAAAAAGAATGTTCCCACCACGTCTGTGAAGATCAATATCCATAAGAAGTTCCTGAACAATTAAGGTATTATCACAAATACTCCTACCTTTTAAAAAGGCAGATTGATTAGTACAAATAATTTTTTGAAGAAGAGGTTACAACCTATTAACTAGAATTTTAGAGATGATTTTAGAAATAACAGAATTGAGACTAATCGGCCTAAAACTATCCCAAGAAGAAACATCATGCTTTTTAGGGATTAAAACAATATTAACAGCTTTAAAGAAAAGAGGCAAATTATTTCCTTTTAAAAAATATTGAATCAAACGGGTCACATCTTTAGCAATAACATCCCAGCTATTTTTATAAAATTCCACAGTAAAACCGTCAGGCCCAACAGTCATACCATTCTCCATACTATCAATAGTATGTTTAATTTCCTCACAGCTCGGAAGAGAAGTAAGAACAGTATTATCAATATGAGGGCAATCATAATAAATAGAAGAATCAATAGGGGATAAATCAATGCCAGTATTCTTAAAAGCATTAGAAAAATAATCAACACCATCATGACAAATATCCTCCTGATTCAAAAGAATCGAGCCATCAGCCTTAATAATCTTAGGAATCCAATTTATCATCCTTCTATTCTTAATGCAAGCCTGAAAGAATTTAGAGTTTCTATCTCCATTTAAAAACTGACATTTAGCAGCTTTCTGAGCAAAAAACTGCTCTTCCATGGAAATAGCAGCATTAAGATCATGCTGCCCCTGAATAAGAGCAGAAAACTCAATTCTATCATTAGCAAAATCAAGTTCAAGCTCAGAAACTTTAGCTTCCATAACTTCAACCTTTCTATGAAGGTTACCTACCACATTCCAATTCCAAGATTTAAGGCCTTTAGCAAGATTCTTATGAAGCATCCAAAGATTAAAACCGGACGAAACATTAGGCATACATTTCCAATTCTCCTTAAGGAATTGGTTGTAGGAAGGGTGTTGAAGCCACATGTTATAAAAACGGAAAACATACGGTTGCATATTAGAATTCATGCAAACTTTAAGAAGAATTGGAGCATGATCAGAAGCCGTTATAGGCAAATTATAGACCTTATGCAAAGGAAAAAAATTAAACCACTCAATATTGGCACAAACCTATCAAGTCTCTCAAAAACATTACCTCGATGTCAAGTGTAACGATTAACATTGTAATGTAAATCATAAAGGCCAGCCTTGAATAACGCAGAATTAAAATCCTCCATAAGGGCAAGATTAGGAGAGGCACCGCCCTTCTTTTCATCAAAAGAAGAAATCATATTAAAATCACCTCCCATTAACCAAGCCTCATGTGAGGGGTTAATAGTCTCAAAAAAATGCCAAAGCTCAAGACGAGCATTCCTCGAACAGCCAGCATAAATGATAGAAAAAAGGAAAGAATCATTTCCATAATGAAATCTAACATGAAGAAATTGAGAATGATTTATAAGAATGTCAATGTTCAACCAATCTTTCCAAAATAACCAAATTTTATTAGTAATGTTAGCAAAAAACTTGAAATTACCAAATCTCTTCCTATAATGCTCATTATTCTCCATCTTAACCAAAGGCTCAAGGATACTAAAAAAATTAAGCTTATCAGTCCTGATTAAAATTTTAAGACGCTCAGAAGCACAAGCTTTAGCTATGCCTCTCACATTCCAAATAATAGTATTAAAATTCATCATTAAAAACACTAAAAGAACTTAAATTAAAAAGAATTAGAAAGAGAGTGAGAAGAATCAGCCTTACCCAAAATAAGTGCTGAGTTAGCACAAAGGTTCACATAACTAAGTTCACGGGAACCATGAAATTTCCCTTTTTTGGATGATTTCGGAATCATCCAACCTTCATCCAATTCTAAGCTGGAAAGAAGAGGAGTTTCTTTTGAAGGATTATCAACATGTAAAACTATCTGTTTACCTGAATGTATCATAGTCATTGCTAGCTATTCTTTTCCATTTAATCTCCCTTTGCTTTTCATTCCATACTTCTATAGAACATGTTTATCAAGGAAATTTCAAAGAGCTAGAGAGTTACCATAGTTTTCTTCCTTATTATATGAGAGCACCTTAAGAGCAACCCCAATTTTCCTCGAGCTTATCGTTACTTGTTCCAATGAAGAGTGTTGCAAAATTGTAATATTTTAGGGATGGAAGAACTAAGTGCATTAATAACCAAAGAACCCTCCTTACTACACAAGAGTTAAGAAACAATATAAGATGCCACAATTTTTGGAATTGCATGCATTATTGAATGTCCCATTATCAAGATTAAAGAAACATATCATTTTTTTCTATTGTTGAATCACTTCTTCTAGCAGACATCTTCTCATATATGTTGTTGTTTGTAATCATCAAAATTTGTCTCTTAGTTCAAGATTCTTTAGGACGATACTTCACCCAAGATCGCATCTTCTTGATTTTACAACATCTAGCCACCTCCTCGACATTATCATGCCTACCATTTCATTGTCTCAACTAAGAAACATGAGCAAAATCTTATTGATTTGATAATTTAAGAACGTATAAGTGTGTTTATACTTTAAAATAAAGAGTCACTTACATTGCTTTTCATAAATTGAGTTTCTAATCTGTGTAGGCACATAAGAATTAGATAACATGCATTTAAATCTTATAAATAAAATTAAAATTTGAGGTGGCAGTGTGACATGCATGTAGATATGAAATTTTAGGAAAGTAAGTTTGTTTCGAAAAGTAAGCTTGATTACTCGTACCTAAAGATTTACTTACATACCACTAAATTGCTACGTATTTATATGTCTAACATTTAAACTTTACATTTTTAATATAACTTTTCATGTACATGTAAGGTTGTATGTTTGTAAAAAATGGAAGTTTAGGTGTTAGATATGTAATTGCATACGAATTGGGAGTAGAATTTTCTATCCATAGTTAAGACTTAAGCCAATATTTAATCTTCGGCTGGTCATATGAAAATTTAGTAGGATCGATTCAGGATATGATTTAGCACGTAGGGTAGATTTGTTGAATTTAGAGCTTTGCACTTTAAAACGTTATGCTATACATATTCGGAACTTAGAATATTTAAAGTTTATATTATACATGTAATACGTAGAGTAAGTATGTGAATTTAGCTCAAAGAATGAAAATCGTCAAAAATTAATTGTGGATCTCATTTCTTTCAAACCTACCTTCACTCGGTTCAAAATCAGATCATCTATCATCATATTGATCTTAGGCATGTTAAAAATTATTAATTAGACTAATATTGATTTGAAAAACAACAGAACGTAAAAATGAATTATGTATTAATGAATAATTCAAATTAATATTTATATTTTATGGTGTTTGTTTGGATTTAAGTTAACTCTATTTGTTAAATTCATTTTGACGCCTCTTTCTAATATTGTGTGCAACAGTAGCTACACCAACCCTTTCATTGATATATATTTGTGTCATATTTTGTTTACAACTATAAAACCAATAGAAATCTAAGCATTCTCGTCCTCGTAGCCTCTTATGCGATTAATTGCACATCTTGAAATACATTCTTAGAAGAAAAATTTTCATATGATGAAAAAGTATTCATTGTTTTCTCCGATGTGAAATCTAATTTTCATTATCAAAATAAAAATTCACTTCAAAATCCAATTTTTACTACCACAATTCCCATTTTAGCAATGTAAATTAGATTTCAAAATGAATTTTCTCTTTGGCAATGAAAATTGGACTTTATATTAGAGAATGTAGTGAAAAATCTTACAGTATATGAAATATTTCCTTATAAGAATATATTTCGGGTGTTCAATCAATCACATAAAAGGTTACGAACATGAGAATGTTTAGATTTATGACTGGCTTTCCACTTAATAAAATCAGAAAGAAATTAATTCATGCAAGATTTTGTATAGCTATGGTGACAAACAATATTAGATCCAAGAATTTGAATAAGTTTTAGACCGATTATCAATGTTTGATAGTCATAGTAGCAGTAAGTTGTTAACGTTGCGCTTTCTAGCTGAACTTGAGTCAATAGAAAGAAATTTGATAAAAAATTTTGGCTGGTAGCTTAACCTTTTTTATCGATACTATCTCTATTCGAGCCAAAATTCAAATCGATCAATTTTCGAGGGGTTAACATTGTTTCTACTTTCTAAAAGTTCATTCCTTTTAATAATTTGATCACCCATTGTTATAACTCTGCTATTATGTCAACTACTAAAATTAAATTCTATGTACTCATTTGAGTGCACTTTATAATATGTTGATTGTTGTCAGGTTTAAAGGTAAGTATAGATATTCATACGTCGATCATGGATGTACAAGAGACTTTATCCAGGTAGAAAAGGGATCACCGAAGAGTTCTTGAACTGTGTGGAGGTTTTCGTGGCTGCAACATCACAACTTCCATGTTTCCTATCCGAGGACAAGTTTCGATGTCTATGCTTAAAGCAAAGGATTGAGCACAGTTAACGTTTGAAAATTAAGATATAATTTATGTCGTCAGGTGTTTCAACCTGATTATTGGATTTTGACTTTGCATGGAGAGGTCGACCCTACAACATTTATCGATTGCGCTTTACAGCTTTCTCTTATATTTACTTTGTACTCTTGTGTTTTTAGTTTTAGTAGTATGTAGATTACATGCAATTTATTGATGCCATTCTTTTTACTCTGTATTAATGTATTTTTAGCTTTAGTAGTATATAGATTCACTAATTAATTTTACTTTTCCGCTTGTAGATGACTTCTGGAAGGACGGACAGTCTACCCCCTGTGGGGAGAAGTGGCGCCTTGCAGAAGTCTGCCAACAGGTAAGGCCATGGATGCGGTGGTATGGAGACCACCACACGGACACCACCTCCTGTCCCAACTACCACACCAGCACCTCTAGCAGTCGCGACCACGACACCATTACCGCCACCAGCCACGACACTACCACACCCACCATTCGTGGTCACGGCATCACACCATCACTAGCTATGACCACGAAACCACCGACACCATCACCATCAATTGCTATTAATGCATCTTCTAGTTCGAGCAGCACGAGCAATCATCATCAACTTCAGGCATTGAAGAACACTTAAGTTTTAATTTAATACTGACTTTACTGCTTCCTATTTTTTAATTTAATAGGGAACTAATCATATGTTATTTTTAGATTTACTCCCTCCACATAGGACATCGATTCCATCAGAGACATAATTATGAGCAACGATCACCTGTACTTATTCTGGAGAGATATCCCGATGACAGTTCAGGATATGTGGTCTAGGGACTTTAAGGTAAACCCCGAACAAAGTAATTTCATTTATGCATTTATTTTTATGAATATATCAATTTCTAATTCAATTTATAGAAACGATGGTCATGGCACCTTGAGTACGAGGCACACATCCGGAGGAAATTCGAGCACCAGGAGAGCGATCGTCTTCGCAAGCAGTTAGGCGATATATGTCAGACACATGAGCACCCGTTGTGACTCATCAAGGTTGAGTTCACTGCCCTGCTTAGAGCATGAGACTCTTCTGAGTATCAGAAGAAGAGGGAGCGGGCTAAGCAAAATTGCCTTTCTGACTGCGGGGGCACGGGGGCCTCGAAGCACATCGGTGGAGCGCTTCCACATAGAAAGTACAAGAGGAGGCTGGTAAGACTTATTTTTTGCATTAAATCTTATTTTTTATTAAATGTATGCTAACTATTCCGTTACAGTAACAAAATTTAGAGAAAGGATGGGAGCTAACCGCTGCAGAGTTACACGAGCGCACTCAAAGGCGGAGTTGGATCTGTCCTAGGTGGACAATAGCTCCCTTAAACTGTGCCTTTGATGTCATCGCGTGACCAATCTTCCATGCAGAGTGTAGTGTCTCTGCCTTCCTCTGTCCTCTAGTTCTGCTGATCATATCTCACTTCGTCCAATAATCGGGAGTGGCACATAATCTGGTGAGCTCCACCCATATCTCCTCCCTAATCTATATAGAGAGCTGTCTTTTCCTATAAACTATTATGAACATATCACCCAATCAAAGTCTAGCGTGATCCTCAAAATTATGCCGAAACTCCTAGTAATGCTCAGGCAATCAGCAGAAGGATCTCTATAAAATAAATATTACACAACATTTCTTAGTATAATCAATAAACATAAAATTATATTTCTAATTAAAATCAACTGATTTACTTAGAACAACTTGAACCTTATGTCTTAAACCGCGAACAGGATCTTATTCCAGGAGAAAAACACATCATCATATCCACTTTTAATGATCTCGGTGACACGTATAACTGGCTACATGGATGGATAGAACTGCACACTCTTAATAATTATAAGAAGTTTAATATTACTTAATTTTTTTTGAAAGATTGGCCAAAATGTGGATCGACTGTGTTTTGAGCCCTTCTCATAGAGATGTACCTCTTTACTTGTTTTTTTCTTACACTAAGGCCCCGTTTGGGAGAGCTTATAAGTGCGGTGGTGTTTTCAAAAATCCGACGCACTATTTGGTTCGCACTTATCAACTGCGGATTTAAAAACGAGGGTTTGAATTTGTATTACACGCGACCCGCGGGAGGACCCCTGCGGGCCGCTTTTTCGATCGCGTTTCTCGTCTCAATTACGCCCGTGACCCTGGATTCTTTCCCGTGACCTTGCCTTTGCGCATCGAGGCGTTTCTTCTGTGAACCTAGGCACTCCTCACGTTCGGCATTTCCGCCGGTCCTCCCCGTCTTCTTTGGCTTCAGCTGTTCTCCACGCTCCATCTTCTTCTTCGCCTTCTCCGGTCCACCTCATCTTCTCCTTCGGCGGCATTTTTGCTCCGTGCCGTTCTTTGGGCCATCTTCTTCCACGTCTTCTCCGGTCTTCTCATCTTCTCCGGTCCGCCTTCTCCGGCCTTCTCCGTTCTTTGGGCCATCTTCTTCCACGTCTTCTCCGATCTTCTCATCTTCTCCGGCCTTCTCCGGTCCGCCTCATCTTCTCCGCTCCATCTCCGGTCCGCCTCATCTTCTCCGGTCCGCCTCATCTTCTCCACGCTCCATCTTATTCCACGTCTGTTGAAATGTGTATTTTTTGCCTTGTATCTGTTGAAATATGTTTTTCTTTTTTTTTGTGAGATCATTATTCAATATTTACATATTTATGACTTTTTTAAAGTGAAAATATTGTTGATGTAATATGGAAGATTGGGGTGAGATAAATGTAAAAATCAAAGTTCTGCAGTCTTTGTTACGCCAATTTTGAACATATTATGCAAATAATTCTCATTAGGGGCAGACTGGTCATTTATTCAGAATCAGCTGTTTTCAAAACGCACAAACCAAACAGCCAGCCAACTTATCCGGATCAGCTGCAGATTAACAGATTATCAAGATAAGCTGCTTATCTGGATAAGCTGCAGCTGCCCCAAACAGACCCCAAATACACCTCACATTATTATGGACTTTTGATTAATTGTGGCCAATATATCATAAATATTCTCTATTATTTACACACACAATATTTTCTCGACTATTTTGTAAGGAGCAAAATCTTGGTATTATCATTTTTAAAATGAATATATATACACAGCACTTCAAAAAACATTGCTATTTAAAAAATTCGAGTACTCATGTGATATTTTTGAACTACCAAACCAATGTATTTACAGGCTAAGATCGAACCATTGGGAATTTGATAAAAATGAAAAACAAGAGTTGACGTTTAATCATGACTTTTGATATTTGGGTGAAAACTTCAGAAATGAATGAAAGAAGGCGTTAGATTTGTTATTACCCCTTTTAAAAATTGACATTAGTTTTATCCCAATCTAATTAATTTCTAAAAAAAATGTAGGAAAATGTTGGATAACATCAGTTCAAGTTACTTCTCTGCTAAAATAGAATTGAGCTTGAGAGATGATGTTTGTCTATACTATTACTATTTATAATTATTGAGTTTACATTAATGCATAGAATTGGTATTGTTTTTTAGAAGTATAATGTATATACTTCGCGTTACGCTTCATCAATTTGAATTGTGGAAGAGAAAAATATCAATAGGCATGGTGCATAAAACTCCATAGTGTTGATCTTAGGGGTGTGAATTAGTTAAGTCTGCATGCGAGCTAGCATGGACTCGGTTCAATAAGTGATTCATGAGCTATGCTCGATGAGATAATAATCTAAGCTCAAGTCAACATTGACTCAAGTCGAAAGTTCGTGAGGCAAATTATTCTAAAAAATATTAATATAAAATATATTAAATATATTAAACTTCAAGGCTTCTCTATAACTATAAATTTTTTTTTTAAAAGTTATATTTAATATTTTATATCAATTGATTTCTTATTATTTATTTCTAATTACATATTCTACTTGTTGTTTTATTATAGCTCTTATTCAAATTAAAGCTATTTTCTCTCTTTCATAATAAACTCACTTTCTCTTATGACAGCTCAAACTCATAGGATTATGTTTAAGCTCGAGTTTGAACACCATTAACTAATCAAGTTCAAGTAGAAGGCCACTCAAGCTCTATTCGACTTGTTTATAACCCTAAGGTTGATCTCTTTGAGAATGAAATGAAAAATGTGTAGTTTTACAAGTACATATCATACAATTCTTATATATTTACATATCTCACTCTTCAATATTCATATTTGCAGGCATAACAATTGAAACTTTAACATTATATAAAAAATAACATCATTATTAAAATCTAAAAGTGAAATATACAATTTTACACATAATTTATGACACTAAATTTTATTATAAATGTAAATATTTTAGATCTTGCAAATGTTAATACATAATAACTTTGTGGCATGCATGTAAATTTCCCAAAAAGCCTAAGTAGGTCCAACTAACACACACGCATATATATATATATATATATATATATATATATATATATATATATATATATATATATAGAAGCTCTAGGGTCATTTTCATTAAGATAAATGGGTTACAACACAAGTAGTTTGAGAGGGCTCAATGATGGAGCTCTACTCATAAGAAACAAAGAAGCAAAGCTCAAACAAAAATTACAAAAGATAGTGACAAAAGTAAACCTTGCAACTAAAACTTTTTCAGTGTACGAGGTCGCCAAAGCCTTCCTCTTTCATGGGTTCTTGTAGCGCATTTAATAATCAAGTTCCTGAGTGATTCTCCATTATCGGGACATACTAGCAGTGTCATCCATAAGATTCCCAAATAGATATATATATATATATATTTTTTTTTTGGTTGTTCTTGCGAAATAAGAAGAGATATATATATATATATATATATATATATATATATATATATATATATATATATATATATATATATATATATATATATATATATATATATATAAGGTTGTTTACTCTTTCACCCAAATACGTAAAGCCAAAACTTTTTAATTTAAAAAAATAATAAAAAAAATAAAATCCGAAATAGTATATTAGTTTGCTTAATATATTTATAATATTTATTTTCTCAAAATATTCATAAATTGGAATCTCGACAAAGGCATAATCATATACATTGACATATTTACTAACAGAAACTTCTTTGAATACTAATAAATGTGGATGTATTATAACAATTAAATTAGACATTAAACAAAAGTGTGGATCACATTATGCCAAGTTCCTTCGCTCTGATTAAATTAAATTGACCTAGAGTTATACTTTATATTTGTATCATAATTAAGTTGATGGTAGATATTAATAAAAAAATTCCATTCCTATACAGTGAGAAAATGGAGACGAAGTTGGGGAGAAAATATTACGTGCGGACGATATATTTAACGGTGTGATGCGATTCAGGTCATCATCCGGGTTACATATTTTATCTATAGCCGTGTTATATTACGTAGACAATCTGAAAAAAATAAAAAAAAAGATGAATTTGGTGTAGCTAACCAGATTGCAAAGAACAAAATGGATCAATTCTATGCAGATGGATTCGTGATGAAGAGAAAAGCATAGGGGAAGTTTTGCATTTCTAATTTTATTCTAATTTTATTTTATTTATTTATTTTTGAGAGATGGTGAGATTAAAGAGCACTATGTTCAATTCAAATCTGGTATTTTAAAGCAAGAGACCATATTATCAATCATTATTAAGGGTGTAAACGAACCGAACACGAACGAACAGAGCTTGTGTTCGTGTTTGATTCGTTTGAAATTTAATTTTTTTGAAATAAGCTCGTGTTTGAAGTTGTTCGTGAAGTCACTGTTCGTGTTTGTTTATTAACGAGCGAGTCGAACACCAGCCGAACACGAGCTGTTCACGAACGACGAGCCAGTTTGACAACCCTAATATTAATATATATAAATAATATATTATATTAATTATATAACTTATATTATATAAATATATAATATGTATATTAGTATATTACTAATATAGTATATTAATATATTATTATTATTAATTTATTATATATTATAATTTATAAAATTTAATTTTTTAAAATATCATAAATTATATATATATAATTATTTTAATTTATTTTATATTTCGAACAATAACGATTTGAACACTAACGAACACATCACTATTCCTGTTTAGTTCGTTTAACTAACCGAACGAAAAAAATAGTTCGTGTTCGTCTCGTTTACTTATCGAACGAATCGAACACGAACTTCTTGACTAACCGAACACGAATTGTTCGCGAACAACGAGCTTTTTTGACAGCCCTAATCATTATGACGCAAATAATTATGCTTATTTTATTTTATTTTATTTTCATTTTTATTTTGGAATACATATATTTTGATATGCTAAAATATGTTTTATTATTTTACATAAAATTAAAATAAATTTTTAAATAGTTTTAAAAATAAATTACTTTACTTTTGAAAATAAATAAAAAACATAAAAATTATTTTCAAACGGCAGTTAGATCATCCAATATTTAATTTAAAGATCTTGACCGTCGATTGTTACCTGCCAGCCAGCAATTTGAAAGGATCAAAACTAATTTGAAATGATCAACAGTTTATGTGCCTTATGCTTTGAAGAGGCTATGGGAGTCCAAATCTATTGACCTTAATGGTGGCATCTAGCCTTGAGACAAAATATACTAAAAACAAAAAAAAAAAAAACAATAAATAATGAAATTTAATAATATTTAATTATTTGATCATTAATGCATGCTGATACAATACTACTTTAGTATTTTAGTTTTGGATGAATATCAAAATACAGGCAATTAAGAGATAAGCAGGAGGAGATATTTGACTTTTAGACGTGGCAATCCCTTGATAGGGAAAAAATCACGGGCCTGACTCAATTGAAATATCTATAATCTTAAGTACATAGATCCACTCTTCTTTTGAATCAAACAAGATGAAGTTACAAAGGTTATGTTCAATGGTTGTTCATCAATAATAGATGCCGCAAAGGTTGCAGCCGATTGCTATGAAAGTAGTGTTCGACCCACCATGAATGTTGTAGATGGTGCTTGTAGCCCCAACTTGTCGTGGAGGTCGAAGTTGAAAGTTATGGTAGTAGTTGGCTAGGTAGGTCGTAGATGGTTGCTTTAGAAGCTTTGATTTTTTACA